>RWGY01000130.1:0-81285 GCA_007726485.1 Eragrostis curvula
TGGCCGAGGCGGAGGCGGTGACGCAGCTGCAGCCCGTGCCAGGGGCGCACGTGCCCGTCATCAAGATGCGGTTCCGCGGCGTGCAGGTGGACCTCGTCTACGCCAGCGTCGCGGGCCACCTCGTGGTGCCTCGCGACCTGGACCTCAGCAGCGACCGGTCCGTGCTCCGCGGCCTGGACCACGCCACGGCCCGCAGCCTCAACGGCGTGCGCGTGGCGGACGAGATCCTGCGTCTGGTGCCCGACCCCGCGTCGTTCCGCACGGCGCTGCGGTGCGTGAAGCACTGGGCGAAGGCGCGCGGCGTCTACTCCAACGTCGCGGGCTTCCTGGGCGGCGTGTCCTGGGCCATCATGGTGGCGCGCGTGTGCCAGCTCTACCCGAACGCGGCGCCCGCCACGCTGGTGTCCCGCTTCTTCCGGGTGTTCAGCCAGTGGAGGTGGGCCGCCGGGCCCGCCACGGCGCCGCTCATGCCCGTGATGCTGCGCGACATCGAGCACGACGCCGAGCTGGGCCTACCGGTCTGGGACGCGCGGGCCAACCCGCGCGACCGGACGCACCTCATGGCCGTCATCACGCCGGCGTACCCGTGCATGAACTCCACGTACAACGTGTCGCAGGCGACGCTGCGGATCCTCAGGGAGCAGATCGAGGCGGGCCACGCCGCGTGCCAGGAGATCGCCGCAGCAGAATTGGCTGGGACGCGCTGTTCCGGCCGTTCCAGTTCTTCAGGGCGCACAAGAGCTACCTGCAGGTAGACGCCACGGTGGCCGGCGGGGAGGACGAGCTCCGGGAGTGGAAGGGTTGGGTGGAGTCGCGGCTGGCGGCAGCTGGTGGCCAAGGTCGAGAGGGGACACGGCCGGCGAGCTGCGCTGCCACCCGAACCCGCGCGCCTACGACGCCGAGCCCTGGGCTTGCAGTGCACGTCGTCATTCTTCATCGGCCTCTCCACCAAGCAGCAGCAGCAGCAAAACAGCAACCGCCACGGCAGCCGGAGCAGCCGAAGTTTGACCTCCGTGCGACGGCGGAGGGAGTTCACCTACGACCGTGTACAAGTACGAGTTCTGGAGGCCCGGCTTGGTAGTGACCGTCACGCACGTCCGAAGGAAGGACCTGCCCTCCTACGTCATGCAGAAGGTTCGGCCCAACGGTCATGAGCTCAAGAGGAAGCGCAATGACGACGGTTCTTCGCCGTCACCTTCGTCGTCTTCGTCCTCCCCATCTGGTGACGAAGACTTCGTGGTCCAGCAAGATCCAGCAGCAGAGCAAAGTGAATCCGACATAGTAATTCTCTTCCTCGCAACAGCATTCGTGAATCAGGAATGTCTTAACCTGACGATGTTCAGGAGTCGGATCAACACGAAATCGGCTGCCTTGCTAGAGGTCACTGCCCCGGTTTGGGAAGAGATGGAGAAACGAAACAGGCGACGCGGTTGCAGGACCTGCTCCCCTCCTGGCTTTTCTTGCGCCCTTCAAGCATGTTGGTTGACAAATGACACCGGCCCGCAACAGAAGCAGCAGATGAGAGAAGGGGATGGACGTGTCGAAAGTAGGGGATGTCACATTCAAGGACGAGGCAAAGAAACTTGGTTGTGCTACCTTATGGAGTTGAGGCAAACCTGCTGTATTTTTTCGTCTTTGTGAATGTGCTATCATAGTTACACATGTTGTATGTGAACTTGCTCATCCAATTAAGTGAAATGTGTAGTTACCTAACGCCTTCAAAATAAAACCGGAGCATGTACATGACTTGGCTGGAAATCAAAAACAAATAGTATCATAACTAGCCCAACTATTGTATCCCAACAAAGTAATTCTCTTCTCGAAACAGCACTTGTGACTCGTGATAATTCAAGAGGAGGCGTCGGCTGATAAAAAAGATGTAACAGCCTGACAAGCACAAGCACTTTTGTATCTGGTGGTTGTGGCTTGCAGGCAGCCAGGCACAACACAGTTACGGGCAATCGACTCCCAAAACTGTTATCAGCAGTCTCTGTGTCCAGTTTAACGAACGAGCAAATTCCTTATTTGCCATCGAAACTTTAACTCTTCCCTTATTTGCCATCAAAATTATGCATTTCCCTTACTTGCCATCAGATCAAAATTTACTTCTCTTATATGCCACTCTAATCACTTTGATGGTTAGATTATCTTGCTTCCGTGCTGCGTTATTCGTGCTACAGTAGCGAAATGGAGTCGTCGCAGTGTATAACATATGCAAAGAAAAATTCAAAATTTTCGGATGAATATTAGAGGCAATATTTTATTTTTATGCAAAATCACCTTAAATATTCATCCGAAAATTTGAAACTTTTTTTTGGCATAAAGTACACATTGAGACAAACCTATTTTTGTACTATGGCATGAACACTGTTGTGACGCGAGCAAAATTTTCTATTAGCCAAAGTGACATGAGTGGCAAATAGGGGAAATGAATTTTGATCCGATGGCAAATAAGGGAATGACATAATTTCAATGGTAAATAAGGGAAGAGTTAAAATTTTGATGGCAAATAAGGAATTTGCTCTTAACGAATCGACCGACCGTAGGGAACTGGATTGATATAGGAACAACTGATCGGAAGTTTGTCATGAACAAGCCCTTTTTACACAAGTTTTTGGGCTTCCTTCGAAGATTTTCATTGAAATCACCTGACTATCACGTCCATAGCAAGGAAGCATCAACATTTTGGTTCCAGTACGTAATAAACCTTAGCCAGATGCCTCAATAGAATCAATTCAAAATTAGGCTGGTTCAGTGGTGACAGTTTCAAAGGAGCTGGCTCTTAGGTACTGTTTGGTTGCTTCAACGGGAGTGAATATGTATGGAACGGTTCAGTGAATGAGATGATCCTGAATGAGATGGTACAAGTAGTCTGCTTGGTTGCTTGTACTGAATGGTACATGTTTTTGTTTGGATGCACGTATGGAAAGATACATGATTGTACAAGTTGATGTTTGGTTGGATGAATGGGTTGTGTTAGAATAACCTCATCCCTAAAATGATAACTTTACCTCTTATATTTGTTCCAAATAGTTTACTACATAATTTTTACTTGAATATTTGTAACATATTTACGTTGATATATGAGAAAAGACCTGAATATCATGTGCCATTTTATTAGGGCCAACTAATAATTAAATAATCCAAGATTTGCCATGTATCACCTATTCTTGCTCGCACCACCCTTATCCGCAAGAATCGTTGGCTTCAAAGGGAAAAAAAAAAGAATCGTCATCTCAAATCCTCGATCCGGCAGCTGTCTACTGCGTTGGTATCTGATTAATCGTTAATCCCAGCCATGCTTTACCTGGTGAGGAGCAATGCCTGCAGTGGCGAAGCGCGCGGCCAGAAGGCGGTCAATCGACCGAGTGCTTGGCCAGGAGGCGGAAGACGGAAGCTTCGACGCGTGAGGAGAGATGCCATTTGATGCAGGATAGCGTTGATACACCCATTTGATGCCGGATGAGTCAGATTTAGTACCATTTGGTGCAGAATAGGGTTGATACACCCATCCAAACACTACCTTAATGGGCTACGCTTCTATTACTAGGGCCGAGAATATGGTAGTTGTGGTAAGGGTGGCCCATTAACGGAGTGGACTCCCCTCAAAACAAAAAAAAATAACAGGGTGGGCGCCGAAAGATTCGGTTTCGGTTTTGGTCAGGTACTCAGGTCGGACCCGAGCACTTTCAAGTGTCAAAGTCGGAGTCCTCCCAAACCCACAAATAAATCAGAGCCCGATCTTACTACGTGTGTTCACGCAACAAATCCTACCGCACAGAAGGCAAGCGGCTGCTGCTGCTGAGCACTAGCAGAGCGAAGAATTTGGGGATGGCGGGAAGCGGCGGCACTAGGTTGGAAGAGGAGGCGAAGGTCATGAATGTTCAACTCCAGGAGCTCGCCGATCATCAAGCCAAGCGCAAGCTATTCAAGCGTTCTCTCTTCTGTGTGTTTCTTATGCCGACCGTGGTTCTCATCTTCTTGATTTCTCCTTTCGTATTCACCGGCATGGTTCAAGATACTCGGATCGTATGGTGGGTGGTAGCGGCCGTCGGCTTCGTACTGTCTGCTCTTTTCATCCATGACCATCTCAAACAATTCGGCGTTTACGGGCCAAGCCTAGAGAGAGGCGCGGATTTGTGCTGAAGCGGACGTACGGCGTGCGCGAATGTTGGGCTTTTGCTTCTTTAGTAGTTAGTACTCTGAGGCCCGTTTGTGTCAGCAACTTGGGGTCCATAAATTTCACTTCCAAGCCATGTTTTTGTATAGAGAGGCTCGTTGTCTTGTCTGTCTGACTGTCCGTGTGTGTGTTGGCTGGCTCCGGCTGGAACAATTTTTTTACTGTATCTACTTAAGCAATAGGACAAACGACAGGACAAGTTAAGAGACATTGTGCCTTGACTGGCTCGGCGTTTATATCATTTGATAAGGTAGGCATACGTCGGACGGTCGGATTAACTGCACCATGTTGCATGACGCCTCACTAAAACGACCAAACATTTGCAGGAAAACAAGACAATGATACTTTGAGAAGACTTGGGGATTGACTAATACGCTCGACTTGCGCCACACGAATCCAAGTTGTCATCTTGGTTTTGCGTGGCTGCCACGGTGAGCATATGTACATATACATGCATGCATTAACTAAAAAATATACCTCATCATTCTCCTTGTATAATATATACCTCAAACATGATGCAAGCCTACTTGACACGCACGTCTCGCTTCAAATCACATCAAAGGTAAACAATGATCACTTTGCTACGGTGTTGAATTGCTCATCTCAGACATACATATATGACGAACCACTTTATCACCCTGTTTTGTTTTTGTTGACCGCAGATCACTGGCTGAATAGTCAAGCTGTAGGAAATAAGGTAGCCTAGGATGATGATGAAAGAGAGATAAACAACCATAAGCTTTTATTTTATGAAAAATCATAAGCTTACTGTGCAGAACTCTTTCCTTTGGTTGGAAGTGCAATCTCCTTACGTGGCCACTAACTCGATGCAATGACATGCATCGCATGCATGCATATGGCCGTGTCCAATAATTGCACAAGAGCTGTATAAAAAACAAAAGGCTGTCAGAAAAAGGGAGCATTCAGTTCCTCTCGAGTAGTACAAAGAGCGGATCACGGCCACCCAACCCACTGCTGTGCATGGCGCCCACCATAGCACGACTGCTCGCAAAAGCGACAAGAATAAAGATGAGCTTTCCCGTCTCCGATAGGTCATCTCTCCTACCGCAAATTTCAGTTACAAGTTCGTACTGCATTGGCAATTGGCATGCATTCATGTGGATGTGGTGCGGCAGTCCTGTCAATATCACTTGTATCATCACCCAGCACTTACTTGAATGTGTGTAGCAATCACGCACTCATCATGACCCAATAATCCGGATGCGCACCAAAGGAATCAAGACGTTCCTCGCAAGAGAACAAGAGAGAAAGAAAGATGGAATCTACTAGACGTTACACACGGCAGGAAAAGCATCTGGAAGCATTCATATATACGTGAGCGCGTAAGGTTTTGAGAGCAACATGCAGTGTCCATGACACGGCCCGTACTGACTGACTCTTTATGATCAACACTGAATATATATGGACAAGCTGGACTGTGTCAAAACGACATAACGTAGTAATAAAGAATTACGTTTGTCCTATATTGTGTTACTTCTTCTTTTTTTTTTTTTGAAGAAACTGGAGGGGCAAGCCCCTACAGATTATAATATATTAAATAAAGTAAATACAAAAGGTTTTTAAACATACAGAGGCAAAAAAAATAAAGAACTACAAAAGTTGAAAGGAAAAGAAGAACTAATGATCAATGAAAGCATCGATCCATTGTTGCAGTCTTTCTTGGTGTCTTTGTTTCGCTCTAAGCTGCACCAATTTCATTTCTTTGAAGAACAGCCGCTTGCAGTTTTCAATAGTTGGGTCAATGTTATTGAAGATCCATCCATTTCTTGTAGCCCATATACTCCAACACATCATGATAATTATGTCCATGTAGAAAGGTTGGGTGATTCTTCTCTTTAACCATTTAACGATGTGCTGAATTCTCAAATTTTGGGGAATGTTTATGCCAATCAATTGCCAACAAGCTCTTGCAAAGTTACACTTTACAAAGAGGTGCCTTAATGTTTCTTCCTTTTGCCAAATGCAAAGTTCACAGGTGTAGTCATCCAGATGCATATGTTTCCTACGCAACAGACCCCTGACATTGAGCCTGTCCTTGAGTAGTAACCAGACGAAAACCTTGTGCTTTGGCTGGCAGTTACTCTTCCACAGCCATTTGTAAGCCGGGTGTGTTGCCATTTTTCCCCTGAGTAATTTATAAGCCTTTGCAGCTGAGAATTGCCCATTTCCCCACATATAAGTCAAAATGTCTTTTTCTTCTTGCAGTTGTATTTGTCCAGTGATGAGAAGGAGTTCATTTAGTTGATTGTAAGCTTGGACAGTGAGTGGCAGATGGAAGAGAACTTCTGCATTGTTTTGGTTTATGAATTTGTTGAGAGATATATCTGGGAATTGTAGTCTCATTGGCATTGTGAACCAGCCATCATCCCAGAATAAGATTGTCTTACCACTTTTGATGGTCGGTGTAGCTAGCCCCTTGTACAAATCAAGCAACTTAATGATGTCTTTCCACCAGAAGGAGCCCTTTTTCATGTTTCCTGGTAATTTTCCATTTCTGAAGTAATTGTCCCATATCAGTTGAACCCATGGGAGATCATGTTGATTGAAGAATTTGTGTAGGTTTTTCATGAGAAGGGCATCATTTTGTGTTCTCAACTTCTTAACCCCCAAACCTCCTTGCTCTTTAGGCATTGTTACCAGGTTCCAAGCAGCCAAGGGTGGTTTCTTTGCATTTATATCAGATCCTCTCCAGATGAGATGTCTTCTGTAAACATCGATTAGTTCCATAATTGTGATTGGTACATTCATTGAACACATAGTGTATGTCATCATTGAGGTTAGAACCGTATTTGCCATTTCAATCTTGCCGGCCATAGTTAAAAACTGTGAGCAGCACACCAATCTCCTTTCAATTTGCTGGGCTATTGGCATGAACTCTTGAACTGATGGTTTTGTTGTCCCTAACGGTAAGCCTAGGTAAGAGTATGGCATTTGACCTTGTTGACAGTTGAAAGTTCTGGCCATTAGCTCACTCCTGTCTGCGTCCAAGTTGATGGGGATTAACAGTGATTTATTGTAATTCACCTTTAGTCCTGTGGCATCAGCAAATGTATTGAGAAGAGCTTTGAGTGCTATCAATTGCCTGGGACATGCTTCCATAATGAGTAGTGTATCATCTGCATACTGTACTATTGGGAAATCTGTGCCCCCTGTCTGGATTGGTAATTTGAGTAAACCTTGATTTTTAGCCTTATTCAGAATAGATTGCAGGAGATCAGCAGCTAATACAAATAAAAGTGGTGATAAAGGGTCCCCTTGCCTAACTCCTCTCTTACAGTGAAAAACTTTCACTGGGACCCCATTGAGAAGAACTCAGGAATATTATGTTACTTCTTTGTTAATCCAGAGAGTATCAACAGGATAGGATAGTGTATCTTTGAAGTCTGATAGACCTTGATGACAACCCAGAGCGGCACATGCATAAACCCCGCAACATGTGGGGCGCGCCGCCCCGCAAGTTCGTCCGTGGATACGGCTCTTGTCATGATACGCACGTAACTCGCTCGATCATACCATGCGAATCGTAAGTATGTAGTAGTACGTACACACGGCTAAATGCTAGCTTCGCCGTAGGCTCCACGAGGGGGAGGAGACGATCGAGCAAGCGAGAGAGCAGAGCCGAGCTCCGCGGACGGACGACACACGTTTCGCCGTAGCAATCCCACCTACCGCGGTCGCGCCGATCGAGCCGTACGTCATACTACACGCCGAGGCCGCCCGAGAGTGAGAGCCTGAGAGGCCTGGATGGGAGCATACGACGACAAAAGCTGAACTGACGCGTCGTTTCTGGGGTGGAAGAGACCCGGCCGAGCCCACGTCAAACCCATCGAAAATGCGTCGCCATCGTCGGCGCCGACCGATCACCGTCGCTGGGATCGTGTGAGGCTGGGAGCGAGCGACCGCCCCCGGGCTCCGGCTGGATGGCACTCTCTCTCCGGCACCGTGCCGGTGACGACTGACGACGATCGAGTCAGTCCAGAGCCGAGAGAGAGCAGACAAGAAACACGAACTAAGCAGTGACATCACCTAACTAATCACATTCACCTGCACATCTCTCATCTCCGGCCCCTCTGGTGATCAATATCAGTGGATACGCCTCGCAAACCCCACCCAATTAGGCTAGCGGACGGGTGAAACGCCGAAACGGCTGCACCTGCACGCGCGCACGCCGGGCGGACGCGTACTTTCATGTGCGGCGCCCCTGCTCATCAGTCATCACCAGCTTTCTTTCCCTCCATGTCGCTTTTCTCTCACTTTTTTCTTTTCTCTACGCCATTTTAGCCTGCCATTTCGTTCTGTCGCCGCTTGTGCGCCAAAGCTTTTCTGCTGCGCGCCATCGCCAACGTGGCGAGCACCGCCGAAACCCGCTCACAGAAAATGACAGCTAGACAGTATAAAACCATAGCTTTAAGCTGCGGCGTCGCCGTTAATCACACACACACACACAAAAAAGGTGCGGGCGTCGCCGTCTCGTGCACATCATCACACAATTTAATTAGATTCAGCCTGCGGCTGCGCCTCACCTATATCCACATTGTTCTTCCTCTTGTCCACTCCGGCATACAATTAAAAGTAATCTCGCGTTAATTAGGTGATCACCATCATCGAGCGGCGGCCGGCATGTGCCTGGACTGGCTCAGGTCGGTTCAATTCCGTGTAGTGTAGCTTCGTTCCCTACCCTCCGGCTACACGATGCCTAGCTATTATCATATCACAAAACAGAGTGAACTGAAGTCTTTGGAGTCAAGTCCTCTCCTGTAAGAAACGTGCCCGGATTCTCCTTCTCCAATGCTGAATCGGTGCCTGATCAAAATCAGTGACAGAGTGATGGGGAATATATTGGTTGAGTTTCCGTTTCCAGGGCACTTTCTCCGTCCCTGATTTCTTTCGATGGCATGGTTCTCTTGTCTGTGTGCTCCAAGTCGTCCTGCGCCCTTGTGGGCGATGGCTACGTGTGCAGTTTATTGTGCAAATTTGGACGGACCACGTATCATACCACACGATCAAATCGTCCTGCGACTCGCAGTAATCGGAAAAATAACAAAAGGATTAAACACTTCCCTCACAAAACAAAGGCTTACTGCTTAATTACTGTGTTGTCTGGAGTAAATAAATAGAGTACCATTGATCGAGTTGATTGGTCATTCTTTACATACACAACACGCGCAAAGGTAAAGGTTACAAACTCCAAAATTTTGCTCAAGCCTCAAATGATCTCATCAAATTCACTGCTCCGTTGCCTACAAAAAAAAAAAAAAATCACTGCTCCGTTCAGTTACTTACACTACTCCGAGTAGTACTGTACCAGAGGTTAAGCATCAACCAATAGGATATTCCGTCGGTTCGAAATGGAACTCGTGATCAGCGCCATTTTACTGGGCCTGTCGTGAAAACTGTATTTTCGGGATCTGCGTGCTGTATTACACGCCAAAACTGCAACCATCAGGATCTCTCCGTCCGTAACAGGTACCTCCAATCTCCACCTCTACAATATCACCACTTAACCGCTCTCTCTCTCTCTCTCTCTCTCTCTCAGTGGCAACAGAATGGAGAGAGGGAGCCTACACTTGCCTGGTCTCGCGAGGATTCCGAACAGGGTGCGAGAGATGTTCCTCCACGGGGGCTTCCTCGACGATTCGTCAGGTGAGGCTTACTCAATCCCAGTATTGCTCAATCCTGGCGAGTCTGTGGCCCTGTGCCCGCATGCAGAAGATAGGTTCATGCATAAGACTGATTCTTCTCTCCCCTGCGACATGTCCTCAATTGCACTGCATGGCCATCGCTCTTTCCTCAGCATTCCTTCACCCTTTCCTCTCCTGGCCCTGCAATGTCAGCCAAGATCATTAGGGGCATTGAAACAAACGAAGTTCCTTCTAAGATATGATATTCATGTTAACTCTCTTTATGGGGCTTCATTAATAATGCACTCCAGCATGGAGGTGAAGACTGCCAATAAAACTAAGCATCATGACTATGGAACTAAACCCGTCTTCATGATTAGATCTCTCTCGCAACTCGAGGTGTTGTGAAACATATTCATTAACAAATGCGAAAAAGAATACTCTTGAGTGCAAACTTTGCATTAGCAAACCTTTTTTATTTATTTTGAGAACTGAAAACTGGTATGGCAAGAATCACGTCATGGGCTGTTATTTGGTTTCCATCACCATCCCTATACCCGTATTAGGACGTTTTATTAGCAAAGTGGGATGAAAACACATTAGGACATTTTTGCACCCACCAACGAACCAAGGAGATTCTTGCCGTAACTTGCCATTCTAGTCAGACAAGAGTTTCAACATATCATAGTCTGAAAAAACAAAAAACACGAGTCATAAAATACTTGGCTAGTTTCGGTTCATTGGAAACTTTCAGATAGAGGAGAAGGTCAAGTTAGTTAAGCAGAAGAAAGAGCTTTTTTTTTATAAAAAAAAACAAAGATAAGAAAAATATTGAAAATGCATAGCCTATTTAATCTGGATATGAGTAAAGAATGAACCTGAATGAGACCATCTCTTATCCTAAAATCAATTATGGCTTGAACTACCAAACAAACAAGATTTATAACAGTTTTTTTTTTAAAAGGACACATCATATAATTTATTTATCTTCACCGAAACACAGCAGATGAGTTATCTAGTCCAAACATAAGCTTGTCAAAACATGACAACACTGATCAGGAATTCAGGATTAATCAACTTTTCAACAATTTAACCTGCTAAGTCATTTTTTTCTCATTGGTCATTGGTTAGCAGCTTATATTAGCTTTACATAATTGTAGCTACTACCTCACTTACGTTATAAAAGGGAAATGCTAATTCAAGAACTTATTCTGCAACTGGATTTTGACATGAAATTTGCATTGTATTATTACAGGTTCCGCTGTATTGCAGTATTTGCAAGAATGGCCAGAGCTATATTCACCATGCTTCTGGACGGTTGCTTTTGCCTTGATACAATTAATATTCATCACGAGCATATTGGTTCAATTTCTGTACAAGAAAATCAGATGGCGTAGACAGAGATTAAAGACAGAAACTCTTGAAAACAATAAGCATCAATATCAGGAACAAAAGAGTGCAGACATAAAGTTGGGTATCTCATATCAAACAAGTAAAGTTTGTTGCCTGATTATATTAGCCACTCATGTTCTAAGGGCATTATTTCCGAGATTACATGAAAGAATAAGTTATTGCAAGTATCCACCCTTTGTTCTTAGTGAAGGTTTGCAGGTGCTATCCTGGATAATATTGTCACTAGCAGTATTCTGGTTTCAGAAAACAAAATCTGCAAAAGTTCCATTGATAATTCGGGCATGGTGGATATTCAACTTTCTGCAATCAATTACCAGGGTGGTATTTGATCTCAGGACAATTTTGTCAGATCATCAATATGTGGGACTTGGAGAATGGATTGATCTGTGCATGCTTGCTCTTTGCACATATCTGTTTGCACTTTCAGCCAGAGGAAAAACAGGAATCACCTTGACAGATAGCAGCATAACAGAGCCACTACTGAGTTCATCTGTAGGACAGCAGGCAGAAGTGAAAAGGCCATGTCCATATGGAAGAGCAGGTCTTCTAGAACTAGTCACATTCTCCTGGATGAACCCTGTCTTTGCCACCGGATACAAGAAACCACTAGAGAAGAATGACGTGCCAGATGTTGATGGCAAAGATTCTGCTGAGTTTCTATCAGACTCATTTAAAAAGATCATAGATGATGTTGAACACAGGCGTGGTTTAAGTACTTCATCAATCTATATAGCAATGTTCCTATTTATTAAACAGAAAGCAATGATCAATGCAGGATTTGCAGTGTTAAGTGCCTGTGCATCATATGTTGGACCCTCACTGATTAACGACTTGGTGAAGTTCCTTGGGGGGGAGAGACAGTATGGAGTCAGAAGAGGTTACATTCTCGCTGTTGCTTTTCTAAGTGCCAAAGTCGTGGAGACAATAACACAGAGGCAATGGATTTTCGGAGCTCGACAGCTTGGAATGCGTCTGCGAGCTGCTTTGATATCCCACATCTATCAAAAGGGGCTCTGCTTATCCTGCAGTTCAAGGCAGAAGCATACTAGCGGAGAGATCATAAACTACATGAGTGTAGATATACAAAGGATAACTGATTGTATATGGTACACCAACTACATCTGGATGCTACCCATTCAGCTCTCTCTAGCTGTCTATGTTCTCCATCAAAATTTAGGGGTTGGGGCCTGGGTTGGTTTAGCCGCGACACTGGCAATAATGGCTTGCAATATTCCACTAACCAGAATGCAGAAAAGATTGCAATCCAAGATCATGGTTGCCAAAGACAATAGAATGAAGGCAACAACAGAAGTTCTTAGAAGCATGAAAATACTGAAACTTCAAGCATGGGATATGCAATACCTTCAAAAGCTAGAAGCTTTACGAAAAGAGGAGTACAACTGGCTATGGAGATCTGTGAGGTTGACAGCTCTAACGACATTCATATTTTGGGGGTCGCCTGCCTTCATATCCTCCATAACATTCGGTTCATGCATACTGATGGGGATTCCTCTGACAGCCGGCACTGTTTTGTCGGCTCTTGCAACGTTCCGGATGCTACAAGATCCAATATTCACGCTTCCTGACTTGCTTTCTGTGTTTGCACAGGGAAAAGTTTCCGCTGATAGAGTAGTAAAGTACCTCCAGGAGGAAGAATTGAAATATGATGCAGTAACAGAAGTACCAAGAGACAACACTGACTATGATGTGGAGATTGATCATGGAATATTCAGTTGGGAACTCGAGACAACTTCTCCAACGCTAACAGATGTCGAATTAAAAGTAAAGAGAGGAATGAAGGTGGCGATCTGCGGAATGGTCGGCTCTGGAAAGTCCAGTCTATTATCATGCATACTTGGGGAGATGCCAAAGCTAGATGGAACTGTCAGGGTCAGTGGGACAAAAGCATATGTTCCTCAAACTGCCTGGATCCTGTCTGGGAACATCAGGGACAACATTCTGTTTGGAAACACATATGACAAAGAAAAGTATGAAAAGGTTATACAAGCTTGCGCACTGACTAAAGATCTTGAGTTGTTTGCAAATGGTGATTTGACTGAAATTGGTGAAAGGGGAATTAACATGAGCGGTGGACAGAAACAGCGAATTCAAATTGCTAGATCTGTGTACGAAGATGCAGATATTTACCTCTTTGATGATCCTTTTAGTGCCGTCGATGCGCATACTGGAAGCCAGCTTTTTAAGGTGTGCTTAATAGTTTCAATAAATGCATAAGTATTTTTGACTTGGTCCAGTCGATTTGATAAATGTTAATTCAGAAATGAATATATGCCATTAGATTACTGGTTCATCGTTATCTGACTTTTGGGAATTCAATCGGTATAATTTTGTATTATATCCTAAGGAACTAACATAATTTGATTCTGCAGGATTGTGTAATGGGAATTCTTAAAGACAAAACAGTACTGTATGTGACCCACCAAGTCGAGTTTCTTCCAGCTGCAGACCTTATACTGGTAAGCGTCTAAACTGGGTCTTGTTTACCCAATCATGTCCAAACTCCAAAGGTTAAAGTTGGCAAGGAAACTAACGACATGGGTTACAAATAATAGGTGATGCAGGATGGAAAGATCGTACAGAAAGGAAAATTCGATGAGCTTCTTCAACAGAACATAGGATTCGAAGCTATAGTAGGAGCCCATAGCCAGGCTCTTGAATCTGTCGTAAATGCTGAGAGTTCCAGCAGAATACCATCAGATAACCAAAAATCAGCAGACAGTGAGGACGACTTTGATACAGAAAACGAGACAAATGACCAGCTTCAGGGCATAACAAAGCAAGAGTCTGCACATGATGTCTCAGAAGACATCAGTCAGAAGGGGAGGTTAACACAGGATGAAGAGCGAGAAAAGGGAGGCATTGGCAAAAAGGTTTACTGGACGTACCTGATGGCAGTTCACGGTGGTGCTTTAGTGCCAGTAACAATTGCTGCACAGTCATTCTTTCAAATATTTCAAGTCGCAAGCAACTATTGGATGGCATGGGCATGTCCTCCTACATCAGCAACCACCCCAACAGTTGGATTAGGCCTCCTTTTCTCCGTGTATATAGCACTATCTATGGGAAGTGCACTGTGCGTCTTGGCTCGGTCCATGCTTGTGTCACTAATTGGTCTATTAACATCAGAAAAGTTCTTCAAGAACATGCTCCACTGCATCATGCGTGCCCCCATGTCCTTCTTTGACTCCACACCTACTGGCAGAATTTTGAACAGGGTTAGTGCTGATTTAGTTTTATAAACATTTCCAATTTTATCCTGGGCTCACACGACTGTTAAACTAATTAATATTTGTTTGATATGTAACAGGCCTCCAATGATCAAAGTGTTCTAGATCTGGAAATAGCAAACAAGCTTGGTTGGTGTGTGTTTTCAGTTATACAAATTATGGGGACCATTGGTGTTATGTCACAGGTTGCATGGCCAGTTTTTGCTATCTTCATTCCAGTGACGGTGCTCTGTTTCCTGTGTCAAGTATGAGCTCTCGTCAAACATCTCGTTCATAACTGCAGTCTTTCCTATTACCAATTTACAAGCATACAAAATGTTACTTTCTGCACCATAAATTCAGGATTCATTAATAGCAGTTTTTCTCTCTATATTATGGCATTCAACTATATATTTCACAAAGTGCTGAACCTATACACTATCTGAATAATGACAGAGGTACTACATACCAACGGCACGAGAGCTGGCCCGTTTATCACAAATCCAAAGGGCTCCACTCCTACACCATTTTGCAGAATCACTTACAGGTGCATCAAGTATCAGAGCATATGGGCAGAAAGAACGTTTCAGAAAAGCAAACCTTGGCCTTGTTGATAACCACTCTAGACCATGGTTCCACAATATATCTGCAGTCGAGTGGCTTTGTTTCAGACTAAACATGTTGTCCAACTTTGTCTTTGCATTTTCATTGACTCTTCTGGTGAGCCTACCTGAAGGTTTTATAAACCCAAGTAAGCTCTATATGCACATAAGCTCCAGGCGATTACGAAAGCCTTAACCATTCTCATGTTTGATGATTTTCAAACTAATATAATTGTGCATGCAGGCATTGCTGGACTTGCTGTGACTTATGCATTGAACCTGAACAACCAGCTGGCATCTATAACTTGGAACATTTGCAATACAGAGAACAAAATGATATCAGTTGAAAGACTAATGCAGTACTCAAGGATACCGAGTGAGGCTCCTCTAGTGGTTGAACACAACCGACCACCAAACAACTGGCCAGAAGATGGAGCCATCAGTATCCGATCTTTAGAGGTATGTGTAATACTCTGATGAGTTACAGTAATCATAAATGAATACATATATCAATCATCAGGTGAGTTGGCCTAAAATGGATCTTATGCATTAAGTATCAAAATGAATAACTGTATGCTTGAACAAAGTTTAAACAACTTGCATAAAATGCTGCAGAGAAAAACTCATCTCATGAAAGTTCTTAGCTAATGCTATTTAGTCTTCACATTTTCCGGGAGGAAGACTTATTTTTTACATACATTTTTATCTAAATGTACGCACTTCCTCAGAGGAGCCATCTAATGTGGTTCTTCGCTTTTACAGGTTAGATATGCAGAGCATCTCCCATCTGTCTTGAGAAATGTATCATGTACAATTCCAGGAAGGAAAAAGGTGGGAGTTGTAGGACGTACTGGAAGTGGAAAGTCAACTTTTATCCAAGCTCTTTTCCGGATAGTTGAACCAAGGGAAGGAACAATAGAGATCGATAGTGTTGACATCTGCAAAATAGGGCTTCATGATTTACGGGGCAGACTTAGCATCATCCCACAAGACCCAACCATGTTTGAGGGGACAGTCAGAGGGAATCTTGATCCACTGAACGAGTACTCTGATCAACGTGTGTGGGAGGTAATCTAATCAACAAAGAATACAATCCTAGAATAATACTCTACATAAGATGTGATATGAAGAGGCTAATTATATACCGAATAAGTAATTTGTGCTCACACTATGGTGCATTTTACAGCACAAAAACAAAAAGGTAATAGCAATGCCTTCTGCGAACAAATATGTGTAACAGCATGTTATTAGTAGAAATTTATGCCAGTGATGTGCTCATCCATCAAGGGTCACTGTGCCATGAGTAAAATAGAAAAGCACATGTAAAAGTGCACACACCGTATAGATGATTATATTCCCCTAAGAATATTAACCAGGAAGCAATTTTTCATATCAACAGCAAGGGCAACTTGACCGCCCCAATTTTAGTCAATCAGTAAATGAAGAACAAAATGATTGAATGGGAAACAAACTGAAAAGGTGATGACAAGGACCTCTTTTTCCCTTCTTTTGGCCAGATTTTGGACAAATGCCAGCTTGGTGATATAGTCAGGCAAAATCCGAAGAAGTTGGACTCAACAGGTAATATAACCCTCTAGTTACTTTATACTGTAAACCATTAACACAGCTATATTTGTTTTTTGAGGGAAAAACAGTAGGGGAAACCCCTACTGCACCGCTATCTTTGTTGAGATGTCAAATGAGATACCTTTTGCAGTTGTTGAGAATGGGGAAAATTGGAGTGTCGGACAGAGACAGCTGTTTTGCCTTGGAAGGGTTCTGCTAAAGCGAAGCAATGTTCTCGTCCTCGATGAGGCAACTGCTTCAGTTGACTCCTCTACTGATGCAATTATCCAAGAAACTATCCGGAAGGAGTTTGGAGATTGCACAGTCTTGACAATAGCACATAGAATTCACACAGTAATTGACAGTGATCTCATTATTGTCTTCAGTGAAGGTATGCCACACTGTGAACAAACAAATACTAAAATACAAGGCCCAGTTTGAGCAGTTATAACACATGTATTCTTCTCTCTCTTTTTTTGAGCAGGGAAAATCATAGAATATGACACACCATCAAAACTACTGCAGAACAAGAAGTCTGAATTCTCCAGACTCATAAAGGAGTACTCGAAGAGATCCCACGGCTTCAACAGTACCGCAATCAATTGAATGATGATGACAACAGCAAGAAGCTAACCAGCATGCCACAGAATGGCAAAGCACTATGCAAAGTTGCCACTGTAATATCTCTCTACATATGACAAGTACGCACCAAGACCGCTAAAGTAGACACGAGGATTTTGCCGTGGACGGTGCTACCATACTACTAGCTCTTAGATTCAGACCATCCAGAGAACTGGAGTCATGTAATGTACTGTAGTCTTCTGCTGATTTTAGGAACCGGTTTGGAAAGATAAACAATAAAATTGCTGTCTGCTCTGTGCAAATTTTGCACGGAAAATCTTGTAAATCAACTGCAGGAATCAACGCATAAGCATAACGGCGAAGTAAATAAGTTGGGGAGTTCATAAGCAGCGGAATCGGTCAAGCATTCCATCGAGCCTGTGGTGGGCAGTGCATGCTCCGAGGCTCCGAGCCCTGCCTGCAAGACAAGCTCGGCCAGCGTCGCGAGCTTATACACCAATCGAAGGGGAAGAATCAAATAGAAGCTCGAGCTAGATGGTAGCGGGATGCTCACCGTCGAACCTGAAACAGTGGAAGGCGATGGCGCGGCGCACCCCGATCCGCATTCGCCGGCTTCGGTGCTCGCCGTTCCCGTCTGCACTTTGCGCCCTCTCGGACACAAATTCCGCTCCCGCGCGCGATTGGGTGGTACATGCTGGCACACTTGCATGCATTAGCCCAGAGGAGGGCCGCCGCCGGAGGTAAGCCTGAGAATGGTCTGGTTCCAAACCGGTTCGAATGGTTGGGTTTCTCTTTGGGTCAGAATTGAATCGGTTGAAAACGAGTTGAATGATGAATGATTTGGACTGGGTTTGGGTTCGAAACAAAAATGGTTGGGTCCGGCTTGGGTTGGGTCCGTACAGTCCAGTTTAAAATGGATTTGTACCCGGGTCGTGAGCCGTGGATGGTAACTGGATGGTGACCACAACCAGCGGCGGCGATCCCCACTTGTGCCGGCCCATGGGCGGTGCGGACGGTGCGACAGCACCGGGTCTCCGAAATCCAGGGGACCTCCTCCGAGATCCACCGGCGGCAGCTCGGCCAATGTACTCTTTCGGAGCTGTGCCGCCATTGACAGAGCTTGCAGACGAAACGAAGACGACGGTAGAACGGCGAACCGTTATTTGGGCCTTTAGGACGTGGACTGTTTTGTGGTCGTGTGTGGGCTGCCATGTCTCAATGATAGCCCATAGCACATGGCCTGTGCGTGGCCCTGCCCAAGAAAACTGCAAATGCAGCTTCTCTGCGACTCTGCGCCTCTGTTTATTTAGTAACGTTAACTACAAAGCCAAGAGTGCGTTAACTTGAAGAGACGAATTGCCTGCCTATTTAGACAATTACAGAAGCTCGCACTACAAGCTAGCAGGCTTGAGGTGCATGCCGATGGTTAGTAAAGGAGCCATAAACAATGTTGAAAGTAGTATATCTATTCTAAATTTATGAGGGTAATTTTTAGGTACCGGAAAGTATGTATTGGTGATAGATTCACTGTGAATCTGGATTATGAGGCTATTTTTTAGCAGTGAGTCTGGATGATTAACTGCTAAAAAGTTAATTTTGCTGCTTAGTGTTTCAGTCAATAGTCTGAACCGATGTGGCAACTATATTTCAATGCAGCTTTGTATTGTTTTTCTCATCCAAAAAGAACGTACAGAATGCATGCTTTCTGTATAGTCTGAACAGATGTGGTAACTATTCAGTCAATAGTCTGAACCGATGTGGCAACTATTCAGTATATGTCTGTTTCGATTAAATTAGTATGAAGTATCAGCAATGCAACTGAACGTCTGCGTAAAATCTTGCTGGTGTCAGGCTCGAAATAGCAGCGTATATAGAAACTTCTTCAAAGGATAACCACGGACTGAAAAGTTTGCAGGTTCCACACCAACTGAGCAAAGCTAGATAAAACTGTGTAGAAGACAGAAAAAGGGCAATCAAACTGTCGTGAATGCAAATTTACCTTGGGTTGAAGCCTCGCAATCTAATAACTCCATCACGTCATTAGCGCCCTGCTTACAGCGAAGAACTCATAATGCAGAGAAGTAATAGTCGATCTGAAACTTCCTGCGCCGCCGAGCACGTCGTCTTCATCAGCACGGAGTCCCGAGACGCACCCGTTCTTCTCTACAACGCCGGCGACGCAGGCCCCGAACTCGTCGAACGCCTACTGCAGCCGGCCGCAGGAGCACGTACTCCGTACGCACGGACCACGGATTGGAACCGGTTCGAAACTGTAAGTTGGTGCTCTGGACTGGTTTGATTTGGGCCAAATTTTCATTCAGTTTGGTTCAGTCCGGTTTAAAAAGGTGGAGTAGTGGGCTAGTTTAAATCGGGTCAGCTAACCTGCACTAAATGGTTAGGGTTGGTGTTTGGGTCGGTTCTTGACCCATTCTCAGACTTAGCCGGAGGGCCTCCTTTGTCGAAGCTGCGGGCATACCACCGCAACCGGATGGATGGTGAAGTGCCTACAATGCCAAAGAGCATTTCCAGCGCTAATCCGGTGGGGCCGGGACCGCGGCGGGAGCGAGCAAACCGGAGCTCCGCCGCCCTCAAGACGCGAGGGAAGGAAAGGGGAAGCCTCACATCACAAAAACAAAGAAGATTGTGATGTACTCAGCAAAATTATCCTAACCGTCTGTCATATCCTACATTTGCACAATTTTTTGAAAATAACTAAAGTACCATATGTCCATATTTCAAGTCAGGGGTAAAATCGTTTTTTTACCCTCCATTTAACACAGTTAAGTGCTATATAACTAACGGAAGGGTCACGGAAGGAATCGGTTTTTTTTTTTTGAACTTGATTGGCAAGTTCAGATCCGAAAGGGCTATGGAAGGCAACTGAAGTTTTTACTGACGCCAAGAAAAGAATTTTCTCCTCATTCTACTCTTGAATATAAGATCTTGTTTTTACGAGTATTGACTATAGGAATTAAAGAGAAATAAAAAATATGTTAAAAATGATGAAAAGTGGAGAGAGAGTTGCATTAGAAATATAAGAATGACACTTTTAAAAAATATATATGTTGCTAGAACGACACTTAAAGTGGAACGGACGAGTGCTCGATCGGAAATTTCGGGTACAATTCGTACTCCATTTGCCATTCATATCATGTGTTTAGGTAGTCTGTCAACATCCCTTGTATCACCACGCATCACTAACGTGAATGTGTAGCAATCACGTACTACCATGACCCAATAATCCGGATGCGCGCCAAAGGAACCAAGGCGTTCCTCCCAAGAAGAAGAAAGAGAGAAAAGGAATCTGGACGTTACAGGGGTAACGCATCTGGAAGCATGCAAACGTGAGTGCTTAAGGTTTTGATCACGCACGACGCGACCCGTACTGAGGTTTTGATGAACACTGACTGAAAATGGACAAGCTGGGCTATGCCAAAACGGCCAAAAGGTACAAAGCACCTGCAGCTAAGGCATAGCTCAGTAGCTTGCAGGAAGAGAAAGATGGACTTAAACACTATGGATCTTTGCGTGATTACTATTGTCGTACTGAGTGTGTTAGTGAGGTGAAGTTGAAGTCCTCGATCACAACCCAGCAGATGGGCACATACATACTTGGTCATAAACCCCGCAACACGTGCCACACAAGTTCGGCCACTGATACGGCCGCTTGTCACTGAGTCACGACACGACTTTTCGATCGTTGACAATTGACAAACCTCGCTCATCGATCTCGATTGCACCATGTGCGTTGCGTATTGTACGTCTAAAACTCGACCAGGGGTAAGACCGCCCCCGACGGCATTTTGCTAATGAGAAGAGCCTCTCACGCAGGTTAAGAAAACATCCGAACTTCCTCTCCGATCCTACACAATGACTCAGCTGGCCGTTGTGAGCTTCGATGCGAGTCTTAACCATATATTTTGACCCGGGGAGAGTGAAGGAATTTTTTTACACCGCAGTGAACAGTACCATTTCTGTCACTGTTCACTGCAGCGCGTGCCGCAGCTGGGAATCGAACCCGGGCCGACAGGAGCTAAGCTCCCGGAGCCCTCTGACTCTGGCCACTCGGGCGTCCCAGCGTTGGCGCGTATTGTACGTCTAACTGCGGGCATGGATAAGGAATGCTTACTTCGCCGTAGGCTCCACGGGAGACGAGCGAGCAGATCAGGGTATGCACGCACGTACTCCTCCTACTAGCACTCTAGCAGTATAGTCTAGTACTCCTATACTCCATTAGTAATCTCGCACTTACCCCGTCGTGCGTCGCGTTGTCGGTGTCAGTGTGACAGCATCGTCCTCGCGTCAGAAAATGAGGCATACTACGACGAAAGGCAAGGCTGAAGTGATGCGCGTCGTTTCTCGAGTGGAGGAGACCCGGCAGGGACGGCGGAATCCACGTCAAACCAATCGAAAAACATCGCCATATATCGGCGAAGACCCATCACCATCGCCGGGGCGAGATCGTGTGAGTGAGGCTGCAGGGAGCGCCGGCCCTCCCCCGGTCTCGTGTGGCTCTCGCTGGACGGCACTCTCCGGCGCCGTGCCGCCCCGGTGACAACCATCGAGTCAGTCCAGAGCCGAGAGAAGAAACTCGACGACAACAGCACGTAGCGACGGTTCAAAATAGCCTGGCATATAGCGACGGACCAGGCCAACCGTCGTCGCTCCGCTATTGACGTTAGAAATCACAAACTTGTAGTCTACGGTACAAATGATTTTTAGCGACGATTCATTTGTACAGTGCCTCCTGTCTACTGTAGCGACGGTCGGCTTTCAAAACTATTGCTACGAGATTTTAGACACTGTCGCTATAAAAGTCTTTTGTTGTGGTGCTTGAACTAAGCACTGACATCAATCCCCTACTCACATTCACCCTCTGGTGATCAATCTCGGTGGATACCCCTCGTCTCAGCAAGGCTAGTGACGCGGCCGGACCCGACCGGGGCAAAACGGCTGCACGCGCGACACGACATGGAGGGAAAGAAAGCTTCTCTCGCTTTTTTCTTTTCTATACGCCATGCGGGAAAGAAAGCTTCTCTCGCTTTTTTCTTTTCTATACGCCATGCCATTTCGTTCTGTCGCTTGTGCGCCAAAGCTTTTCTGCTGCGTGCCATCGCCACGAACGTGACCAGCACCGCCGAAGCCCGGTCACAGAAAAATGATGCGGTATATATGAAGCCGCAGCTTTAAGCTGCGCCGTCGCCGTCTAGTGCGCATCATCATTCATCACACAATTCACCCAATCCCATGTTATTCCCCTTGTCCGCTCCGGGATGTTAGTTAAAAGGGATCTCATGTTAGGTGCACGAACCATTCTTTCCATACACAGCACGTGCAAAAGTAACGTTTACTAACTCCAATTTCCTCAGATCAAGCCTCAAACGATCTCACAAAAATATACAACTCCGTTCACTATCAAAAACCTTAGTACGTACTGTTCGGGATCACCAGTGCTCACAGCACGTGGAGGAACATCTCTCGCACACTGTTCGGGATCTGTGTGCTACATTACACGCCCAAACTGCAACCATCAGGGGTCTCTCCGTCCGTAACAGGTACCTCCAATCTCCACCTACAATATCACCACTTAACCTCTCAGTGGCAACACAATGGAGAGAGGGAGCCTGCACTTGCCTGCTCTCGCGAGGATTCCGAACAGGGTGCGAGAGATGTTCCTCCACCGGGGCTTCCTCGGTGATTCGTCAGGTAAGGCTTAATCCCTGCGAGTCCGTGGCCCTGTGCCTGCATTCACAAGACAGATTCATGCATAAGACTGATTCTTCTCTCCCGAGACATGTCCTCAATTGCACTGCATGGCCATCGCTCTTTCCCCGCCACTCCTTCACCCTTTGCTTTCCTAGCCCTGCAATGTCAGCCAAAATCATTAAGGGCATGCAAACAAATGAATTTCCTACTACGATATTCATGTTTGGCTTCATTAATAATATGCATTCCATCATTGAGTGGAAAGCTGCCAATAAAACTAAGCATAATAGCTATGGAACTATACACAGTTTCATGATTTAGATATCTCTGCAACTTGCGGTCTCGTAAAGCATATTCATTTACAAATGTGAAAAAGAGCACTCTGAAGGTGCAAAATTTGCTTTAGCAAACTGGGTTGACCTCGGTCACATCATGGGCTGCGATTAGGTTTCCATCTCCATCCCTATAACAGTATTAGGACATTTTTATTAGAAAACTGGGATGCAAAAATATTAGGGCATTTTGCACCCATGAACGAACTAAGGAGATTCTTGCCACAATTTTTTCGTTTTAGTACCAGACAACACTTTCAAGATATCATAGTAGTCAGTAAAAACATGACTCACGAAATTATCTTTTTCGCTGGAAGTCGACGCATAATATACTTTGGCTAGGTTTGATTCAAAGGGAACTTTCAGATAAAGGAGATGGCCAGCAAGAAAGATTTAGGCATTTTTAGTTCACATCACTACTTACCAGGTGTCCAACTTAAAAGCAGAAGAAAGAGTTTGAAAAAAAAAAGGAAAAGAAAAATGTAGAAAATGCATAGCTTATTCAATCTGGATATGAGTAAAGAATGAACCAGAATGAGACCATCTCTTATCCTAAAATCAATTATGGCTTAAATTAATAAACAAAGAAGATTTATAACAGGATTTTTTTAAAGGACACATCATATAATTTATCTTCACTAAGACACAACAGATGAGTTATCCAATCCAAACATAAGCTTCACAAAACATGACAATACAGGTCAGAATCAATTTTTCAACAATTTGACCTGCTAAGTCATTTTCTCATTGGTATTGGTTAGCAGCTTATATTAATTTTAGAAACAATTTATTTGGATTAACAAGATGAATTCGACCCTTAGTAGAACTGAAACATAATTGTAGTTGCAAGCTCACCTATGTTATCAAAGGGAAATGCTAATTCAAGAACTTTTATTTCGCAATTGGATTTTGACACGAAATTTGCATTGCATTATTACAGATTACACTGTATTGCAGTATTTGCAAGAATGGCCAGAGCTATATTCACCATGCTTCTGGATGGTTGCTTTTGCCTTGATACAACTAATATTCATCACGAGTATATTGGCTCAATTTCTGTTCAAGAAATTCAGATCGCATAGACAGAGATTAAAGGCTTCACCTCTTGAAAACAAAAGGCATCCATATCAGGAACAAAAGGGTGCAGACATAAAGCTGGGTATCCAATATCAAGCAAGCAAAGCATGTTGCCTGCTTATATTAGCCACTCATATTCTAAGGGCATTATTTGCGAGATTACATGAAAGAATAAGTTATTGCAAGTATCCAGCTTTTAATATTAGTGAAAGTTTGCAGGTGCTATCCTGGATAATATTATCACTAGCAGTATTCAGGTTTCAGAAAACTAAATCTGCAAAAGTTCCATTCATAATTCGGGCATGGTGGATATTCAACTTTCTGCAATCAATTACTAGGGTGATATTTGATCTCAGGTCACTTTTGCCAGATCATCAATATTTGGGACTTGAAGAATGGATCGATCTGTGGATGCTTGCTCTTTGCACTTATCTATTTGCACTTTCAGCCAGAGGAAAAACAGGAATCACCTTGACAGATAGCAGCATAACAGAGCCACTACTGAGTTCATCTGTAGGACAGCAGGCAGAAACCAAAAGGCCATGTCCATATGGAAGAGCAAGTCTTCTAGAACTAGTCACAGTCTCCTGGATGAACCCTGTTCTTGCTGCCGGATACAAGAAACCACTAGACAAAAATGAAGTGCCAGATGTCGATGGCAAAGATTCTGCTGAGTTCCTATCAGACTCATTCAAAAAGATCATAGATGATGTTGAAGGCAGGCATGGTTTAAGTACTTCATCAATCTACATAGCAGTGCTCCTATTCATTAGACAGAAAGCAATGACCAATGCAGGATTTGCTGTGTTAAGTGCATGTGCATCATATGTTGGACCCTCACTGATTAACGACTTGGTGAGGTTCCTTGGAGGGGAGAGACAGTATGGACTCAGAAGAGGTTACATTCTCGTTGTTGCTTTTCTAAGTGCCAAAGTCGTGGAGACAATGGCACAGAGGCAATGGATTTTCGGAGCTCGACATCTTGGAATGCGGCTGCGAGCTGCTTTGATATCCTACATCTATCAAAAGGGGCTCCGTTTATCCTGCAGTTCAAGGCAGAAGCATACTAGCGGAGAGATCATAAACTACATGAGTGTAGATATACAAAGGATAACTGATTGTATATGGTACACCAACTACATCTGGATGCTACCCATTCAGCTCTCTCTAGCTGTATATGTTCTCCATCAAAACTTAGGGGTTGGGGCCTGGGTTGGTTTAGCAGCGACACTGGCAATAATGGCTTGCAATATTCCACTAACCAGAATGCAGAAAAGATTGCAAGCAAAGATCATGGTTGCCAAAGACAATAGAATGAAGGCAACAACGGAAGTTCTTAGAAGCATGAAAGTACTGAAACTTCAAGCATGGGATCTGCAATACCTTCAAAAGCTAGAAGCTTTACGGAAAGAGGAGCACAACTGGCTATGGAGATCTGTGAGGTTGACAGCTCTGACAACATTCATATTTTGGGGGTCACCTGCATTCATATCCTCCATAACATTTGGCTCATGCATACTGATGGGGATTCCTCTGACAGCTGGCACTGTTTTGTCTGCTCTTGCAACATTCCGGATGCTACAAGAACCAATATTCAATCTTCCTGACTTGCTTTCAGTGTTTGCACAGGGAAAAGTTTCGGCTGATAGAGTAGGAAAGTACCTCCAGGAGGAAGAATTGAAATATGATGCAGTAACAGAAGTACCAAGAGACAACACTGACTATGATGTGGAGATTGATCATGGAATATTCAGTTGGGAACTCGAGACAACTTCTCCAACGCTAACAGATGTCGAATTAAAAGTAAAGAGAGGGATGAAGGTGGCTATCTGCGGAATGGTCGGCTCTGGAAAATCCAGTCTATTATCATGCATACTTGGGGAGATGCCAAAGCTAGATGGGACTGTCAGGGTTAGTGGGAGAAAAGCATATGTTCCTCAAACTGCCTGGATCCTGTCTGGGAACATCAGGGATAACATTCTCTTTGGAAACTTATATGACAAGGAAAAGTATGAAAAGATCATACAAGCTTGCGCACTGACTAAAGACCTTGAGTTGTTTGCAAATGGTGATTTGACTGAAATTGGTGAAAGGGGAATTAACATGAGCGGTGGACAGAAACAACGAATTCAGATTGCTAGATCACTGTACGAAGATGCAGATATTTACCTCTTTGATGATCCTTTTAGTGCCGTAGATGCGCATACTGGAAGCCAGCTTTTCAAGGTGTGCTTAATAGTTTCAATAAATGCATAAACATTTTTGACTTGGTCCAGTTGATTCAATAAATGCTAATTCAGAAATAAATATATGCCATTAGGTTACTGGTTCATTTGTTATCTGAACTTTAGGGAATTCAATCGATACATATCCTAAGCAAATAAAATAATTTGATTCTGCAGGATTGTGTAATGGGAATTCTTAAAGACAAAACAGTACTGTATGTGACCCACCAAGTCGAGTTCCTTCCAGCTGCAGATCTTATACTGGTAAGCGTTAAACTAGGTTAGGTTTAGCTAATCATGTCCAAATTCCAGAGGTTAAAGTTGCCAAGGAAACTAACCACATGGGTTACAAAATAATAGGTGATGCAGGATGGAAAGATCGTGCAGAAAGGAAAGTTTGATGAGCTTCTTCAACAGAGTATAGGATTTGAAGCTATAATAGGAGCCCATAGCCAGGCTCTTGAATCTGTCGTAAGTGCTGAGACTTCCAGCAGAATACCATCAGGTAACCAACATTCAGTAGACAGTGAGGACGAGTTTGAGACAGAAAACGAGACAAACGTCAAGCTTCAGGGCATAACAAAGCAAGAGTCCGCACATGATGTCTTGGAAGACATCAGTAAGAAGGGGAGGTTAACACAGGATGAAGAGCAAGAAAAGGGAGGCATCGGCAAAATGGTTTACTGGACGTACCTGAGGGCAGTTCACGGTGGTGCTTTAGTGCCAGTAACAATTGCTGCACAGTCATTCTTTCAAATATTTCAGGTCGCTAGCAACTATTGGATGGCATGGGCATGCCCTCCGACATCTGCAACCCCCCCACCAGTTGGATTAGGCCTCCTTTTCTCTGTATATATCGCACTATCTATGGGAAGTGCATTATGCGTCTTGGCTCGGTCCATGCTTGTGTCACTAATTGGTCTATTAACATCAGAAAAGTTCTTCAAGAACATGCTTCACTGCATCCTGCGTGCCCCAATGTCCTTCTTTGACTCTACACCTACCGGCAGAATTTTAAACAGGGTTAGTGCTGATTTAATTCTATTACCACCTCATACAACTGTTAAACTAATTAATATTTGTTTGACATGTGACAGGCCTCCAATGATCAAAGTGTTCTAGATCTGGAAATAGCAAACAAGCTTGGCTGGTGTGTGTTTTCAGTTATACAAAGTATTGGGACCATTGGTGTTATGTCACAGGTTGCGTGGCCAGTTTTTGCTATCTTCATTCCAGTGACGGTGCTCTGTTTCCTGTGTCAAGTATGAGCTCTCGTCAAACACTTGTTCATAACTGCTTTCTTTCCCATTATTGATTCACAATCATGCAAAATGTTATTTTTTGCGCCATGAATTCAGGAATCACTTATAGCGGTTTTCTTTCTCTCTATATTATGGTATTCAACTATTTATTTCACAAAGTGCTGAACCTATAAACTGTCTGAAAAATGATAGAGGTACTACATACCAACGGCAAGAGAGCTGTCCCGCTTATCACAAATCCAAAGGGCTCCAATCCTACACCACTTTGCAGAATCACTTACAGGTGCATCAAGCATCAGAGCATATGGGCAGAAAGAACGTTTCAGAAAAGCAAACCTTGGCCTTGTCGATAACCAGTCCAGACCATGGTTCCATTTTATCTGTGCAGTCGAGTGGCTTTGTTTCAGACTAAACATGTTGTCCAATTTTGTCTTTGCATTTGCGTTGATTCTCCTGGTGAGCCTACCTGAAGGTTTTATAAACCCAAGTAAGCTCCATATGCACATAAGATCTTGGTGATTATGAAAGCCTTAACCACTCTCGTGTTTGATGATTTTCAAACTAATATAATTGTGCATGCAGGCATTGCTGGACTTGCAGTGACTTACGCATTGAACCTCAACTACCAGCTGGCATCTATAACTTGGAACATTTGCAATACAGAGGACAAAATGATATCGGTCGAAAGAATAATGCAGTACTCAAGGATACCAAGTGAGGCTCCTCTAGTAGTTGAGCACAACCGACCACCAAATAACTGGCCAGAAGATGGAACCATTAGTATACGATCCTTGGAGGTATGTGTAACACTCTGATGAGTTACAGTAATAATAAATGAACACATAGATCTCTCATCAGGTGGGTTGGTCTAAAATGGATCTTATGCAGTATAAAAATGAATAACAGTATGCTTGAACAAATTTTAAACAGCTTGCAGAAAATGCTGCAGAGGAAAAGTCGTCTCATGGAAGTTCTTAGCTAATGCTATTTATAGTTTTTTTGAGAAAGACTTATTTTTTACATATTTCTTATCTCAATATACACACTCGCTCAGGAGCCATCTAATGTGGCTCTTCGCTTTTACAGGTCAGATATGCAGAGCATCTCCCATCTGTCTTGAGAAATATATCATGTACAATTCCAGGAAGGAAGAAGGTGGGAGTTGTAGGACGTACTGGAAGTGGAAAGTCAACTTTTATCCAAGCTCTTTTCCGGATAGTTGAACCAAGGGAAGGAACAATAGAGATCGACAGTGTTGACATCTGCAAAATAGGGCTTCATGATTTACGAGGCAGACTTAGCATCATCCCACAAGATCCAACCATGTTTGAGGGGACGGTCAGAGGGAATCTTGACCCACTGAACGAGTACTCTGATCAACGTGTGTGGGAGGTATTTAATCAACTATGAATCCAATCGTAGAAGAATAAACTATATAAATTGTGATATGAAGAGACCAATTATACGTAGAATAAGTCGTTTCTGTTTACTTACAGCACAAATTAGTAATAACACTGTCTTCTGCGAACAAATATGGGTGACCGCATATTATTAGTAGAAATTCATGCCGGCGATGTGTTTATCCATCAAGAGTCAATGTGCCACAAGTAAAATACAAAAACATATGCAAAAGTACACGCACTGTATAGATGCTAATATTTCTCTAATAATATTAACCAGGAAGC
Source organism: Eragrostis curvula (assembly GCA_007726485.1). Classification (NCBI taxonomy): domain Eukaryota; kingdom Viridiplantae; phylum Streptophyta; class Magnoliopsida; order Poales; family Poaceae; genus Eragrostis; species Eragrostis curvula. Next base: position 29,500 of record RWGY01000130.1, read on the forward strand.
AATTTTTTCTTATCAACAGCAAGAGCTACTTGATCGCCACAATTTGAGTCAATCAGTAAATGAAGAACAAAACGATTCAATAGCAAACTAACTTAAAAGGTTATAAGGCAAGGTTAAAAGAACCTCTTACCTATTCAAGCATCTGATCTGGATCTGTTTTCTTTTTCCCTTCTATTGGCCAGATTTTGGACAAATGCCAGCTTGGTGATATAGTCAGGCAAAATCCAAAGAAGTTGGACTCAACAGGTAATATACCCTTTCGGTTAATTTGTAATGTAAACCATTAACACGGATATCTTTGTTGAAGTGTCAAATGAGATACCTTTTGCAGTTGTTGAGAATGGGGAAAATTGGAGTGTCGGACAGAGGCAGCTTTTTTGCCTTGGAAGGGTTCTGCTAAAGCGAAGTAATGTTCTCGTACTCGATGAGGCAACTGCTTCAGTTGACACCTCTACTGATGCAATTATCCAAGAAACTATCCGGAAGGAGTTTGGAGATTGCACAGTCTTGACAATAGCACATAGAATTCACACAGTAATTGACAGTGATCTCATTATTGTCTTCAGTGAAGGTATTTCACACTGTGAACAAACAAACACTAAAATTACTAAGCCCAGTTTGTGCAGTAATAACACATGTATACTTTTTCCTTTTTCTTTTTTTGAGCAGGGAAAATCATAGAATATGACACGCCATCAAAATTACTGCAGAACAAGAAGTCTGAATTCTCCAGACTCATAAAGGAGTACTCGAGGAGATCCCATGGCTTCAACAGTACCGCAATCAATTGAATGGTGATGACAACAGCAAGAAGCTAACCAGCATGCCACAGAATGGCAAAGCACAATGCAAAGTTTGCCACCGTAATATCTCTATACATATGACAAGTACGCACCAAGACCACTAATACAGTAACACAGAGACGAGGATTTACTGTGGACGGTGCTACCGCACTACTAGCATTTAGATTCAGACCATCTAAAGAACTAGAGTCATGTAATGTACTGTAATCTGCTGCTGATTTTAGGAACCGGTTTGGAAAGGGAAGCAATAAATTGCTGGCAGCTCCGTGCAAATTTTGCACGGAAAATCTTGGAAATCAATTGAAGAAAGTAACGCGTAAGCGTAAGTGTGAAGGAAATATATCGGGAATTTACACGCAGCTCAATAGGTCAAGCATTCCATCGAGCCTGTGGTGGGCAGTGCATGCTCCGAGCCCTGCCTGCACACCAAGCTCGCCAGCCGTCGCGATCTTATACACTAATCGAAGGGGAAGGATCAAATCGAAGCTCAAGCTAGATGATAGTGGGATGCTCACCAATTTAGCACGTTTGTTAACTAGGATTTCGTGGGGGCATGAACCGTCGAACCTGAAACAGTGGAAGGCAATGGCGCTGCGCACCCTAGTACGCGTTTGCTGGCTTCGTTGCTCGCCGTTCCCGTCCGCATTTTGCCCTCTCCGACACAAATTCCGCTCCCGCGCGCGATTGGTTGCTCCATGCTCGCACACTTGCATTTGCCCTGAGGAGCGCCGCCGCCGGAGGGCTTCCTCGACGCTCCAGTGGGCATACCACCGCAACTGGATGATGAAGTGCCTACAATGCTAAGGAGCATTTTCAGCTCTAATCCGGTGGGCGCCGCGGCGGGGACGGGCTAACCGGACCTCCGCCGCACGGCGCCCGCCCTCAACACGGGGTCGCTCTCGCGTCCGCCCTGCTCAACGCGGAGGCGACGTCCGCCCACCCCCGATCCCGCGCTCGCACCCGCCTGCCCACGGTACTTCTTTCTCTATACGGCCCACGAGGCCCAGCAGCACGAACAACACACGGCCCAGGAGAGCGGACAAGAGCGGCCCAGCATTCCGCGGCGGATCCTATACGTAGGTCGTCCGAAGCGATTCATTCAATCGGACGCTTTAAGATTCGTGCGAATTCAAATCCAAGGGCTGACGTGCGACGCGGGTGGGAGGGAGTGAACCAGGTTTCGCCACGTGGCGCGTTTTGATTGGAGCGGGTTGGGAGTGGGAGAAAAAGAAACGGATTTCAAACTTTAAACTTATTTTTCTTCTAAACCGTAAATCCGTTTTCGAATCCGTTTGAACCTAAGTGTTTGTTACAATTAAATCTACAAAATGAGATCCAATATGATGAATTTTTTAAAATTTGAAATTTTCGTCAACATTTTGAATGTACTGTGTCAACATTTTGTTTGCACTATGTCAACATTTTTTTTGTTATGTGTCAATTTTTTTAAAAAAATGTTGAAATAGAACTTAAAAAATGCTGACTCTTTTGTTTTAAAATGTTGACGCTTTTATTTGGCCTGGGCTGCTCAAATTTGATGGGCTATTGGGCAGATCTATTGTATGTTAACTATAGGACGCCCTGCATATAGGAGGTCCCGCATTCCGCCGCCTCCGTGACGTACGTGGTCGTCTCCTACCTCCAGCCTTTTGCGCTCATCGTTGTTCCAGCAATGGAAGCAAATTGTTCCAAGCTTTAAACTCGATTGTTCCAATCTTCACAGCGAATTGTTCCATCCATCACAACGAGTTGTTCTAGCCATCAAAACGAATTGTTCCAATATTTAAACCCGATTGTTCGCTATCCAAATAATTTGTTCCGCGAAATTAACCCGATTGTTCCGCAAATCTTGAGACACCAGCGCGGCGACGGGGCAGCTCCGGGCTGCGTCAGGTAGAGCCATGGTGCAGCGCACGGGTAAGGAGGAGGCACAACGGGGTAGGGCGGCGCGGAGAAGGCAGCGGTGCGCGAGGATGAAGCATTTTGGGCGCGCGCGACGTCGGGTGGAGCAGCAGGCGGGGCAGCAGTGTGCCGGGGGAGCAGGCAGGGCGGCACCGAGGTTGGGCGGGCGTGATGGCGGAGCGAGGACTGATTGGGCCGATTGGGTTGAGATTGAAGCAGCGCGCACGAGGAGGGGGGGGGGGGCGGTTTCTTATTGCGGTGGGCGAAGGCGAGGGCTATTTAGATTCATAGCACTCCTAAAGTGCTACGTCCAAGCAATGCCCTTAATAAACATGACATCTAACTAAAGCCATTACTTCCTTCCTTTGTCTCCAATGTGTAGCATTATATTGTTTTTTGTTTATTTTCTCCCCTAAATCAAACATTCGTGGACGAAATTGCCCCTCACCCTTCACGAACACATCCGGCATCAAATCGAATCGGAACAGGAGCGTTCTTCTCTCTTAACTCACCTCTCCCGACGAACCCCAACCCTAAGGTCGTCGGGTCGTCGAGCGGGGCGGCGGCTGGCTTGCGCGGGGGCGGGCGAAGCCTTGCAGGCGCGGGCGCGACGGCTGGCGCGGGGGCTGCTGGCGCGGTGGCGGCTGGGTGGCGCAGCGCGCGGGAGGCAAGTGAAGTCCTTATCTTTTTACTTATCACCTCATGTTCAGCAACAAACCATTGTTCTCTAATAAAAGATTAATTTTCATGCAGGAAGCAAGTGTCTAAACCAAAGAGGAAGCCACAAAGGCCAAAAATAGTGGCAGCTGAAACCATTTCGCCGGGTTACATTACAAGAAGGCTTTCGGATTTGGTTGAAGAAGGGCAGGTCCATGTAGTTGGTACAACCTCTACCTCTACCAATTCAGCTAGACGCTCTCTCAACATCTCTCAAGAAGATGGGAGCACAAGCAATAACTAAATTTGGCCATTTGCATGTCTTTTATTTGATTGTCATGAACTGTAATGTTGTTGTTGAGTCATGTATCAACTCTTGAACCTTTATTGTTGGACAATTGTGTTTAGATGGCTCTATTTGTGTGGCTGGACAAATTTCTATTCATGTGAGATAATTGTTATGTTGCAGTTATAAATATATGAAGAGAGGTCATGTCGAATTTTCTTATAAATCATAGCTGATTTAGTTTGGCTCAATTTTCTGATTTTCGTTTGATTTATTTTGTAATTTTTGAACTAAAAGTATTGTCCTCAAACATTAATATGATCATTTCTGTAATTTAAATGATTAAATAATTATTTACGATTTTTTTCAGCCGAAATTCCTTCTTTTATGCTGCTGTACATGGCTGAGAAGCCTCAAGGGCAAAATCGTTCAGGAAAGTTTGTTTTAGGGGGTAGTGCTACACATTAGAGACAAAAAAAGGAAGTAGTGGCTTTGGTTGGATGTCCTGTTTACTAAAGACATTGCTTAGATGTAGCATTTTAGGAGTGCTATGAATCTAAATAGTCCCGAAGGCGATGGTTTCCCCTCAACACGCGAGGAAGGGGAAGAGGAGGGCCTCACATCAAAGAAACAAAGAAGATTGAGGTCTACATGCAAAATTATCCTTCTCCCGCCTGCTCTCCAAAATCTGGACCGCCCGCGTCCATCTAACGGCCGGTGAAAGTTACATTTTTGTACAGAGAACCCTATATAAAAAATTATATAAGCAAATTAGTCCGTAGTTTAGATCGCGACTATTAATCACAATCCACTATTTACAAATTACCTCTTAATTTGGATCGCGATTATTAATCGCGATCCAATCATTTGCAAATCACTCCTTAATTCGGATCGCGACTAATGATCGCGATCCAAATATTAACACATTAGCCCTTATTTATTCTTGATTTACTTATTAGTCCTCCAGGTCGGCTCTTTGGCCCCGGCCGGCGGCGGCGGGCTGCCTTCGCTGAGCGAGCGCCTGTAGCGTGTAGCGACAGGAACGAGCGCCGCCATGTGCATCCTGCGCCATGAGATCCACGCGAAGGAGAAGAACAGCACGATAAAGAAGCACTGGGCTTGTCTTCTCCGCGATCTCCGTTGTCCCCTCGATTAAGCGGCAGTGGCGTGACTGGAATGGGACGGCGTGTCGGCAGAATTCTGATGTCCCCTTGGCATTCGGGGTGCCGGGGCGGCATCGCTCTGTGCCATGCCACCCGTGTTGGCCTCACTTCGGAGTTTTTCCGTTCTGGTTGTTCTGTCCCCGGCGAGAGATGAGCCCTTCCCTTCAATCAGAGTCCGATGCCGGAAATCCTGGAAGTGGTGGAGCTAAATCGCTTGAGGAGGACGGGGAGCTCGGAGCTCGTTGAGCATCGACCACTCGGTGGTGCGCGTGATGTTGCCGGCGACGCTGCCGCGACAACGGCACGGCAGACGTGTGTTTGTCTCAGGACCAGCACACGCATAAATTCAGCTCATGTTATCATCCATCCGCATTGCAGAGCATATTCATGTTTTTTTGTTCACAAATGCACCCATAGAGCATCACACGATCTCGGTTATAAAAGTTCTACATTACCAGGTATCGAGAATATTCATGTTGATGTTCACAAATGCACCCATAGAGCAATAGAGCATCACACGATCTCGGTTATAAAAGTTCTACATTCAAGCTAGGAGGAGGGCCACAAATCAAAGCAGTTTGCAGATCAAAAGAACCACAAATGGTCAACCGGGTAGCTGGTCAGGCTCATAATACATTAACAGGTTATGCTTTTCATGAAGCAGGCAATCGAAGATGTCGGAGACCTATCATGCAGATATCGAGAAGTTTACAAGAACAGACTGACATTTCTTGTTCAGAAAAGACCACTGTGATAAAATCAGGAAAAGACATTAGCAACAACAGTCAGCAGCAGGCACATGAACAAGTTACAGAATCCTCCAGCTGGAATTTTGTTCGAATCATTCATAAGTTAGCAATGCTGATCGTTAGCAATGTATAAAATGGTACAGCATTTTGTATCAGAATCGACCGGCGAGTTCAGTAAATGAACCATGTAAGGTCTGGTCTGTCCTTCTCCATGCCCACTCTATATCCACAGTCATACTCGACTGAGAGGTATCGACTGCCACCCCGTAGATGAGGCCCCAGGTATGCCAGACCAATGGCAACCTGATTAGCCGCCTCCTCGACGTGCCAAGAAATGTACTCTCTTGGAACCCACCCAGGAGGGATGAAAAACTTTGAAGATGTGCCTTGTGAACCATCACCATCCTCATCTATACCATTCGTATCATCCTTCTCTTTTTTATCATCTGACGAACCAGCACCCTTGTCTTTACCCTTGTTGCATTCTTCGGATGCCTTGGCAGGAGCAAGTGCCTCAGCCTCCTTGAGCCGCCTCAAAGCCATGTGCCAAAGACTATGCACAACTGAATGATAAACTCTTTCAGACGGTTGAGTGATGCCATTGAACCAGCGTATCACCGTAAGGTTATCCCCCTCAATGATCAGTTTGCGTACTGGTTCATGGTGCTTAACCATCAGTTCTAGCCCGCGCTCAAGCGCCTTACAACTGGCCATGATTTGATCCACTTCACCGATTGGAGCAGCATAGTAGGAGAGCACCTCGCCATTGTCATTGTGGAGTATACCACCAATGCAAGCGGGATAATCTTGGGAACAGCCAATGCCATGGAAATTGAGCTTGATCCAACCCTTGGGAGGAGGGGACCATGTCGTCCGATTCATTGCTGGGAGACGATGACGGAAAACTTGTCCCCAGAACCGAGGATTATCATCCTTGCAATCACATTGATCTTCGTTGAATGGGCGTGATATTCTCTCTTCCAATTGAATACGGAGTGAAGCCACATGACTGACAAAATAGAGACAAGCAAAATAAATGATGTTTCAACTAAAACCTGATAATCGTGCTATAAATTTCGTTCGGAATGTAAAAAAGACAAAGCAAAAATATATAGATAGCCAGATGTTGGCCACAAGCCTTCAGGTACGGAGGTCTTACTCGAAAGCAAGCAAGAAGTTATATTCCAAATCCAACACGAAGTTAAGTAATACTATTTCCATGAGCGTCAACCCTGTTATGTTGGATTCACCATCAAATAAAGAAAATAATTAAAAAGAGAAAAAGGTAAAACCACAAGTTCAGAAGCTAACACACATACTTGGTACTTTTATGAAGATGTCCATATCATCAGGAACTTCAAAAAATTCAAACTTCAATCCAGAAAGTGCCCAGAGTTTCTTATCAAACTTCTCCATTACAATGACTTCGTGAATATAATCCATGCTTGCCCACATGAATCTGTTCCTTTCAAAAGCCAGTGAACCCACATAGGCATCTCCATAGTTCATGTTTTCGACTGCATGAGAAATACTTTTCCCGTTCTCCTTGAACCCATAGGAAACTATAATCATCTTATTTAACTGCTTGGGATAGAAGTTTGTCTCCATGACATTCGCAGCAAGCGCCAGTCCTGGAACAAAGAAAAGTGTTGGTTTCTCAACACTTCGTCGGCACTGTTCATTAACAAGGAGGACTCTTATGCCCAAGTCAAAGCATGCCTTGACATCAGCAGGAGAAAGTGCTGGGTCATATATCTCAATATCACCAACTGGAAATATCTTAGCTTCCTTAAGAAGAAGAATGAAAGCAAGCTGAAATTGAGACCCCACATCAAATTCAAAGCTTCCAGGGCCATAAATAACCAATTCCATACATTCGTTATCTCCCAACATGCTTGAAATGCGATCTCTAATGCTAGGATTTTCCTTCATATGATCAATGAACTTTGTGTACAGTGACGAACTCCTAACATCTATCATAGTTTCATGCACTTCTTTGACTATGCTTTCAGCTTCCGTCAAGTTCTTGTCCTCAATGTACACTTCACTAGGATTTAAATGCCATCTAATTAAGTGAAAGCAGGAATCTGAATTAGTCGGTGAAATAATTAATAATGCATAACAAACGTAAACCTGCAATGCCAGAAGACACACATTTACTATTATAGTAGTGCTCTATGATGATATGGTCTCCATTAAAAAGTAGCTTCAGATTTTACATGCAAATCATAATAGAGAAATTTAATAGCTTGTAGGACTTCAAAGTCATTTATAAGATTTTTCAGGCCATTTCTCAATTCTCATGCTAGTCTAGGGTAAAAAAACAAAGAATAAGCCAATAACAAAATCCTAAGACGAGATACTGAACAGACTCAGATGATCAGAAGCATCTGAGCTACAGTAAGTAGGACACAGAGCAGGTCTCACATGAGATGATTACAAATTAAACAAACCCAGATTCGTGTACGTAGTGCCCATTTTTTAATTCAAGTCATGGACTTTAGTGATTAGAAACAGGAAAAAAAAACGATACAAAAAACTTCTAGACGGGTATGCCATCTTACCCGGCAAACTGAGGATCATATTTCATCTGTATGTTCACTGTGCTCCAGACCCTTGTAGTACAATTACCTGCAACAGAGAAAGAGGCAACAAGACATCAGACCCCAATTCGATAAATCCATAAACATATTGGCTAAACTATAGAAGAGTTAGAAATTTGGTCGCAGAACAACCTGGTACAAGGCATTCCATGTCAATTTCAGGATCAATACGAAATAGATGAACTGAAAAGTGGCTGGGAAGAGCAGTCATCATGTCTTGCCTCTCTCTATGAGCAATGCAGTGCATGCATTTACATGTTGATCGGTCGCACCGATCTTCGATCGCTTCATCAGGATCCTCATCACTTTCCTGCAAAGGTTCAAGACCACCTCCCAAGAGAGGGTTATCGAGCAGACCCACAAAGTCAGGGCATAGCGCGATTTCACGAACATACTTATGAATTGCAAGTATTCTCCTCACTTTCTCCCTCTGCTTGGTGACACCAAACATTTCCTGCTTATCCATGCTCAGATCAATCATATTCACCATGGTATCGAAGCTGTGCCCGAGCATGACGATCTTTCCAAGCTGATCCGCGCTCCAATTCAAGATGAGCAGGTTCTCGAAGAAGACACGGTCCGCGTACGGCATAAAGATCAGCGTTGGCTCGTGGACCAGCCGGCACTGCTGGACCGATGCGCTGACGACACAGCCCAGCTCCTCCAGCGCCCGGCGCTCCACCGGGACCACAATCGGGAACACCACCTCGACCGTGCCAATTGCCTCGGGGAACGCGTCGCGCAGAAGGAGCAGGACGGCAAGGCGGAACCGCGGCACCCAACTGTACTCCGTGCCGACGAGCCCGTACGCCACGACGCGGAGCCGCTTGCCGCCGTCGCCACGGACGCGCTCCAGGGCGCGGCGGAACGCAGGGTCGGTGGCAAAGAGCTCGGAGAGCTTGGCGAAGAACGTGGACGACGCGGCCAGCTCCTTGGCCAGCCGCATGGAGTCCACGAGCCGCGCGTGGTCGCCCATCACGAACTCCTCCATGACCTCGCAGGAAGATTCCACCGCCTTCTCCTCCGTCGCAGCACCAGGATCTGGAGCACGGAGCGAATTAGCGATGCAGAGGGACAATGCAAAGGAGACGGGAAAACGATCGATCGGTTACCAGAAGCGGGGGCTGACGGAATTGAAGCTTTCACCATGGAGTTGCCCCTCCCGCCGAACCCCGCCGCAGAATGTTGGGGTTTTCTCCCCCGGGGTTTTAGGTGGTTTTTGGGCTTTTGCTGGCTTCGGAGGGAAGAAAGAAAAGCAGAGTGACTGTCACTGCCTCAAGGTCAGAGAGTGTATCAGAGATATTTTGTTGCAAGCTTCTTCCCCGGCTGGTTTATTTCAGAAATTCTGCTCCTGCTCCTTTAGTATCTTCTTCCTCAGTAGTATCTTCAAGCACTTTCAGATTGGACTATATCATCTTACACTTCCTGCAAACTTATGAAAATAAAGTGTAATTAAATGGGGTACTTGGACACGCACCTTTGGCACAAACAACAAAAAGGTTGTAGTGTAGCCAGCTAACTATCAGAAAACCATCAACAAATCAGGAACTTCAAATATAAGAAAAGGGAGCTTAAAACCACAACAATTGGTAAAAAAACAAGTCAATGAAGTGCAATCATAGAGCCACCTTCTGCATACTGCAGGCTTTCCATTTGGACGATACATATGCACCCCCCCCCCCCCCCCCCCCCGCCCCGTACATTGGCGTCAAAACATTATTTGAGGATGAGCATACCACCCTTCTTAATTGCGCAGTACCAACATTATACATACAATGAAACACATATGGACTTCACTGCAGATTGGTTTTACGTTAAGAAAATAAGCATTCGCAAAAAGAAAAGGTTAAGAAAATCAAAGAGCACAAGGATATTATATATTAGGACCCATCTGCAACAGGAGCACACACATGTTGTCATGATGGACCGGAATGGGCCCCAAATATAAGCTTAGCGAGCATCTCACTCGGGTAGTCCAACTCCTCGTCATCATGTGCACTGTCGAGTGATTCTTTTCTTCCCATCAAAACCGCAAAGTGTCGAAACAGACTACGTTAGTAGGCTTAGCTAAACCTTTATCCAAGCACTTTTCTGGATCGTTGAATCAAAGGCAAGGAATAAACAATTCGATGATTCTGGCATCTGCAAAATCAGGATGCATGATTTACATGTAAAACTTAGTATCATCCCACAGGATCCAACCATGTTTGAGGGAATAGTCAGAGGGAGTCTGGATCCACTGAATAAGCCACGAGTGTGGGAGGTAACATAAACTACAGATACAATCATAAGAAAATAAATCACTTACGATGATTAGAAGAGAAGCTAACTCCTCATAGCATAGCGATTTTTGCTCACAATCAGCTTCTCATGTTACTAAAAAATGAAAATTATGAACGATAGCATTGTTTTACGGTGAATAACAATACGTATTGACAGAATGACAGCCTAATAATTTTTCTCCATGACATGTGCCACCAAATGAAAAAAAAAACAAAAAACAGGTACACATCTATTAATAGTATTATCCGGAAGAGCAACTTGAACAAAATTTAGCATTTAAATTGATCCATAAATTGAAAAAAAAAGGAACAGGGAACTTACAAAGAAAAGTAATACTCCAACAGAAATCTCGTATTATATTCTGTTGGATTTCAAAACAATAATCCGTAATTAGGAGGAAATGGCTTCACTTCTTCAATTCAGAAATCTTGTATTATATTCTGTTGGATTGATTTTGAACAAATGCCAACTTGGTGATAAAAATTGGCAGAGCTTAAAGAAATTGAACCCAACAGGTAATGCATAATGCATTCTTTTGGGTACAGTAGCTAAATATGAAATAGGTCCAGGGATAAGAAATTCCAGTCAGCATGACACTGATTCCATTAATAAGGATACCTTCGTTACATGAAATGTGTTCAATTGTCAAAAAATTGGAAAATTGAAGCATTGGATAAAGGCAGCAGTTGCGCCTTGGAAGGATCCTGATAAGACGAAGCAATTTTCGTGGACAAGATAATTCTGACACTTCTAATTACTTGGAAGGATCCTGCTAAGACGAAGCAATTTTCGTGTACAAGATAATTCTGACTCCTCTAATTACACAAATACAGACACTCTCCCAATAATTGACAGTGATCTCATTCTAGTGTCCAGTGAAGGTAAGCCGCACAATTCAAACACCAGTTCTCTACATGTTTTCAGACCCAGATGCTTCATTAATAATATCTGTGCGTTTTATGAATTATATGATCATGAATGCAAAGAATAGTAGATTTCGACGCGACATTAAAATTACTGAAGAATGAGAGCTCTGAATTTTGTAGGATCACATAAAGTAGTACTCAGGCTTCACCGAAACAGCGAACAATTGAATGGCGACAAGAACAGCATGGAATCAACCAGGGACCCTGCAGAGCGGCGAGGCTCAATAAGAAACTTCCTCACCACAAGATCCCTCGATATATGACAAGTAGACACCGAAACCACATAGAGATGGCTATTTACGGACTAGAGTGGTACCGAAGTAGCTCTTAGATTGAGACCATCCGGAGAGCTGGAGTCATGCAATATACTGTAATATTTTGCTGATGTTGCTAACTGTCCAGAAATTGCAGGCAATAAAATTGGTGGATGCTCCATGCAAATTTGTGCACTGGAAATCTTGCCCCGCAATTGGAGGAATACTTGCGAAAATGTGGATGAAAGAAGTACGGTAAGTGAAGAACTTACAAGCAACGCACTGGGTCGGCCATTCCATCGAGCATGTGGTGGGCTCTGCACGCTACGAGCCCTGCCTGCACGCCAAGCTTGGCCGGGGCCGCGAGCTTATACACCAATCAGAGGGGAAGGATCAGATTGAAGTTCAAGCAAGACAGAAGTGAGATGCTACGAATGTACTACCAGTGGCGGATCCACCGGGGCAGCAGGGGGGTCTCGAGCCCCCCCTACTGCCCAGGGCAACACGGAGCCCCCCCTTAGCCCCCCCTACTTTTCTGTAGCCATGGAAGACAGAGAGAGATTGGAAGAGCAGACATGGAAGGCCGAAGGTGAGGTCACAGGTTGAAGACGACCAGTTATTTGGTCTAGCTGGGCCACAACTTGCGCTGGAATTTCCTATGGGCCCATTTGAAAAAACCAGCAAAAAAAAAAAAAATCTGTTAGTCAGCAAGCCAAGCCACGGCCAAAAAATCAGCCCGTGTTACCTCTGCAGTATGGTGTGCAATGGTGCCGATGCTGGCGCGCTGGAAGCCTGCAACGTCGCGGTAACTACGAGCAGGGCCTTTGTACTCACTACTCAGCAGAGCAACAAAGGGTCAATTTAGCATGCAACATAGGGACCGTGCAAGCGTGCAAGTTCCACCTCTAATTTGTCTACTTTAGCATGTAACTAAACATTAATGGCTCAATTTTTATAAATTAGTATACTGGCATACTGCATAACACAAGTGCAAATACCAAATTCAATAAGATCATGTACCTTTTCAATGCTACCAACACTATACTTTCAAGTAATACACTAGTAATGGCTTCAAATTTGAGACAACGCTATTTTTTTAAAAAAAATAACTAGCATCAATAATGTATTATTTATTTATTTATTCCTGAAAAATAATGTATTTTCCATGGTATATGGGGTAGCCGAAAATCTTCAACCCCCCCCCCCCTACAATTTTCGTCTGGATCCGCCACTGTGTACTACGTCTTTTCATTGGGAACACGAACCAGTAACAATGAAAGGCAACGGCACACCCACACTCGTCCGCTTCCAGCCCGACTGCTCCCCGTACCCACCCCTGGTGCACGCTCTCCGCCACAAGTTCAGCTCCTGCGCGCACCACCCAGGCCAGAAGCCGGCTGAGGAGAGGATTGGTAGGTCCATGCCTGAACACTTGCATCAGGCGCGCCGCTGCCGGAGCTGCATTGGAAACCCAGCGCAACCCCATGATGAAGGCACTACTATGCCGCTACGGGGGAAGAGTGCGGAGGCGGGCTTGACGAAGCTCCGCCGCCCTGGCGAGGAACAAGGGACTCCCCTCCAGGCAGACAAAGAATCTGGAGTCTTGTTCAGCAAAACACCAGTTTGTGGTCATATCAAGGTTTGAAATCTGGTGTGGACCGCGGAAAAATAGTATTTCAACATAAAACACCCAAAAAGTCCTGAGAATAGGAAAACAGGACACGAAAACATCTCTCCATAACATTTCTCAATGATGAGTGCAAGTAATTAAACTGTGATGGAGACACCGCCTTCTTCTCTATAATTACGCAAGTGATACCGCTCCCCCCTTCGTCGACTCCCGCTTTCATGCTTACTTCTCTCTAAGGCGGAATTCTTCCCTATCGATGTATTTTAACATCTAACGACCGGTCCGCACCAGTTTGACCGATTTTACCGAAAACCAGAAGAAATCCAAACGACGAATTTCGGCTAACTAGTTGGTAAACCATAAGGAAACCCGGCTAACCGGAGATTGAAACCGGTAAAATGGAACATGTGAGGACAAAACCCAAAAACATCAAGAAAAAATGGAAAATTGACAGATAAAATCTGTTGGATTAAGCACTTGAATTGGAAAGGTGTTGACATTAGATTGGACATTAAAAAGGCACTAAATGCAATTCCTCGAAATGGAAGGGGAAAACAGCATCAAAACCACTATTGGTTCATGCCATACACTGACGTATATGCAAATCAGTTGTTGCCGATCAAACATACCAAGAAAGTCTAATCTTTTTTAAGGCTCTAAATAAAAAAATCAGTCGAGAGATAGATCCAGATCATCTCACAAATCTCCCAAAAAGATCAGGAGAAAATCGAGAGATAGATCCAGATCATCTCACAAATTTCCCAAAAAGATTAGGAGAAAAAGCAACTGAGACACATGAGGTTACCTAGATGGCATAACCCTTGCATCGCGCCGTCAACCCGAACACCAGGATGCCTTGTCTAGATGGCATAACCCTTGCATCGCGCCGTCAACCCGAACACCAGGATGCCTTGTTGGATGAGCTCGCTAACCTTCTTGAAGATCTCACCCTTTGCGCTCGGTGAAGGTCAGGCCCGTGGTTAGCTGGCCCGCGACCTCGGCTAACCGGTCGGCGGTGGCAGTTAGCCGTGAGAGGACACTAGATTGGGGCGACGGGCGGCGGTGGCGACCGGACGGCGGCGAGATGCGGCGGATCGAGAGCACGCGACCTTGGGGTACCCTAGGAACTTAGGAAGGTGTTAGGTGGGGAGGAGGGCGGATGATTGAGCCGGGAGGGGATAAGGTTTCTTTTTCTTTTTATCTTTATCTTTTCCCAGCCGTCGACTTGTGCGATTTTTTTGACCAACCAAACATTAGAATTTTTGAGTTCTTGTTTCACCAATGGGATGCAATTCATCTAATTTGTTTCATACTTTTTGTTACAATTTTTTTATAGAATTTCAAAATTTAACTTCAAAAATTGTCGACCTGGTGAACCGAATCAGACCGGTTTTTCCTGTTTGTGGTCTGATTCCGGTCCGGTTTACCGCGGTTTTGCAAATCTTGAGCTATAGGTTCAATATTACATGTAACCCCTAAGTTGAATCGCGATTAACAATCAATATTTATATTTGACTGCTAAGTTTGGATCGCGATCCAAATATTTACATTGAATCCTCTAGTTTAGATTTTGATTATTGATCGTGACCAAATATTGCCCTCTGGTGAGTGTGAGCTTCAGTAACACTGTGAGCTTCAGTAACACCTCAGGTCCTAGGTTCGACTTTTTGTGGGAGTGAATTTTTAGGATTTAACGGCATTGTGCTTTCAGTGGTAAGCGACGCTCCCGTTGACAGCGAGGCGCCAGTGGTGACTTCGTCAATATCTAGGATGTGCCGGCATAGTCTTCGAAGATGCTCATAGGGGTAAGGTTTGCGTACGTGTGTTCATAGGGGTGAGTGTGCGTGCGTTGTGGGCGTCTGAGTTGTACTTTGTACTTAAAAAAATATTGCCCTCTGGTTCGGTACTTTTTTTTTAGATTAAGTCCAACTTTAGTCCCTCAACTCTTGTCTATGTTCAATTTATGTCCCTCATCTTTTAAACCGGTTAGATTTGGTTCTTTATATCTCAATACCATTCACCACCAGTCCCTTAGGTGGTTTTGATACTAATTTTGTACGGTAAACCGCGTTTACTAGGATTCAACGTGGCAATGACTCAGACCGATTCCTTCTTCCCTCTCTTTAGTATTCCTTTCTATCTCAAATCCCTAGCCAATACAATTTTTTTTTAGATCAGCCAATACAAAATTCCATATTCTGTTGTTGCCCTCTACACATCGCCGCCAATTGCTCCTCAATCTAGATCTTCAGCTCTCCCAATCTATCCTCCGTCAGCTGAATCTCACAACCCTCCTCTCCCTGCTAGTACCCCGTCTCTTTTTCTCCCAAACCTGCCTCATCCGGCAAGTGGCAGCGCAGCAGGAAATGGAGTCGCTGCTGTCTTTGAAATTCTCATAGGCACCCACACAGGCATATACCAGGCTCGAGGCCAACAACATTGCAATATGTACAAAGAAAATGGTATTTTCATACTCAGTAGTCTCTCATGCATGACCTAAAAGCACCATGAATCACTAACCTTTTGAAGAGCCGATTCACGAACATCATAAATGATTAATCGAACCGCAATATGAACAAGCGATGACATTTTAGTCTTTAGCGATGATACGAGTCTAAGTCAATTAGGGCTTCAATGGGATCTACCGAGTGTCAGAGAGATGGATTAAGAGGAGAGCAGGATCGACATGCCGAATCCTAATCAGCTGCAAAACCACAACGAAAACTATTTGAGCAAATTTCTTATTTGCCACTGGAAATTATACTCTTCTCTTATTTGCCATCGAAATTTTACACTTCTCTTATTTGCCATCGGATCTAATTTTCCTTCTCTTATTTGCCACTCTAATCACTTTGATTGTTAGATTATTATGCTTTTATCGCTGCATTATTTATGCTACAGTAGCAAAATAGATTCGCCTTAGTGTATACTATATGCGAAGAAAAATTCAAATTTTTTCAGATGAAAATTATTGGCAATATTTTGTTTTAACTCAAAATCACCTCAAATTTTTCATTTGAAAATTTTGAAACCATTTTTAGAATAAAGTACAAATTGAGACAAATCTATTTTGGTATTCTGCGTGAACACTGTAATGACATGATCAAAATTTTCTATGAGCTAAAGTGATTGGAGTGGCAGATAAGAGAAGTGAAATTAGATCCGATGGCAAATAAGAAAAGTGCAAAATTTTGATGGCAAATAAGAGAGGAGTATAATTTTCGATGGCAAATAAGAAATTTGCTCAAACTATTTAGGGACTGATGGTGAATGGTATTGAAAGATGAGGGATCAAATTTGACCGGTTTAAGAGTTTGAGGATGACAACTGAACCAAGGCAAGAGTTGAGGGACCAAAGTTGGACTTAATCTTTTTTTTTTCAACACTGGTTTGGTAGATTAGTCCTCCATTACCCAAGGCTCTTTGGTCCCTGCCCGGCCGCCGACGACAACGGTCTCGCCGAGCGAGCGCGTCGCGACCGGCCCACCAGTCCGCGGATGCCTCCTCTCGGCGTTCAGATGCCTCCGCTCGCCGCTCGGCACACGCGAAGTCCTCGTCTTTTTCCCGATCTCGTCCATGGCCTGTCGATCAGCCGAACACGGCGGCGGTGGCGTGGTGGAAATTAGATGATGGCAGGTTTCTAGTGCTATCTTACCGCAATTCAACCCGGCGTGCTGGAGTATCAGACCGGGCCATGGCACACAGTTGGTCAGTTGCCACCTCAGTTCGGAATCTTCAGTTCTGGATGGTCCCCGGCTTCCGTTTAGAGCCTGGATCTCCGTGGCATCTGAGCTCAAAGAGGAGATATGGCACCCGCTTGCACAACGGCGCCAACTGAAGCGGAGATGCCGCGATGGCACTTCATCGCGTGAGGAGAACCGCGCGCTCGTTGCTTACGCGGCGGTGCGCTCCATGCCGGCAGCCATGCCGCTACAGTGGCATGGCAGATGTGCGGCGTGGTGGCGACTTCCCCGGTAACATTTCAGAACATCAAGGAAAAGCGGTATTACAGCATTTCTCATAGCACCACACATGTTGGGGCATCTACCGACATGAACATGATCATGATTCATGAGTTCATTAACAAGCACGAATTCAGCTCAGAAATTTGTTCATGCTCAAATTCATCATCCACATTGCAGGGCATGTATTCATGTCACTGTTCGCAGATGCACCCGAAGAGTGTCTCAGGCCCACGGTGATAAAATTCTGTTACAATAAGATTAGGAGGAATGCTACGAATCAAAGCAGCTACAGATAGAAAGAACCATCAAAGGACTCATCAGTACAGATCGTCCGGATCATGACGCATTAGCAGTGGGGCTGTGCATTTTCAGAAGCAGGCAATCGAAGACGCTGGAGACTTATCACGCATGCAGATGGAGGACTTTATCAGGAACAGACAGACATGACTTGTTCATAACAGCAACCATGATAAAACAGGCAAAAAGGCCAGCAGCAGGCTCCTCATGAACGGGTTACAAAATCCTCAAGCTCAATTTTTTTATTTAGTTGAGAAGGCCCTCATCTATGTCATGATTAAACCTGTAGCAGACATTGATTGTTAGTCGTTAAGACAATTGGAACGCTAACTTGTATCAGAATGGAGCAACAACTTCATTAGGTCCTTACCATGTAATGTCTGGCTTGTCCTTCTTCATGTCCATTCCATGCCCACATTCACACACGGTTGAGAGGTGTAGCATGTGCTCAGGTAGAAACCGTCCAAGACTTGCCAGACCAATCGCGACCTGATTAGCCTCCTCCTCGACCCGCCAAGCTATGTATTCTCTTGAAGCCCATCCAGGAGGGATGACAAACCTTGAAGATGCACCTTGTGAAGCACAATCATCCTCGTCTTCACCCTTTGAATCATCATCCTCATGTTTATCCTTAGAACCGACATCCTCATTTTTACCTCCTTCCCCATTGCAATCTTCAGCTGTCTCGGCCTTGCATGGCCTCAAATCCATGCACCAAAAGCTATTGATAAAAGAATCTTTAGCTCTTTCTGGTGGGCGTGTGATTCTGTTGCACCAGCGTATCACAGTAACATTGTCGCCCTCAATGATCAGCTTGTGTACTGGTTCATGGAGCTCAATCATATGTTCTAGCCCAAGCTCAAGTGCCTTAGAACTGGCAACTATCTGATCTACATCTCCGACTGGAGCAGCATAGTAAGAGAGCACCTCGCCTTTGTCATTGTGGAATATACCACCAGCGGAGGCGGGAAGACTTTTGGAACAGCCAATGCCATGGAAGTTGAGCTTGATCCAACCCTTGGGAGGAGGGGACCATGTCGTCCGATTCATTGCTGGGAGACGATGACAGAAAACTTGTCCCCAAAACGGAGGATCATCATCCTTGCTATCACATTGATTTTCCCTGAATGGGCGTGATATTCTCTCTTCCAATTGCATACAGAATGAAGCGACGTGACTGAAATAGAGACGAACAATATATGATGTTTCAACTAAAATGAATATCTTATTAATAACATTCCTAGTCTAATTTCAGTAATAATGCCAAAATAATATAAGGAAACACATATTAAATGGCTAGATATTGGCCTAATGCTTAGAGAGATCTTACTCAAAAGCAAGCGAGGAGTTATATTCCAACTCCAACTCAAAGTTATGGTAAAACTTTTCCTTGAGCGTCAACCCTGTAAAGTCAAATCTACTATCAAATAAAATACTTGGAAAGAAAGAAGGATAAAAGAACCATTTAGAAGTAAAACACATACTTGGCAGTTTTGCGTAGATGTCCATATCCTCAGCTACTTCAAGAAACTCGAACTTTAATTGAGAGACTGCAAAGAGTTCCTCTTCAAAGTTATCCATGACAATGACTTCACGAATGTAATCCATGCTTGCCCACAAGAATCTGTCCCTTTCCAAAGCCAAGGAACCCCTGCTACAGGTAAATCCACAGTTCCTGTTTTCGAGTTCACCAGAAATACTTTTCCCGCTGTCCTTGATCCCATAGGAAACCAGAATAATATTATTTAACTGCATAGGAGAGAAGTTTGACTCCATTAGGTGGCCAACAAATTTCAGTCCTGGGACAAAGAAAAGTGTTGGCTTCTTGACACTTCTTCGGCATTGCTCATTAACCAGGAGAACTCTTATGCCCAAGTCGAAGCAAGCCTTGACATCAGCAGGAGAAAGCGCCGGGTCATATATTTCAATGTCACCAACTGGAAATATCTCATCTTCCTTTAGTAGAAGAGCAAAAGCAAGCTGATACAGAGATTTCACGTTAAATTGAAAGCTCCCAAGACCATAAACAACCAAGTCCATACATTCAGGAGCTCCCAACATGCTTGAGATGGGATCTCTAATGCTTGGATTTTCCTTCAGATGATCAATGAACTTTGTGTACAGTGAAGAACTCCTGATCTCCAGCATAGTTTCACGCAATTCTTTGACTATGCTTTCAGATTCTTTTAAGTTCTTGTCGTCGATGTACGTGTCAGTAGGATTTAAATGCCATCTAATTTAGTGAAAAAATATTATGAATTAGTTGGTGAAGTCATGAACAATAAATAAGAAATTCAAATTTGTAACACCAGAAGAGATTCATAAAACAGAGAAACTGCTACGCAAATCATAACATAAATTTTTAATAGGTTGTAGAATTTTCAAGTTATTTTTTGATTTTTCTGGTCATATATTTTAGTACATCAATGAAGAAAAGTAAGAACTTGCCCTGCAGCAATATCATGATTGAAGAAGAAAATCTCACTCCAAGGTCAAAAACAAAAGAGTAAGAAAACAACACACGCGCACGCACGCGCTCGCGCACGTATACATATAATGACATAATGTACAATATTCTTGTACGCAGTATCACTTGTAACTCAAGTCATGCTCAGCGATCAAAAATAGGAAGAAACAAAAGCTGATTCAAAGAATATTAACACAGGTCTTACCCCTGTAACTGAGCATCATAGTTCATCTGGATGTTCACTGTGGTCCAAATCCTTGTGGTACAATTATCTGCAACAGGGAATTAGGCAACAAGACATCAGAGTCAAAACCCATAAAACCACAAATATAAATGCTTCAGTACATAAGAACATGGAATTGGGCTGCAGAACAACCTGGTACAAGATCTTCCATGTCAATTTCAGCATCAAGATCAAATAGATGAACCGAAAAGCAGCTGGAAAGAGCAGTACTCATGGTTTGCCACTCTATACGAGCAACGCAGTGCATGCATATGCATTTTGAACTGTCACATTGATCTTCGATCACTTCATCAGGATCCTCATCACTTTCCTGAAAAAGATCAGGACCATCTCCCAAGAGAGGGTTGCTGAACAAGCCAGCAAAGTCTGCACATAGTTTGATTTCACGCACATACTTCTGAATTGCATGTACCCTCCTCACCTTCTCCCTCTGCTCGGTGACACCAAACTTTTCCTGCTTTGACATGCTCTGCTCAAGCATCTTCACCATGGCACTGAAGCTTTGCCCGAGCAAGATGATCTTGCCAAGCTGCTCTGCGCTCCAGTTCAAGATGAGCAGGTTCTCGAGAAAGACACGGTCCGCATAAGGCATAAAGATTAGCGTCGGCTCATGGACCGATCGGCACTGCGTGGGCGACGCGCTGACGACGCAACCCAGCTCCTCCAGAGCCCGGCGCTCCACCGCGGACACGGTCGGGCACACCACCTCGACGGCGCCGACCACCTCGGGGAACGTGTCGCGCAGGAGGAGCAGGACAGCGAGCCGGAACCGCGGCGCCCAGCTGTACTGCGTGCCGCCGAGCCCGTAAGCCACGACGCGGAGCCGCTCGCCACCGTCGCCGCGGACGCGCTCCAGGGCGCGGTGGAACGCAGCGTCGGAGGCGAAGATCTCGGAGAGCTTGGCGAAGAACGTGGACGACGCCGCCAGCTCCTTGGCCAGCCGCATGGAGTCCACGAGCCGCGCGTGGTCGCCCATCACGAACTCCTCCATGACCACGCGGGAAGAGCCGGCGCCACCTGTGGAAGGAAATTCATGGCAGGGTAAAGTTCGGACTTTTCATCAAGGAAACCTCATGATTCAGGCAGAGGAAGAAGGGGGGAAGAAAAGGAAGCAGTTTTGAGTCGCGGATGGGAGATTCGGCAAGTTGTTGATTACCAGGAAGAGGAAGGGCTCGCGTCTCTTGATCAGGTTCCATCGTTCTCTCCGCCACAGCGTCAGGATCTACAACGATCAGACTGAATCAGCTTAGCGGTGCAGAGTGGCGACGGATGTATGCGATGCAGAGGAGAAAGGAAGGTGATAGATTGATTACCAGGTGCAGGACCAGGGGATGATGAAAGCCAATGCGTTCGCCGTGATGGTGGAGGTGTCCATCCCATCGAGGCCGACGAACCCAGCCGCAGAATGGGATGCTGTGCAGGAGCGCTCAACTTCTGTTGGGGTTTTCTCTCCTTGGTGCCGCCGAGGGGGGTTTAGGCGGGTTTAAAGCATGCTTCGGAGAGAAGAAAGAAACTGCATTTCTGTTTCATCGAGCTGTCACTGCCTCAGAGTGTGTCAGAGATATTTTAGGTGCGCTTATTCCCGTTGCAAGCTTCTGCCCTGGCCGCTACATTTGCAAATTCCAGTCCCCTGTATTATGCGAGTATAATCCTCCATTTGCGAATTGACTGACTTCTGACGTTATTATTCATCATTTGACCTTTGCTGTGCACCTTTTTATACTCCTGGATAGACATAAGGAAAAACATTCTTAGAGTGCTCTTGTATCAAATCTTGTAATTCAATTGACTAAATATCTAAAATTTCTTTATAACAAATCAACGTATGAACAGTGAAAATCAAAATTATGAAGTATTTGTGAACGGGGGCTTATGATACTTTCATCTTCCTGGTAGCATATGAAATTGATTGAGGTCATCTCCCCTCCGGTTTCAAATAATTGACAGCATTGACTCGTAGTTGTTGTCATCTAAATTACAAACTATTTTGCATTATCAATTGAAACAAAATGGCAAAAACAGCTCAATTATCAGTGCATCACATGAAGAATGATACATACTATCAAGGCTTTTGCATCTCAAAGCATTTCAACATGGAGTAATTGCTTTCAGCATCCACTCAGATTGAGGCAAGAGTTGTTACAACGTTAGCACTAGATCTAAGTTTTCACAAAAACACTGGAGATGTATGTTGTGGGTGACAGCAATGTTCCACAACGGGTACAACTTCACATATACCAAGTATGGCATCCTCTTCGTTTGATGCATTTTGAACCATATAAAATGTTGACTGGCCTTGCAGGCTGCACACACTTGCATGGCAAAACAAGCTCATTTCCTTCCAACAGTGAAGTGGAAGCCCATGGGTTCCCGATATTCACCTGTTCCATGGCACCGGTGACAGTAATCTAGTCCACTACCACCACAAATCCGGCACCTGGAAAAAAAGAGGGGTACAAATTCACATCGAGGACAAATTAAGATACAAAGAGTGTACACCTCACCATTTTGGCCACTCGCCCTTTGGGAGCATGGCAAGATCGGCATGATTTGTTCTTCCTGCAAATCAACGACCAAAGAGTTACAAGAAAACTGATAACACTGATGAATGATCAATGTCTAGCATGTCACAAGGTAATATGGAGATGGGAGTAAAACAAGACCTCGACCAAAACAGTTTCGGCAATCTATTCGTCCTGTGCCTTTGCAGATGTTGCAAGGAGGATCGGGTCGTTTTGGTCTCTCCCTCCTGACATTTGACTGTACATAATAGATACAGTCAACACATTAGAAATCACTGTGCCAAAATAGTGAAACATCGCTAAAAGTACTCGGTTAGAAGTTCTGGTGCTTGGTCAGTGTACCAGGAGGGCACTGACAGGGAAAGGGCATGGGAAATATTCCCAGCTCAATTATGTGGAAAACATGCAATGAATTGGGGGAGCCAGGTGTAGAGGTAATTTGGAACACACGAGTTCCTCTTAAAAGAAATTACAGGTGCTTTCCCAATTCAAAACAGCATTACACAATTCAGTTTAAGTCTGAAGAATTCAGAGAAAGGCTGAATTTCTGAGCGCAGTTTGTTCCATAACCCCCGTCAGCCCAAGTCTCCATTTTCTCTTCCAATTTTCCTCTTTCTATAATCTGATGTGATTGAATACTCTGTTTAATTTTCACTCAGTGTACAATATGGTGTATCAAAAGAATAACTGCGACAAAAAATCAAGTGTGTCATACATGGTTGTAAAAAGTAGCTGGACTAATAGATGAGAAATTGTGCATAGTGCATTGGCACAAGAAGTGTCCAGCTCATTTCATGCATATAGCAGCAATGGTGGTGCTGACATTAGGTATTCATTCAGTAAGTAAATTTGGGCAACACTACTGACAACCTTATTAAAACACCGCAAGTCTTACTATCAGGAGGCAAAATGCCATTCCATGTCACCGTTCAATAAAGTTGCAAGAACAAAATGTGATAACCTTAAAACACCACAAGTCTTACTATCAGGAGGCAAAATGCCCTTCCATGTCGCCACTCAATAAAGTTGCAAGAACAAAATTTGGACCTGTCTCATTAGGTTGTGTACTCCATCTATCTGTTGTCTCAATATAACTTTGGATTTCAGCTGTTTTCGTACAGACCAACAAGCAAATGGGCTGCTCCACACTAAGGTTAAACAAAGTTGCTTGCCACCCGTCAGGTGTTCGACGAATTGCTGACGAGAGAACAGAAACTAACAGGGAAAAGGAGACCAAGCTAGTACCTCAGTGCGGACGATCCATGAGGGCTTCGATGTGCCCAGCCGCCGCGGGGTGCCTTGAAATCCCGGGAGTGAGCTCGCAGGTGCCTGCGCCGGTGACCCCAGGCAGCTGGGACCAGTCCCCGGCACTCCGGGCATCGGCACGGCAGCGAGTGGCCAATTGCTACGGGTTGGAGCGGCGCAATGGTGGGTTCTGGTATGTTCCTTCGTCGCGTAACTGAAATGTTCTTCAGAGTTATCCGTGCAATAACGAATGGATCTCTTTTCGTCGGCCTCAATTGGGCTGGGCTTCTTTAGGCCTTGTTCTTTCGGGCTTACCTCAAGCTGAACTGTGCTTATTTTTCCCGCTTCGGCTCGAGAGACTTGATTTGTTCTACGATAATTCAGTTAAAAAAAACTTCAAATTCAGATGTTTTATATGACAATAGCATGCTTTACAATATAAATAGTTTCATTTTCGCATATCAGGATCACATTACATGCCAATTAAAGCTCGTCCAGTTAGCGTTTAACTACGTTCAGGTCTCTGATGTCAATGCACATTCAGGTCTCTGATGTTACATATCCGCAGTTACCAATGCTCTTAAAGTTGCTGTCGAATATACCATGCAAAAACGATCAAAAACAGCATCCGCGTCAAGGTAACCGGTACCCACCTGAGGTGAGAAGCGAACAAGTGAGCTCGATCTATAAATAAGCCTTACGCCACACAGCAGCTTTGACCCAGAAGAGCAGCCACGCAATCCGAGACCAAACACCATGAGGTCCTTGCTGCTCCTCGCCGCGCTCCTGGCTGCCGCCGCCGCCGCGTGCCTGCAGGCGCACGGCGCGGAGCCGACCACCACGCCGCGCCGGTCACTGACGCTGGACCTCCTCCCGACGCGCCCGCGCTCCGCCTCGGACAAGGAGAAGTGCCTCAAGTCGTTGGTGGCGCTGGGGATGTGCAAGCACGAGCTCCTCCTGGCGTCCTTGTTCCCCGGGCGCCGCGTCCCGCCCGCGTGCTGCCGCGCCGCCGACGAGGTCGACGACCACTGCGGCCAGCTCACCCGCTCCTTCGTCCGCTCGCTCCTCCCGCACCGGCTGCTGCAGCGGTGCTCGCGCCAGGCGGCCATCGGCGCCCCGACGACACGGTCGCTGGCACCCCCGCTCGCGACTGGCGGCAGTGCAGGCTCGCCGCCGGCGCCGGAGGCGGAAGAGAGTGGCACTGCACGCGTCCCTCCACCAGGCGCGACCGGAGTTCCCGGCGGATCGAGAGTGTATCCGCCTCCGTCGTACCCGGGAACATCTCCCCGTGGCAAGCATACGCCGCCCAAGGTTTCCGGCAGCCCGCGCGTGGCCGAGGCGCCACACATCTCGGCCGTGCCGGTGAACGAAACTGCGCTGCCTAAACCGAAGGTCATCGTCAGTGGTGCGCGCGCCCCTCCACCGGGCGCGACCGGAGGTTCCGGCGGAACTGGCGTGCATCCGCCACCGTCGTACCCGCGGACATCTCCCAGTGGCAAGTACGCGCCGCCGACACCGCCCAAGGCCGGTAGCGGCGCGCGTGCGCCGGTGGTTTCCGGTAGCCCGCGCGTGGCAGAGGGGCCGAGCAAATCGTTCAAGCCATTGAACGAAAGTGCACTGCCTAAACCGAAGGTCATCGCCGGTGGTGCGCACGCCCCGCCGGTTCCGGAGTCGCGGGCCCCTCCACCGCGCGCGCCCAGAGTTTCCGGCGGACCGAGCGTGCATCCGCCACCGTCGTACCCGCGGACAGCTCCCCGTGGCACGCACGCGCCTCCGCCACCGAAGGTGGTCGGTGGCGGCACGCGTGCGCCGGTGGTTTCCGGCAGCCCGCGCGTGACCGAGGGGCCAAGCAAATCGTTCAAGCCATTGAACGAAAGTGCACTACCTAAACCGAAGGTCATCGTCGGTGGTGGTGCACACGCCCCGCCGGTGGTTTCTGGCAGCCCGCGCGTGGCAGAGGCGCCACGCGTCTCGGCCGTGCCGGTGAACGAAACTGCACCTAAACCGAAGGTCATCGCCGGAGGCGGGAGGACGCGCCGCGCGCCTGGTGTGTACGTTCCGGCAGCGGGTGCGCCCTTGCCCGCTGCCTCGGCGCCGCCGAACGGAGCGTCGACGGCGACTTGGACCCCGACGATTCTGCCGTAGAGCACGCTGGCTTCGTTACGTACGTTCCGGTGGCCGCAGCGACAAATGCCAGGGGTTCATGTCCAGTTTAGTGACAGGACGAGAGTTGTGGGTTTCATTTGTTGGCACGTACGTGTAACAAGGTCTAATAAGTGATTACCACGAAAGTCTGTAATACGCACATCCTAATTTGAGACTGCGCGCGAAATAAGATATCTTCTGCATTGATTTGATCGAACCGTGAAGATCTAAGCGTTGGACAGAGGCAGCGCGGTTTCGCCACAGAGAAGTGTTCTACTAAAGAGAAGCAATGTTCTCATTCTCATACACTGAACAATAAAGGGAGCTGTAGCTTCTCCAATCTCCCTAATCCCATCACCGATGCTCTCACCAGCGTCCTCGTTCCTCAACGCCTCGGTTCACCGTCGACGTCCGGCGAATCCGCCGGTTAGCTCCCAGTGGGTGGTCTTGCAGGGGCCGCACGTCGAGGCGCTGACGTGCTTGTCCGAAACATACGCAGCAACCTCCGTCTCGAGAGGCAAAAGAGACTGCCCGTCGCCGCGGCCGGCCCGCGGTGAAGAGAAGGGAGGCCTACTCGTACAGTATCAGGAAAAGAAACCAAACCAAGCCATGGTACACGGCGGCGGAGCTCACTGCTCACGTTCTCCCAAACGACATCACAAAGTCAGTCAAAGGTGAAGACAATGCATGACAAACATAGTCAACGGAGGCCAATGCACTGGAGGTCTATTTGCTGCGACTTCACACTCGCATACAATTATTCCATGTGGCAGTACAAGCCGATTATTATTATTCAAGCCACGGGTCCCGGCCACTACAACAACAGCACGCACCGGAACACCTAGTAGTATATCGGTAAGCGACGTCGCGCAGTTAAGCGGCGGCGTTCTTGGCAGGGCGCGGCGCAGGCCGGGCGTCGGGCGACTGGTTGGAGATGGAGATGAGCTTCGTTCTGTACTTGTCGTCTGCCACGGCGTCGTGCGCATCCGCCATGCCGCCGTCCGGCGACCTGATGCCGGCCAGTGGAGCCCCGAACTCCGGGAGCGACTGGGAGATGGCGATGAGAGACTGGCGCGCGGCGTCCCGCGGCGTGAACTCGGTGGGTGCTGCGGCAGGTGAGGCCATCAACTAAGCGCTACAAGTCATGAAAGGTGACAGGTGAGAGTCCTTGTTAATAATGTTCTCTTTCAGAAAAGAAAACGAGAGTCCTTGTTGCAACCAGAAACGTGATTGGATCAGTTGTCCACATGGGTAGCAGTTAGCAATCAGGCACGAGCTAAATTAAGCAGTCGGACAGGTATGGCAAACGCCTCAGTTCGTGGGTATCGAAGTTGGAAAGTAGTAGTGCAGAACAGCGGCGTGTGTACAACCATCAGACGAAAACTTTGAAAGCAAAGCTCCACTGATATGGCAAGAAAACTTCTACTGCATATACAGTGGCGGAGCCAGGTTTCAAAATCAGGGTGGGCCGGTCAAAAAAAATTTTCGACACAACAGATTTGAAGACTTGAAGTATCTACTTGCAATTGAGCTTAATTCTCCGAAAGAAATTCCATTGTAAGAAGTAAGATGTGAATCGCATTATTTGTAATTATTTTTAACAAGTATCATATGTTTGAAGAACTTCATCTATACCAGAGGTTCATTTCCAAAAAGTGAATATATGTATCACAAGTTCACAACATAAGAAGACAAATTATTTTTTCAACCTACTTGTGTGCATAATGCTTGAAATAGTGGAGCCTATAAAATCTCTAGACACGTTTAAAGTTTCATAATTTCACGTAAGCAATATTTCCAATTTGTTGTATTTACAGAATTGAAAGATATTCGATTCATTGAAACAACAATTCAAAATTACTAAGTACCCAATTGGTTAGCCTACCAATTAGCCATGTACTGAGTGCTCGTAGCAGTTTAGCTGAGCAACCGGCAAGGCAACAGCACAACCAGTGGTGGATCCATCGTGAATAACAAAATAGACGAAAACACATCCTATTTGAGACTCCGTCTACCTTCTACCTCAGAACTGCACCGTACCTCTCCATCCCTGATGTGAAATCTGCGGCTTGTGTCCGTTCTCCGTTGGATGAAGCATCATGGAGGAGCGGATCAGGAAGGGGAGCGCCTAGACTCTGGACAGGGCACCGCTAAGCCTTCATTCTCACCAAATTGAACACCGCACTTTGCCGCAGGAGCCGCAACGACGCAACCTAGCTTCCTCTCTCTCTCTCTCTCTCTCTCTCTCTCTCTCTCTCTCTCTCTCTCTCTCTCTCCTCGCTCGGTCGGCTCGGAAACTGGTTAATGCGCGGCGCGACCGAGAGACAGAGCTTGGGGTTTGCTTCGCGTCCAAAACTGGGGGTGGGCCGCGGCCCACCCGGCCCACCCCGTAGCTCCGCCACTGTGCATATAACTAACGGGCGAAACAACAAGAGGAAAATGTATCAAAGAAATATGCACTCAACCTGGAAGCATGGACTTTCGCTACAAAATAGTATGGTGAGCAGATAGTTTCGTATCAAAGAAACTAAACACCACCGTTCCACTATTTTTTTTCATCCTAATAACGGGTCAAAAATGCCAGCTGCAGGCTCCATAAACTCACTAATAACCACAGGAAAAAAAGAACTTTCAACTTGGCACATGCTATGCAATGCCGTCACACAATTATCTTCGCGCATTCATACTACGTACTACAAAATTCAGTCTTAGAAGCGAACCCCCGTTAAGGGCACGCACAGTGCTACAGACAGTTGCTGTCTGTGAGTGTCTTGATTATCGCACACAGACAGCAAAACAGACAACTCGTACAATGCACTGACTATTAGTCTGTCTGTAATTCATTCATGATGTTATAAATCAAAGAGATTAAGTGTGAATTTAGTCTTGTATACCACATTGTGGCTTGATAGAATCATTAGTCAAATCAATATCACAAGAATTTCTTCGAGAGGCTATACTGAATACTTTAGAAACTATGAAAAATCGTTGACGGGAGGGCCAAAATCTGGACTCCACCGACAAGTCAAGTTGCAGCTCCTGCCGTTCGTTGTTATCCTTGCAAATTCTTTCTTTTTACTCACTTTGTTCTTATCCATTAGTTGCTGCCCTTTGCAGCACTGTATCCTCCTCTGTATGGACTATGAGTGCCATTATCCATCAACGCCATGTTTCCTCAAGCAGCTAATCCAGAGAAAAATACTAGTAGCAAGAATTCCTGGGAGCAAGCCTTGAGGTGCAGCGCTCGACGTCCCGTCGTATGAGAGCGGCTTCAGAGTTCCAAGCTTGCGAAGCACCATGTTGACGCACTTGCCGGACTCCTGGCTCTCCGAGCATCTAGATGCGAGGAAGGGGAAGAAGCTGGAGGCAAGCACCTGCAGACACAGGAGCCGGAAAAGAAGAAGAGGGCGACAAAGGCTAGGATGGAGCGGCCAACGGCAGCACGAGGAGCTAGCCGATGACGAGAAGCTGGACGCAGAGCTTGGAGACGAGCATCGCGGTGGTGGACTGGACGGGTCGAAGGAGGAGGGAGAGCGAAGTGAGTCTCGCACACGCCGCACAGAAGATGTGCGCGAGCCGTCTTCCGCTCGCAACTTCGCCTACAACTGGGACGGAGCCGTCGATTTGTTGTGGGAAGTGGGAACACGAGCAGCGGCCGTCGCTTGACGAGACGACGGCAATCTTCTCTCTTCTCATTTAATCACATCCACGTAGGATTATTGAGCTGACGTGTTACCTTGCAGACGGCACATTTATGTGGGTTGTGGGTGCCCTAACCAACTCGTAGACTGATGCAGTTAATACAAGAGCACAGCAGTTTCAAACTGCCAGAGTAAGTATTTTGCAGCGTTTATAGCCACAATTACTCCTTAAAATTTTCGATTGGGAGTAAAACGAAGCAGTATGACCAAACTTGCCGCAAAGAAGATGCTAAACTACAGCTGCTGCTAGTTAATCATTCTCTTTCCGAACAGTTTGAACAAAACACGACGGCCAAATTTGCAGAGTTTCTGTCTAAACAGCCGGACTATCCAAACATGAATCCTAAAACAACCACTCCCCGAGTCCCTGTGCCCAGTAAGAACTGTGTGGTTCCACCATGACCCGTAGATCCAAGAAACTAACGAAGCAACCAACGTAGCCCGCATCAATACGACAACACCACACCGCGATGCCCCGGTACCCAAAGCTCAAAAGCGCAGCATCACAGACCAGCAACCCGGTGCAAGAAACATGGATGAAGATCAGATTGGGTGGGAGCGCTTACCGGAGACCGATGCCGGAGAAGACTTGCAAACAGTTTGGGCGAGAGAAACGATAGGGAGGAGAGGCAGCCAACCGGGTGGCCCAATTTCTTATAGCTAATGTTTATCCCGACGGGGTAAGCGGTCGTGTCCAGTGCACCGCGGCGGCGTCAGCCTTCGTTCGCCTGATGAACGGTGCCGGATAGGCCTTGTCCGTGGATCAGGTTCAGCCGCGGCGATACGGATGGCTCCAAATCGGACACGAGTTGGAGATAAAAAAGTAATGGAGGGCGACACACATCGGTGTACACGCGAGTCCTCGTCACCCGGCACAGCCGCACATGACGACGCGTGGGCCCACACGTCGGCGAGGTGCTCGGCGGTCGGCGGGCCGCGCCAACCGGAGGCGGCGTGCTTTCCTGGAACAGCGGCGCTACAGGTACGGGTGGATTCCAGAAACGTCGTCCTCCGACCGTCCGACGTGTAAAGTGAGCGGTCCAAGTCAGCTGTACCTGCACGTCGTTAGATATTTCCACGCCCAGCCTTCTGTCTCGAGTCTCGACGCTCATTTGTGATGCAAGTCCTCCAAAAATTCGTCGTGCAGATTTTCTTGCCGGGCGCGCACGCCGAGTAGTATTCCGATCGGGTCGGTAGCTCGCGCTATAAGATAACCAACCAATGCAAGCGGATCCTCGTGCCGTGGTGACTCGAGTTCCGATTCCAGGATGGCGTCGAAGAGGAGCAAGCAGAGCGCGCCGGGCCCTGTCTCGGCGGCCAGCCTGCTGCCAGATGACATCGTCGAAGCGATCCTGCTGCGCCTGCCGGCGTCCTCCACGTTCCGCTTCCGCGCCGTCTGCCGCTCGTGGGCCGCGCTGCTCTCTTCTCCCGGATTCGCGAACGCGTACGCCCGCAAGCGCGGCGCGAGCAAGTTCCTCTTCTTCGCGCCGTCGCCCGGCGGCGCCACGGCCGTCTACTCGTGCCGGCAGGGCGGCGAGGGGGCCGAGCTGCTGTTCACCGTAGACGGCCTGCGCCCCGACTTCCTGCTCGTTTCCAGCAAACCGTGCAACGGCCTCGTGCTTCTGACGGACACCCGGTCTTGCTCCTACTGGGTGTGCAACCCCAGCACCGGGGAGTTCAGGCGCCTCCCGCAGCAGCGCCGCGCCCGCGGCGGCCTCTCCAGCGCCGGCCTGGCGTACGACGATCTGACAAGGCAGCACAAGGTGGTCCATCTCTTCTGCCACGAAGAGGGAGGCTACCCAGGCTGTGAGGTTTACACGCTGTGCAACCCAAGCCGTCAGTGGAGGCCGGCCTCCGCCGGAGGCGTGCCGAAGCGTCTCAGGGATGTGGCGACCTGTGCGCTCGTCTTCGAAGCCGCGGTGACCAAGGTGCCTCCGGTGTTTGCAAACGGACGCTTGCACTGGCAGATCTACCCTCACATGGATATCGATCACGACCTCTTCCGTGACACGGTGGCATACCCATACTACAGAGTCGCGGTCCTCTGCTTCTCAATCGCCGACGAGGCTTTCAGCCAGGTCGCCGGCCCTGCAGTCGACGATATGTGCTGTGAGTTGGAGGACACCTCTCCGGCCGTCCCGCTGCACCTGGTGGAGCTCCAGGGCTCCCTTTGCATGGTCCGTGACCTTCGCCATCTCCCCCACGAAGAAAGCTTAATGGAGGTATGGGCGCTGAGAGATTACAGGGCCAGTGCCTGGGCGCTCGTCCACCGCGTCGCCATGACGCCGCACGTAGCAGGTGGTTTGCACGATCCACGGTTCCTTACCGTCATTGGCAGCTCCTTCGCGCGGGGGAGACGGGAGAAGAATATAGTACTACTGATAGCAACGTCTCGGCACAAGGTGCACGCTTACCATCCGGCAACAGGGGAGGTCCAAACGGTGCTCGACGTCCCGGAAGGCGTCGTCGGTTTACAGGGCGAGAGCGTGGCTGGTCTTCGGCTTGGTCTGTACGAGGATAGCCTTGCCCGGACGGGCGGCCAAAGCCGGCGACAGATGGAGGTGGCGTCGGCGCTGACCGAGATCCTACTGCGGCTGCCGATCAAATCAATTGCGCACTGCGCGCTTGTTTGCAAGGAGTGGCACACGCTGATCGAGAGCGAAGGCTTTGTAACATCGCACCTGCTGGCGAACAGGAGGCAACGACGGAAGGTCATGATGGTCACAAACGGCCGTGCCAGGAAGAATTTCTTTGGTTTCATGCCGGTGGACGCTTGGCTCGGTGCTCCTCCGAACTCTCTGCTGCTTGTTGATGAGAAGGTCGTCGTTTGCTCCAAGCCGTGCCATGGGCTCAACCTGATATCCGCAAGCAGCGACGACTACCTCTGCAACCCTTGCACCGGTTCCATCCGGTGCCTTGGAGTCCGCGGCAAGATGTTACACTACAAGGATCACCAGCCCAGCCGCCGGAATGTCGGGTTGGGGTTCGACAGGCTGACCCGAGAGCACGTTGCGGTCGAGATAAGCCACTTTGTTGGAGGCGCTCCGGTGTGCATGGTCAAGACAAGCTGCGCAGAGTACTGGAGCCGCGTCGGCGATCCGCCGATGCCGGTGACCGACATGCCGCCGGCACATGTTGACGGAACGCTGTACTGGATGAGCAGCGAGCCGGAGGCGGAGCAGGCTCGAGACCGCTTCGTCGTGGCATTTCACATTCTGACACGGGCCTTCTCCGTCTTTCCATGCCAGCCGTGTGGTGGCACCGGTGACCCGTTTCTCGTCGAGCTGGAAGGAGCGCTGGCGCTCGTCCTCGGCAACGGAGAGGAAAACGTGCTTCGTATATGGATGATGCGGGAGCACGGCACGTGGGTCAACTCTTACAACATTTCCCTGGACAAGCACCCAGAATTTTCACTCAGACGTCGACAGGTGACGGTGCCACTGGAGGTGGTCGCCGGTGACGATAGCAGCAGCAGGATCTTGCTCAACACCGGTCGAGCGTTGGGCTACTACGACACCAGGACTGGAGCGATTGATGTTGTGTACTCGCTGGACCAACTTCAGCTTAATCGGTGCAACCAGCTGGCCTTCCCCATCTTGTGCGAGGAGAGTTTGTGCCGCATCCAAGACGATGAGCAGCCCGATCATGTGGCGCCGCCGCTCTGGGACGAAGGGCGGCAACGCGACGACGGCGGCGCAGACGTCTCCGGCCGCTACATATTCCGGTCGTGCGAGAAGGGCGGGTGCCAGGGCCCGGCCGCCGCGTACTCGAGCTGCTGCAGGAGAGCGCTCTGCCGGGAGTGCCACCTCCTGTGCGACGAGCACACGGTCGACAGCTTCCTCCACGCGCAGATGCCCCCCGGCACGCCGCGCTCGGTGAAGGGGATAGCGGAGATGCTGCAGTTGCCGCTCGAGCACCCGTCCGTGCCCGGCCCCGAGTACTGCTACTACTATTCGATGAGGGACGAGGACGAGGACGACGTGGGGCGGCATGTGTTCGTGGCGCTCAAGGACCTCGTGCGCGACAGGCAGCCGCGCCGTGTGATCGAGTGCGGGTACAGGACGGACGGGAAGGTCGTCAGGGAGACCTGGGTTCACAGGTACCACGCGCATGATGAGGGCAATTTTTAGTTGCTAGCGAAGAATTAAAGCTAAGATTAGTGTTCATTAGTATCATGCCTGATTATATGTATATGCATCGAAAGTCTTCTCAATCATTTGGGAAACTTTGAAGAAAACGGGACTGATCGACTCAATCAATCTTCTAGCGCTTGTTCCCAACGTCCCCATATTTACAGGATTCAACTAAAAATTGGATGGCACTGCACTATACAATATCTGAATCTGTATAATACAATTTCTGGTATCAGTAATGACTAGTACAAAGGGCAGCATAAAGGCTAGAACCAGCATCATATACAAATCAAAAAGTTGCCGACTCAAGCTAATCGTACGGAAAAGTTTGTCAAATGAAGATAGTCAGGCATCAATGTCTGACTTTGTCAAATCTAGCAGTAGCAATCAGCCAATCATTGCTACTTTCAACTTCATCTATTGTACAAGATTCATCTATCCTCTTAACATTTGCGGAACAGCTGGACACTATTGTTCGTGTGCCAGGACTCACAGCTGGCAAACCACTTCACTAAGCCCGTCCTTGTCTTTTATACTGCATAGCCTTGGAGCTACCCAATCTCTTGTATGCTCCCAAGGCATCGAAGAATCGATGTATGTGTTGGGAAGAAAGTTATAGATCTTTTAATAAAGTGCCAACATAATGTTTTACAACTTCATCTATTGTACAAGATTCATCTATCCTCTTAACATTTGGGAAACAACTGGACACTCTTGTTCGTATGCCAGGACCTCCTCATCAGATTCACAGTTAGCAATCCACTTCACTAAGCCCGTCCTCGTCTCAATGGAGAAAACATCCTGGGAGACAATTTTCAGCAGCAAGAGCCCTTCATTTTCAGCTGATCCAACTAGCTTGACGGCCTTGTCTTTTATATTGCTTCCAATTGGAACTACCCAATCTCTTGTATGCTCCCAACTCATCGAAGAATCCATGTATGTGTATATACTAACGCTCATCCTAGATGCTACAGATAGGCATAGTTGGTTGCTGGGTCCTGGAAAGAGGACATGAGTCATCCTTGATTTAATTCTTTGCTTATTAACATGGTCTGGGAGCTGAGTTGTTCCTGAACATAAAGTCAAAGCCGAGATTTAGCTAGTATAAGAACAAATTTATTGGAAAAATCCTTTCTTTAAAGGAAAAGGAAAGTCTAATAGAAACTTCAAATGACAAAAGAAAATAAATTTACTTTACCTAGCTTCAGGCTGGGAATGTCGACACTTATCACCTGTTTGCCAGAGTGTAAGAAGTGTATCGTTTCATCTATTAGTACTGATCCCATTCGCAGCATTTGCTTCGCTGGCATTGCAAACTGAAGGGTGCTTGCCTTGACCCACCGGTTAACTGAGGAACTAAAGCTTCCTACTAGTGATTCGGTCAGTGGAGCATTTGACTTCATCTTATAGTCAGCAACTCCAGTTCTCCCAAGAATTATCACCTTGTACTGATGAGTATGATCATCGGGAATTAATGCGGCAGCGACAATTCGGAAGTTATTAAATAGCCGTGGATGTGGTATCTGGTGATGCCGATTCGTCCTAAGAATTTCATAATTAGACAAAGCTAGAGTTCAGTTCAAGCATGCACAGAAAGACATGAAAGGGCACTTAAAGCTGTAGGTAGCTAAAAGAGTTCAATTAATCAGGCAGAAATAATACACATGAAGATAGTTATAGTATACCTGGCATGGGGGTAAAAGACAAACATATCTGGGTCTCTACTAGAATTTCCAGCTAGCATAAGGAGTTTGCCATCCCTTGAATCCAATACTTCAGAGTGCCGCCAATAATTGTTGGGGCTGGTGTCTGCAGCACTCCATAGCTCGTGTATCACTTCTGAAGCTCTTAAGAAAGGTGTTGGAAGGCCAACACATCTAACAAACGGATATTGCTCAGAGTTGCGTCCCTTTGTCTTTACAAAGAACCCCAACATTTTCCCATTTTGATTTTCACGGTACCAGCAGCGAAAATCAGGTAAGCAGATAACCTCTCGAAAAAATCGGCAAACTGTTCCCATACACAGTAATATATCTGGGTCTAGCCTGCGAAATATGTCCATCAACATATCTGCATTCAAGTCCTGCCCAGAAAGATTGGTAGAAGTACATCCCCTGGCAACTGATTTGTCCTAAAACACGTAAATGAGAAGGCCTTTAATATCACACATTGTTAATTCCATTTTCAATTGCAGCAGTAATCAGTTTATCATAAAATAAAATACCAAAGTAATCCTCACTACATATGTTCGAACAGGTTCTAAAATTTCCAAATGCAAACTTGATATAAGTATCAAAACCCAACAAAACTAACCAAGATAAAACTCGACATGCTGAATTAATATAAGCCACATACTTGCACCAAAGCAATCAACAAATCCAAGCAATGAAAAGGATGATATTGGGGCCCTATATACATTCAGAAGACCAACTTAAAGGACCCTCATAACCAAGTACTACCAGAACAAACTCTAATACTCTCTTATCCCACCCCCCAAGAAAAACTCTAATACTATGTACCCTCCAAACGTAAGCAAAAGGAACCTAATACATCATTGTACAGTAACTTAAACACACAAATTGCTATGAATTGCATTTGGCCCACAATCTCACATTTTACTTAGCAATGTCAGAACTTTGTCCATCTCTGATCTCTACCAGAAAAATAAAGAAAAAAACACAAACTTTAATGTTAATGAGACTGCTATATCGATGACAAACATATCTTTCGCTAAATACAGTGTCTTAATAAAGTACCTACATCTAGATACTATATCTTTAATTAATTGATTGTCCCTCCAATTGACAGGAGAGAGGGTTATGCATTGCTTCGATGTGACAATATTTGCAAGGTGACTTATTTTTTACTACAGCATGAGCCAATCAAACAGCAACTTATATGAATTAAAGAAACAAGCTAACAGAAATCTACTTTGTTACAAATAGGAAATCTTATTTCCAATGAGGTTCAAGTGCAGTAAAAATATTTGCAAATTCAGAAAGTTAGTTAAACAGAATGGTCAGGCTTGGGCCTTACCATTACCACCAGGCATTTCTTGGCTGCATTAGGGCTAGTCTGCTCTTCATATGCCTTTCGTTCTTTTCTTCTTTCTAGTTTCTGCAGTTTAAGTGCATTTCCACCATCCCCTGTTTTGCACCGGCGTTTGGCCGCTAGGTGTTCATGGTATGAGGCAGAGGCAGTCGCCCCCTTCCTCACCACAGAAATAGGCACAGAATAAGGAATGAGACGCCCCGTGCTGCCCTCATCAGCGTCTGCAAGAACGAATTTCAAATTAACACCAAGAAGCTAGAACCGGGGGGGGGGGGGGGGGGGGGGGGGGGGGGGGGGGAAGGAAGGGCGTGACACCCACCTTGGAGCTGGAACAGAGCGTCACTGATTTCTTTCACAGTTGATATCAATTTCGTAGACTCAGAAGGAGGCGGCGCCATGGACGCCACCATGTTGCTCCCACTGGTACCTGCGGCAAGATAGGAAGAACGATTCAATGCAATTCGAGGAAGCAAGAACCGGAAACGTAGGGAAATGGGCTCAGCACCCACGTGACCCACCTTGGAACTGGAAGGCGTCGCTGATGTATTTCACAGCTGACACCATTTTCGTAGACTCAGAAGGAGGCGGCGCCATGGTCGCCTCCGTGCTGCTCCCACCAGCCTCTGTGGCAAGAAAGCAAGAACGACTTAACGCAATGCGAGGAAGCAAGAACCGGAAACGAAGGGAAAGGGCACAACACCCACCTCGGAGCTCGAAGGCGTCGCTGATGTCTTTAACATCCGACACCATTTTCGTTGTCTCACAAGGAGGCGGCGCCATGATCGCCGCCGTGATGCCCCCACCGTCACCTGCCGCAAGAAAGCAAGAATTGACACAAGAAGCCAGCAATTTCACTCAAGAAACCGAAATCTCCCAATCTTTGATCCCAGAATCACAGCCAATAGATTATTCGCCGGAAAAAATGACTTACTGCGATCAGCATCCTCGAGTCCAGCGACCGGAGACGCCGCCGTTGGTGGCCGCTCTGCTCGCGCTGTCCATCTCCGTCAGTCGTCAGACGGGAAGAGCGAACGCGAGTCAAAACACATAGAAAGCGTAGGAGTACCGTTATATGGACTTGGCCTGCTCCCATGTCCAAGCCTGCTTGCAAAAGAAGGTCCAGACCGGTTCGACGAGTCCAGGATGTGGCGATCCCGGCCCGGCCCAATAAACGAGCTTCCCAGCCCAGTTAAGTCGGCCCGGGCTTTGGACGGCCCACTTCCGCGCCGCCGTCGCTTCTGCGCCGCCGGCAGACGCGCGCCCCCGGGAGAACACCATGGAAGCGGCCTCGCAGCGATCGTCACCCTCTGCCGCAGACCGCTTGACGGAGAGATCGAGGGAAGGCGGCGGCGAGAACGAGGCTACTTCCGCCCGTAGTACACCTCACCACCAAGGCCAGCATCCCGCCATGGCGCCGGTACATCGCGCCAATCGCCGCCGTAGGCAGCTGCAAGGGCCAGGAACGGAAGGTCATCGTCTTCTCCCTCGACCAGACCTTGGTTTGGTTACTGGCCGTCGTGGGTGGATGGAATTGGGACTTGGAATCGGTTTGACCGCTTCAGATCTCGCACGCGCGCTCACTGGCGGGGCGGCACTGGCGGAGCCACTTTGGCGGCCAGAGCGCAGGTGATTTTCTCCTGAGAGTCTGTGTAGCACCGCACACCTGGCTCCGCCCCCACTAGCACAGGACCGGAGTGTCTTTTGCCAGAGAAAATTTGTAAATTCAAAAGCTTAAGTTGCAAATGATATTTATAGGTGGCTCAGATAAAATGTCATTCCAAAGTCTAAGCCGTGATTTTAATAATTAGTTCAACTGAGATAATTGGAAATGACAACGTTACCCTCAGTATTGTTGTCTGCTTCTCCTTCCTGTTTGTGAACCAGACCAACCGAATATATGACCTATTTAGCTATTATCATGCGCATCCCCTTGTGGGTGGCACTGCACTATACAATATCTGAATCTGTATAATACAATTTCTGGAATCAGTAATGATTAGTACAAAGTGCAGCATAAAACTAGTAAAGGCTAGCACCAGCATCATATACAAATCAAAAAGTTGCCGACTCAAGCTAACCATACGGAAAAGTTTGTCAAATGAAGATAGTCTGGCATCAATATGATGATGAACGATTTGTCAACTGAAATTTTGAAAGAGTGAATGCAATTACTGGAAGTTTTCTCAGATTTCTATCACTGAATGTTTTGTGTCGAAGAACAACTTTTTTTTTTCTTGAACCCTGATCAACATTTCATCTAGCAATTGCCGTGTGGCTTTCCAACAAAACGTTCCACAATGGCAGAGTGGTGTAAACCATACAATTGCCAAGAACAAAATACAGTTTGACAACTGAAAGGAACCCTCAATTTTCAGGCCATCACTACTTGGTACGGTCAGTAGATGAGTGAAGGAACTCGGTCACAGTCTGAATGGCAAATCCGAGACTGAATGGTCACTATCTGGCTGTGCAAAAGTGCCCAGGTTGCGCATGTCCGACAGGCGCGCAGGCACCGGTGGGAAGCTGCGGGTGACACTACTACCTCGTCGATAACTACCTCGTCGATAACAGCTCGAGGTCGTCGAGGACGCGAAGGAGGTCTAGCCCATCGGATGGCCCGGGCCAGTCTCGGCGGTGGCGAGGCAGGTCTCCCGTTTCACGCGCAGGTGGGGCACGACCAGGCGCCATTTGCGGCGTTCCTTGGCGGCGTCGAAAAGCCCATGGGCAGAGTGCTCGTAAGCTGGAAACGGCGTAGCTCCGTTGGGCTGCGTGGGCCATTCGATATTCTGGGCCGTTCTAGCCTGCGTGCAAACGAAGGAAGCGACCAAACAGCGCCATCGCCGTTCGTTGCCGGATCGACGAGCGCATTGCCCACTGCCGTTCGTCAGACGATCTGGTTCCGGCGCCCGCGCAGAGAGGCGACGGCGGCGGCGGAGCGGCCCTGTGAGGGACGTGGGGAGCGTCCGGACGAGGAGAGGATTCTTCCCCCACCGCGATCTTCCTCGTCCTCCCGTCTTCCGGCTCTCCACAACTTCA
This sequence comes from Eragrostis curvula, assembly GCA_007726485.1. Lineage (NCBI taxonomy): Eukaryota > Viridiplantae > Streptophyta > Magnoliopsida > Poales > Poaceae > Eragrostis > Eragrostis curvula. Next base: position 69,562 of record RWGY01000130.1, read on the forward strand.
GATCCGTGTCGCCCGTGGACCGAGCTCCCACGCCGGACGCGCCTCACGGCCACCGTGCCCGTCTGCTCGACGCCCCTCCCGCCTCCCTTCCTGGTTGAAGCGCTGCTGCCCTTCCCTACTCGCAAGGTGAGAGAACCGACTGCTGCCCGTCTGCTTGTCTAGATCCTTGTCCTGTTTTATACCACTGAAAGAACAGCAATAGTTTTGGTCTCTAGGCGTCCAATTCTGCTACCTTGTTTCACTTTTAGTTGCAGCTTCATTAGATTTTGTGATCTCCTTGATGCTTAGTCAGAAATTTGTCAGGCTTGCTCCGTGCTGCTTTGCAGTCTTTCATGAGCGTGCTATGGATTTAGGCGTTTGTAAAGTATTCCTGATTTAATTCTGTACGAGATGACACTTTAGAACTTAGGGAATTCGACAATATGATTTAATCATGTTGATTTTAATTATTGATTTGATCTATTATTTTGTCCTAGCTCAGGTATTGATGTTATCTGATTTTCTAGTATTTCGTTATCGTTGTGGCATCTGCTTTTGCAATGTATTGTGGTGTCTGAGGCAGCGCTATTTATCTCTGGAAATATTCTGCCATCACCCTGACTAATTAACTTGTCTTAACCCATGAACAGGCTGATATAAGTGGTTCTACTAGGACTAAATTATTGTTATTCCTTTTCTTGCCTAAATTTGATCTCAACACCTAACTATGAGGCTCTTACCTGAACCTAGATTTTGGAACAAGTATTCTCGCAAAAAAAAAAAAAAAGATTTTGGAACAAGTATATGGCTTCTCATGACTGAACATACTTCTTTTCTTTTCAATTGATACTTCTTTAAACATGTATACTGTTATCCATACCCAACTGCTAGTCTGTTAGTTACTGTATTTTGTTGTAATAATCCCACTGAAAAATTCTTGTAATTCGTGTTGTGCAGGTCCACAAGATCGATAAGTGCATTTCGTTCCTTTTAGTGTTTTTGGAAAACTTGCCGGTATAAGTGCCTATCCTGGATGCAAAAAAATACTAAGCTTCCAAACACGCCTTAAGTCACAGGCGGCTGATCGAGACAGAGAAAATGGCGGCAACAGGAAAAGTTGCTGGTGAGTCATCGGGGATGAAGACAAAACGACTCAAGGTCGCCATCATTCACCCGGATCTCGGCATTGGTACCCACGCCTTTCCTTTCTTGTTACCACACTTGCTCTCCAAGTTGAGACTAGGTATCTCGTAGTTAGAACTCGTAAATCCTCTTAAGTTCTTGAAACAACCAGTGCCTGCCGTTTGCTTTCTGTGACAGGAGGATAGTCCAATTCGAAGATATAGGGCAATGTGTAGTTGTGTACAAAAGGGTTGTTGCAGTTCTAGTGGACTCCAGGTGTTGCTTCCTGAAAGCTGGGATCTTTTCTGTTACATAATTGACACTTCCATTGGCATATTCGATTAACCTGTTTCTGGGCACAATTGCGCGGGTTTGATGTGCGTGCAACAAGTGCACTATGAATAAAGTAAAACTAGACTTGCAACATTAAAGACGTGCTCTTTTTTTTTTTACTTAAAACTAAAGACCTGTTTACTCAACAAAGTGGAATTTTCGTGCAGGTGGTGCTGAGAGATTGATTGTCGATGCGGCTTGTCAGCTCGCTGCTCATGGACATGACGTTCATGTTTTCACATCGCATCATGATAAAAACCGTTGCTTTGAGGAAACTGTTTCTGGTAAGGATTAGAGTTTTGCCTACATGTATTTTGCAGATACACTTGATTTTCAGTTCCATTAGCTTTTCTTGTTTCCCTAGTGTTTTATGCATTGTGAATGTTCTGATCTGCATTCTGGAATACAAGTCCGGAGTTTATCCATGTTAACTCAGTTTCTGCAAAAAGTTGGCAAATAATTCTTGTCGGCACCTACTTGTACATCAGAATTATGTCTAGATAAAATGGTGCTTATGCCGTTGAAATCCTTACCTGACGTCTCTCTGATTGTTTCTAGGTCCATTTCCAGTTACTGTATATGGAGATTTCTTGCCTCGCCATTTGTTCTACCGGTTCCATGCTATTTGTGCCTACCTTCGCTGCATTTTTGTTGCTCTCTGTGTGCTGCTTTGGTGGCCCTCCTTTGATGTTATATTGGTAGACCAAGTTTCTGTTGTGATCCCACTACTCAAACTAAAGTCATCATCCAAGGTATCAATCTCTGCCCAAAGGGTTTTGTGTTCTCTAATTGCTTATATCTGTTAACACTTTTTGTTATTTCTTCTGCAGACAATATTTTATTGTCATTTTCCTGACCTGTTGCTAGCACAACATACGACCATGCTTAGGAGGTTATACCGCAAGCCAATTGACATGATTGAGGAGGCCACTACCGGTATAGTCTTCTGCATCTAGAAATGTACCTGCTATGTGGTATACTCTGTACTTCTTGACATCTGACAGCATATTAATTTTAATGGTTATCCCTTTTACATATATCAGGCATGGCAGATTTGATTCTAGTTAACAGCAAGTTCACTGCAGCAACTTTTGCAAGGACCTTTCGTGGCTTACATGCTAAAGGAATCGAGCCTGGCGTTCTGTATCCAGCTGTCTCTGTTGAGCAGTTCCATGAACCTCATGCTTACAAGTAACTTCATGCTTGTATATCTCTGTATAACTTATTTAGGCTTCACCATTTCAGTTTTTTTTTTGGTTACGCTGATCCGTTTCAACTATTGTATTTTGACAAAAAAACTATTATATTTTGACATACTGTAAGCTACATTACCCTTTTGTTCAGGTTGAATTTCCTATCAATTAATCGGTTTGAGAGGAAAAAGAATCTTGATCTTGCCATTTCAGCATTTGCTTTGCTCCGATCAGTTACTTCTTCACTACCCGGTGATGCTTTGCAGGAAGCAACTTTAACAGTGGCAGGTAATTCTGTATGAAAACTCCCTTTTGGGTTGCTGGTTCAATGCTACTGCATAATGAGACTATGCTGATTCCATATTATGCTTATTTTTAGGTGGCTATGATAAGCGTCTCAGGGAAAATGTTGAATACCTGGAGGAGCTCAAAAGATTGGCGGTGGATGAAGGGGTGTCTGGACAGGTTAAATTTGTGACATCTTGCTCTACATCTGAAAGAAACGAGCTTCTTTCCGACTGCCTTTGTGTTTTATACACTCCTAAGGTACATGTCTTGCTGTGCTATGAATAATATCAAGATAAGTATTTTAGTTTAACAAGCTTTCTATTGGTACTTAATGAAGGACGAACATTTTGGCATTGTTCCTCTCGAAGCAATGGCGGCCCATAAGCCTGTGATTGCATGCAACAGTGGTGGCCCAGTGGAAACAGTTGTAAATGAAGAGACAGGGTTTCTATGTGATCCCTCCCCCACTGAATTTTCAAAAGCCATGCTGAAACTTGTGAATGATCATGATCTTGCTGTCAATATGGGTAATCAAGCACGGAACCATGTGGTACAAAAATTCTCCACAAAGACGTTTGGTGACCTCCTCAACAGCTATGTTCTCAATGTCTACCATCAGAGGATCGAGTAATTTATATTACTGTCAGCAATGCCATACATAGACAATTTGAACGCGTTTTTGTTTCACTCAACCCATCCGGCTTTGATGCACACATGATTTTAGTGGCTTTACATTAAAGCCCTTTGGCAAATTAGAATGACTTGTTGATCAGTTTATTGTATTTATCCGAAGTCCGGTCAATTCCATCCTGTACTGCATGTCTGGAATGGGTCGGACCTTGATTTTTCTGCATTATAGAAAGAGTAGTTAGGTACAAAATTTGTTGAAATTAATACGATTTGACCGGGCAATTCTAAACTGTCAGGATCAACTCTCACATGTAGATTGCAGTGTGCCAAGGACGATGTTTGAAAGGAATCATGTAGGTTAGTAGCTGTGCCAGTTTGGGTAAACCCATTTGTTAATTCGGTGAACTGTCATGAATCATCAGATCATAATTTTTCTTCTAGCAAAGGGACTTACGGTGCAACTGGCAAAGGACATTGGCTGGGGAGCTCTCGCCTAGGGTTCAATCCCTGGGTACTGCACAATTTGTGGAAAAAATAAAAAAATTCACTCGTATGTCCCACAACCAAAGCACAGGTCTAAGGCTCGGCTCAGGTCGTTGGTCGTCTTACATGGGCTACGGTGCCGCTGTGTATGAGTAGGGTAGGGATTCAGAGGTTTTCTCGACTTGCGTGAGAAGGTCTTCTTCTTAAAAAGCAATGCCCGGGGGCTGACTTACCCTCCGCCAGAATTTTTCTTCTATCTCTGCACTCATGCCTTTGGAAAATGTTGCCTTCAAATATTCTAAGTTGGATGAGGAACAAGCAATCAGAGCAATGTCAAATGCTGTGCCGAATCAAAGTTAATTCTCTGAATCCTTCTCAAAAAGGGACTCTGTCTGAAGTCTAATAGGTAAGTCGTCAATATCCATTGTCAATGCGGTTTGTTAGCAACAGAGGTGTTGCTTCTTTTCACAGGAAACCGAATTTAAGCTTAAAAACTGTTGGACAGTTCCAAATCTCAGACACAATATTATAACCCCGTTAGTCGGTGACAGTTGCAATCAGATTGCATTTTTCAAATGGTTAGTCAACGTATTTAGCTGCACTTGTCTGCCGAACATGATCCGCACTGATTGCAGCATTTGTTCAAAAGAAAATTGCGCGGACAGTCAAATCTGCCAGGAAACGTTTGTTCGACGGAATGCCTAATTTTGTCAAACCATGTGCTTTAGCAAATGCTTAAAGTCGTTGAGCGACGTGTGGCACGCCAATATGGCAAGTGGAATATATCAACAAGTCGTAGTGAATATTTGCAAGAATTCGTAAACATATATCAAATTGTTGCAAGTTCCGTACCCTTAAAAGAGCAAATAGGACCTTGCTTTAATGGTACTGTATTGCATAAATGACAATTTGAGACCAACCAATGTGTCTTGCGTTAGCAAAGCAGAAAAAATAGCAATAATAAAGGAATCAACTGACCGCTGCATTCATCCATGATCCATGTTCTCAATAAAATAAGCTTGATTTGGTCAGTTAAACCATAAGAAAAATATTTGCTTGGCAAACTAAGGCCAAGAGATGAGTGGCTGCCGAGCTACTCTACTTCGTCGAGCAAGAAAGGTATCTTGTGATGAAATGAATCTTGATGGCACAAGCATGAGCGAGGATCTGCCAGTGTTTTGGTTGAAACCGTACTTGTCCTGTTTTGATGGGATTGTTTCCATTCGGTTCAAGAGAGCACGCAGTCCATGACAAGGAAAGATGCACTGTGATGTCAGACTCTTACCTAAACCACGAGAAACATAAGATTAATCATAATATTGACTTGTATTCTGGCGTGCATAGTCTTTATTCCGGGGACATATATACGAGAGCAATAGCAAGATAAACCCCTTTGAGTAGAGTCTAAACAAAACAGAAAAGATGGATAAGCTTGATTAACACTTTAACAGCGGGACGCATTGAAGAATGATTCGTTTGTAAGAAAAAGATAAGAACGCAGCTGGAATTTGGAATAGGAAAATGCAACCTGATCAGTCAAAGGAAACGCTCAACCGCCCACAACTATAAATCATAAAAATGAAAACGAGGAACGAGCTGTGTCAGATTAATAATTCAAGGTCCACCGTCATCACCGGCCTGCTCCTCTCTCAACTCCGTTTAACAACTCCAAGATGCATTTGAGGTTTGAAGATTAAACCTCTCCTCTTCCTTCTGTTTCTTACAAGTAGCACTTCTACACGCCGTATTCTCGTAATTTTGTTTTGTTTAGGTCAGAGGCTATGCCTGCAAATCCACTTGCAACAGACACCTCATTCTTTTTCTTAGAACAGAGTAGACACCTCACTCCGATGAACTGATCGACGCCCATCAGATTGCTTGGTTGCTCGAGTCGACGCCCATTGAATTAATGTAACTAAAGTCCCCTGATTGCCTCGGCCAAGACCATTTTTTGCATAAACATGCGAGACAAAGTCTTGAGTTCAGATCATGTCAATTCCATACGGCCAAGCATTATTTTAGACGCCAACTTTGCACTCGCTATGTAAGCATCTCTTACTTTTGGGGCCATCTGACTTCTGACCAGAGCTTATCGTATTCCTACTATTTACAGATTCATAGAAATCGAATGTATGGTACCGCGTGTCAAAAGAAAAAGAATGTATGGTACTGCAACCTGTACTTTTCAACCAGTAGTAGTTACTAATATAGAGTCTTATGGTAGACCTTTTTTAAAAAAAGTTAAAATCATGTTCTTTCGTTTCAGGCAACCGCTTCAAACCTTACAAGTTACATACAAGTTGCGATTTATCCACCTCATCTTAGTTTCACTGTGGAAGCATGGTGATTAACCTCCGTCCTGAAAGTTCTGGCCCCGGAATATGACAGTAGTTTAGTTTCCACTTGCTTATTATCCCATTTTTGAACCTGAGTTCTTTGACGGCTTACTAGCATGACATCTGTATACCACCTAAATGCAGATATAAAAACCATAGCCCTGGGCCCTGATCACGCGTCTCTCTCAACCTCCCTACATTGTTATATGTGCAACCCGGAGCCAGGAAAAACCTGCTTGTTTGATTGGTCGCCAGTTCGCAGAAGCCTGGATCTGCTACCGGTCGAGATCAGTTCTAGGTGAAGCGCGATGGCCATGGAGGAGCCTCCCCAGCTGTTCCTGTGCCCCATCTCCATGGAGCTGATGAAGGACCCGGTCACGGTGTCCACCGGCGTGACGTACGACCGCCGCAGCATCGAGCGGTGGTTCTTCAAGTACGGCAAGACGACGTGCCCGGCCACCATGCAGCGTCTGGCTTCCTTCGACCTCACGCCCAACCACACTCTCAAGCGCGTCATCTCCTCCTGGCTCGACCGCGCCTCGTCGTCGTCGAGCGCGTCGGACAATAAGCTGGCGCGGGAGAGGCTGCCGTCGGTGCTGGCCGGCATTGAGGACACGCCGTTCAAGGTGACCGCGCTGAAGAAGCTCCGGTCGTGCATGGCGGGCGACGAGGCGGCGCAGGAGGACTTCGTGGCGTGCGGCGGCATCCAGGTGCTGGGGCGCGTGATGGCGCAGGCGCTGGCGGAGAGCGGCGGCGACTTCTCGGCGTTCCGGGCGTGCGAAGAGGCCGGCGCCGTCCTCGCCACGCTCCCGCTCGCCGACGCGGCGTCCGTGGAGCTCCTGCTCAACCCGGAGAGCGTCATGGCGCCCGTGGTCGCGCTGGTGCAGCGCGGCAGCGCCGAGGCCAGGCTGCACGCGATGGCCATCCTCGCCAAGGTCTCCAAGGCCAGCGCCACCACTAGTGACCGTGACTGGACGGCCGGCGTCGACGTCGACGACCTCGTCAAGTCGCTGCTCGAGCTCCTGTCCGACGACGGCGGCGCCTCCACGAAGCTGAGCTCCCGCGCGCTCGACGTGCTCCTCGACGTCGTCGTCTCCGCCTCCTCCCGCGGCGGCGCGCGGCCGCCACGGCCGCGCGCCAGCAAGGCCGTGGTGGAGCTGGGCGCCGTGCGGGTGCTCGTGGAGCTCCTTCCCGACGCCGACCGCCACGTCGCGGAGCGCGTGCTCCTCCTCCTCAAGCGCCTGTGCAAGTGCCCCGAGGGCCGCGCCGCGTTCGCCGACCACGCGCTGGCCGTCTCCGCCGTGTCGCGGACCGTGCTGCGCGTGTCGGCCGCCGCCACCAGGCTCGCCGTCGGCGTGCTGTGGCTGCTGGCCTGCGGCGTGGCACCCGCGGAGAAGGTGCTCGACGACATGGTGATGAGCGGGTGCGTGGCCAAGCTGCTCGCGCTGCTGCAGGTGGAGACCTCGCCGTCCACCAAGGAGAAGGCGGCCAAGATGCTCAAGGTTCACGGCGCGTTCTGGAAGCAGTACCCGTGCTTCCCCACCGACCTCAGGGACTACCTCAAATTCCTCGATTGATCGATCGGTTCCCTGCAGCTTGCACTGCAAAACGAAAAGTGTAGAGCAAGGTTGTAAATAGCGGGCTATAAAGTTTAGCGGCACGCTCTGAGAAAAGCTATTAAAGCTATAGCGCAGCTATAGCGGCGGCTATTACCAATAGCGGTTTGCAAAATAAAGCAATTTTCTGGCTAAAACATTAGTAAATTCGTCAATTTCAGCCTACATTTCAAAAAATGTATGCCATTGTTCAAGCATACCATCATCCTAGCATGTATATATCATCTTTTCTAGCGGCAAAACAGTTCAGAAAATCAACAAAGCAAGCATCATTTAAACTATGAACAAGAAATTCATCATATCGCTTGACTTATGATATATGAATCATAAAGCATGAAACATAAGTTCATAACTCAGATATAGCGGAGTTAGCAGATGAAGTTAGCGGGGCTATTTAACTTTAAAGCGGAGTTAGCGGCATTAGCGGTAATATTTGCAATATCGTCGCGGCACCTATCTCAAAAAGCTATAGCGAAGCTATAGCGGGCTATTTGCATCCTTGGTGTAGAGAGGTTCCCAAATCTGAATGCCTTGGGCATGAGCATGTCCAAAAATTATGTGTATAGTTTGTAGGTTAGATTCTTTTTTTTTAGCTTTTGATCCATCTGTGATTTGTAATTCGTAATTTTTGATGCGGTTGTATCTATAATCTATGACATACACATTGTTTAGAGGCTCAAAACCAACTTAGAATTTGCATTCGTGTAAATTTCATTGATTATGTTAAATGCGTTGATTTTTTTGTAGGCCATTGCTGCCTCGGAATGAAAATGGAAGCGGATATCTCATTTGTTTGTTGGGAAAAAAAAAAGGGAAGACTTTTTTCTATCTTTAGAGGAGCACACACACGTCGTGATCGGCAAACCGGAGCAATAGCGTATAATGGGCTACTATGATACATAATGGGTCACAACTAGGCCTGATCATATCATTATGGCCCACACCGATCGCAAGTATTTTATTGGGCCGGTCCATTCTACTCTGGCCTGAAAATCTCATTTCGCGGGTTCTCTCTTCTCCTTCCCGGGCACTTGGAAATCTGAATTTTGAGAACCCACAAACAGAGCTTCGTCACCAAGCCACACCGACCCGCTCGTCGGCGCTCCCATCTCCCTGCCACATCCCGCCTTCTCTTCGCCATGGACGACAGCCTCGATGACGACGCCGCCGTCGCTCACAGCCAGGTAATGCCGAATCTCGCGCCCCCATTCTCCTCTGCTCCACGAGACCACGACCCCTTGCTTCGTTTCCATCCGTCGAAATCCAGCAGTCGCCGGAGTAATCGCCCCTCCAAACCGCTCGCTCATTAGGTTGTGCTGTTCTTGCAGGTGCCCGGGTGGAGCTCGTACTCCCTGTCGTTACCTTCCCGTGCGTACCCCTCCACCACCCCGGATTTTTTTGCATTTTCTAGATGTGCCGAGTTTGGATCTGTGGCGTGTGCTGACCCCTTTTTCGGTGTTGTTGTTTTCGTTGTCGTCAGAGCGGCCGGACATCAGGAACTGGTTCGCCAGCTACGAATACGAATCGCCGGAGATTCCGGAGCTGGATGCTTATTGTGGCGGCCACAACGGCAGTGAGACCCAAGACCCATTCGAGGTAAAAATAAAAAAAATAAAATGGCTTGTGTCCTTAAATCAGATTATCTGATCATCAGTTTATTGAGTCCTAGAAACTGTGACTTATGCTAGCATAATATCTTGTTGATCTTATCTTTGCACCAATTTGCTCACCTGACTGTATTCTGGACTTCATTACACTATGCCCCAGCATTTGATTCTCCCTCGGGATGATGGTGTTGCTGCGAGGGAGAATTGTTTAGGTGCCCAATCAGAGAATGAGCTTCTTGACAGAAAGGACTCGGTTTCAGTTGATGAAAGTATTGCGAAGAAGCCACCGAAAAGGAAGCAAAGCCTAAGGGCGTTGTTCTGCTTTCTTGACAAGCACGAGGAGGCTACTGAATCTGAGAGTCAGGTAGCGTTGCCTGTGCAGAGAAATACCCTGGAGCCTCTTCCCATTTGCAATGCAACTGGGTTGCTTGATGCTAAGCGAAGCGAGGAAGGCACAATCAAATGCAGCAAGGTGCCAGTTGATTGCCGTGGTATCGGTTCACTTGACACTCAAGTTAGCAGCCCCCAGCTGATGAGGAAGTTGGGTACAGTAAACCACCAGTTACTTGTGGTGGTTCAAGTTTAGCTGATAACCAAAAATGCTTCCCAATAGATGACATTGATAGCATCGAACATGGCATGGAGCTAGCGGATTCAGAAGGTATCAGTTCAGTTGAAACTCATATTAGCTCCTCAGTTGATGAGGAACTTGAGTACAGTAAGCTGCCAGTTATCTGTGATATCTCAAGATTAGTTGATATCCAAAAATTCTTACCAGAAGATAGCACTGACAGCATTGAATACGGCAAGGGCAAGGTACCAGTGGATTGTGACGATATTAGTTTGGCTGATACTCAAGTTAGTTCTCCAGCTGTTCAGAAATTTGAGTCCAGTAAGCTTCCTTTGACTTGTGATGTCGCGGGTTTAGCTGATATTGAAAATTTCTTCCCAGATGATGGCGATGACAGCTTTGAGAAGCCAATCAATTCTTTTGGTACAAATGCGACGAACACTGAAAAAAGCTCCCATGACGGTGCTGAACAAAGAATGCTTCCAGGCGTCATTTTAGCTGACACCAGAGAATATTCTGCAGCGGAGAAAATCAGACGTGGTAAGCCTGCATTGGACAATAAAGGACAGGAACAAACTGTTTCATCCGATGGTTTTATTGCCGTCAAGAGAAAACATAGGCCACCAGAGGAATGCAGAACGAACAACATTCAGGAATACCAGAGGGGAACAGATGAGGCACCGTTGCAAAAGGGCCACAACGTGCTGGGAGGAAGGTCTTGCTCAAGTGCACACTAGAAGCCCCTTAGCTGACAGAACCAATTTTCCAGAAGCAGGCAGCTGCTCCAAAGGTAGAGCCCTGTGGGAAATGGAAGTGCCCTACTAAAGGCAAGCCTCACGTTGCCCTCCAATGAAGCAACTCCGATGGAGCAATGGTGCTCCCGCGCCCACTAAACTGACACTTCATCATCAGCTTGAAGCTTCTGTAGAAGTGCATCTCTCTCCACCAAGTAGATCCTCTTTTTGTTACTGGAATTCGTTTCTTTCTGGCACCACGGTAGTATAAAACTACAAAGTATCTGTAAGGGCATTGAACCGAGATAAGCTTTACAACAAGTGTCAGATCTGTCAATCGTTCCATTCAGACAATGTTAATCTTGGTCTTTTGACGCTTCGTGAATGTTTGAGCTGTTGGGAATCAACCTGCTGCTCGCCAACTGTACTGAATCCATCAAAGATTCTAAGTATCAAACAGTTGGAAGAGTAGTAGCCCAGTGTCTGGGCCTGTGCTTGTATTGACATTGGGCCGTTTGTCGACCATCTTCGTCCGAAACTGACGGGCCCATTCCCTTCTCCGCAGTACTACACTGAACTGAACGGGTCAGTCAGTCCCATTGCGCAATGACGCGGTCCACACACGAAAAAAGGAGGACATGCCCATGCACGCGTACGGCAGAGGCAAGAAGCATACGGCGATGTGAAGCTCATCCGCTCGCCGCACGTTCTCCAACGTGATGTCTGTCTTTCTGCCGAGCAGATATGGTCGAGGCGCAGCACCGACATCTCCCCACAGGTGCACGCGGCGTGTTGCGGGCGCCCCACGCATCATGCACAGTGCCACCTCACA
>RWGY01000014.1:0-106911 GCA_007726485.1 Eragrostis curvula
GATCTTAAGATAACCTTCAGATTCATCTAATATGCAACCTTGGCTACCAGCACAATCCATAGGCCTGGAAATTTTGCAAAATGTCACCTTCCAAATAGAAAAGTAAGCAAATCGCTATTTAAAAATGAGAGAAAATTTACCTGCATATTAGGCTGGCTTCACCTGTGAATCAGACAGCTCAAAATTAGAAATAGATACATCAACCTCATCAGAATCAGACAACAAATATTTCAGAACACATGAGGCGAACTCACCACAAACATCTTCTTCAAGTCCTTCAACAACAATGTACTCCAATGTGCCATAGAAATTGTTTTTCATTGAACAAAATTTACTTTTCATCTGTCCAAATGCCCCAGAAAGGATTTTCAGACGATCTCCTCGCTTCCAAGTTTTCCCTTTTCTGCTGATTGAGGTGTGAGCTCTAATAACTTCGACTACAGGATATGAATGGAAGAAATAAATCAGTGTTGCTAACAGAATTGCACGCTTTGTAAACTAAATAAGCATAGCATAGAATGATAAGCACAAAGCATGACATTTATAATCCCTCACCATTTTTGGATAGTCCAAGTCGTTCGTTGCAGCCTGGGTTGATAATAAAAGTTGGTTCGTCATTACCGCCATCCATTTCCACATCATACTTTTCATGCATTTTCTTGATCCAATCATAGTACTGTTTCTCCAACTGGTTGTTACTTAGTAATTTTCCATTCTTATCACATACATCAACATGAACCTCCCCAGCTGGAAAAACAAAGGTATAAACTCAACACCGATTGTAGAAACATACGGAGCACTAAACTACGGTCGAAGAAAAACAAAACCTGAGCTATTGTCAATATAACTGCTACCCAAACAACGAAGTGCCTTCGTAAAAGGATTATGTTGTGCCAAATCATTCTGCAAATTGAGTGGACAATTCAATTGATTAACTCAAGAAAATGCAACACAAGTTATTGAAACATAATAAAATGGTTCCATGTGCTCTAATTAATTATTGGAATCACAGGAGGATGCCTCAACACCTCAACTAAGGTCTGTCTCTAAATTAAATCAACATAAGTGAAACGGAGTCTCTATCATTCATTTGCAAGAGCTGAATGGAGACTTCACTTTATACACCTTATAGGTTTTTGGGGGGAGTTCCTTATCCTCATTGTACCCAGCATTGAGTGGGCTGCACATTTACTTCAACTAGGAATCAATAGGGGTTATATTTGATTAGGCACCGGAAGTGACATCTGAATTGGATTGAACTGACTGTTAGTCAGGCTACTGTTCTGTGACTCCAGGTCCCAATTGTAGACACTGTGAGCTTACTATGCGCACAAGGAACTTGTTTAGATGTATTTCTTGTTTGTATGACTCATGACAGTTAGGTATCTCTTCTTGGAACGGAATATCAAGCAATTGGCCAGCAGTTCCACGAGAGGTTCAAAACCAAGTGGATATATACAAACAGTTCAAGTAAGAAATAAATAAAAGGACGGGTGGACACAATCTAACATGGCATATTTTCAGTACAAAATACATGGAAATTCAGGACTAAATTTTGACGGCTTACCTTTGAAAGAGTTGGATAAAAACCTGCATCCGTTTCTGCAAAAATATATATAGTCAAAAGAAATAAATGATTCAAACAACTGAAAATGGAATTAGCTAGTGTTTTGGATAACATGGGTTATATTAATAAATGTCACAAAACAATGTAAGATCATTCCACACTCCCTCCTTAGCTAAGATTCTCCCACGCATTCTCCCAAATCTTCAATGCTCTAAATTCCTTTAACCCATGCAGTCCAATCTTTCTGTATGGTGGCTTTTTCGCTATGAGCCAATATTAACACATTTCGTACTACCGTGTAGAAGCCGCATAACATAAAGGGCCTTCCGCTACCAATACATTCTGTTTGCATGCTTAGAAAATACCTCAAACTTTTGAAAAGAGCTAGTTTGTTTGATTGTGAGTAGCCAAATATGCACACAGAACATCAACTATATGAAAAATCAAGTTTAGCTGTGCTCAAAGTGGTGATTATCCAAAAATCATTCATGATCATTGGGCTAAACCTAGAGGCATTTACAAGCACATGATCGAAACGGACCCTTAGCAACTTTTTATCTGATAAAAAAGTAGGAAAAAGAAAAAAGAAAAAAGGACTATCCTAAAAGACTTACCTACAAAGCATTTCACCCTCTTACAACATCGCTTGAAGAACTCAGCCTTTTGGCCTTTTCTGTATTTAGGTTCCATAAACGGAAGTGGACCCTGCAGGGAAAGAAATGATGGTTCAATAAAATGGTTGATTAATAAGACAAATGTGCAGTCTAATGCAAAACGCTCTCTAGGAGTGTCTTCTGCCTAAATTAAGCAAATATGTGCACAAAAGTAACATAATTGTGAATAATAAAGACGGATCATTGCACCAAAACGGGTATCCATTGTGCTGAAATAATATGCCACAGTATATATTGTCAACTTAATGAAAATCGACAATAAACCATTATATATTAATAAAATGTACTCAGTATATAGAGTCCAATAGGACAACATTATGAGACTTCCGTTGAGTTTACCACAGAGTTTCCTCTAAATAGTAACTTTCCCGGAGCATGAAGCTTCATCTGGTGTGCTTCTCACAGAATTTCACTTTAAATAGTGATTTATTTACAAACATGAATTCCCACTTGTAGGGTAGCCGAGCAGTGCCAACTGTTTGCAGGACAGTAGACTAGAAAGTAATGTGATAAATCATTGGCAGAAGCCAGGATTTTCAGACTTGCTTGATTTTGAGTAATAGTGTATGGGAACGTTTTATAGGCTCCATTTTGAATAACTTAACTAACTCTTAGAGGCAAGATAAGATCCCGACTAAAATCACAAACAATAGATAATCCTATCTGATCTATCATATCCCATATCTGCCTGGTCCTTAGAGGATCTAAGTGCCATGTGGTCGCCTAAATGCTCCACATCACAAGAGGATCCAAAAGCCTATGAAGCCATAGAAATTCCGAGAGCGACCCACCCATCCAAATAGAGAGTTAATATATAATGAGGGAGGATAGAAATATGTTCTAGTGCTAAAGAAGTATCTCAAATCAAAAGATAGCTCGGTCATGAATGGAAAGATTTTTAAGGATATTGAAAATGCAGAAGGAAAAGTTTTCAAGAAAAACAGAATGCACAAATCAACTGTTGGAAAATACATTGAAAATGTTAGGTGCCTCAGAGATCCTTAGTACTGGCCGCGTTTGAAAAATGGTAAGGTTTGATGTCACAACAGAATACCTGCCCTAGATGTAGGACTGGCAGAATTGAAAATAATGAAAAATAGCACATCATAATTCATGGCTAGTTCATCAGGGTGAGTTTCTAGCAGTGTACCCATCTAGCATCTGGGAGTAAACGTCCAAGTCGACGAACTGATACGCGAGAGAAATTGTCAAAGTCCTCCTTTGTTTCATAGCCATCATTCCTTAACTTCTCTAAAATAACATTAATAGATTCTTTTCCCTGAAAAGAGCAAATAAAGTTAGTACAGACACGTTTTGAAATATTAATGGTTCATTACAAATTTCTATTACCTTTATTATTGGAAAGTATACACATTTCAAGCGTGCGTGAGCTTGACAAGAAGCTGAGGATGCATCATAAAACAAATTACATGAGAAATGAAAACATCATGTTGAAACTTCAATGTGAAAGCATTCATTACCTGAAGTTGTTTGTGAAATCTTCAATTGCAAGATGAAATCAGGACCATTAGAAGAGTGCAAATTAGTAACTGTCACTTCACCTTCTTGTATCTCTGCTAAATTTAACCCATTCACCTGAAAGAAATTATCCACAGCAACAAATAAATAAATAATAAGAGGTGCACAGATTAGTTGCATGTAGAGCATATCAAAGCAATAATGCCAACTTTCCATGAGGACCATCTGGTGACCATTGGATAGACTAGACTCTAAGACATCAGCATATGGCTGCACATTACATATAATGAAAAAACAAATTTATGAGGGGCTTAACTGCAACATTGACCTCTCTTATATGTGAAAAATATGCCACAGATTTCTTGTGGAGAAGTAGGGACGACATTATGTATAGACTATAGAAATGTCCTAGAGGGAAAACATCACAATCAGTATAGCTTCCCTCAAATTACATGATTTTGTAAAACGACAAAATTTTGTTTGTAAGTTTTGCTTCACACTCAACTATAAGAATCTATACATCTTACAGCAAATTAAAGAGGAACAAAAACCTGTAATGCTTCGCATAAAAAAAAATCTTTTACCAAATGCTGAACATACCCTAATAGTTTGAGACCTATTAACAGGCAAAATCCATACTCGAGACCATTAGTACTACCTATGCAGCCATGAGTTCCAACACAGACGGTGCCAGTGAATGAAAGTAAAGGTGTCGTTGACTTTCCATGTTCAAGTAACAGAACTTATTCTTTATTGTCGTGGACATAGAGTGTATCTTTGTATTAAAAGCGACAAGGATGGACCAAGTACAGGCATACACTCTCTTCGGGAACCCAGCACAACACAACATAAATAAAACACGAAAATGCGGTCAATTTTTCATTTGTGGATGCAGCATCGCTGCATCATAGAACAGCTGAAGACAGGGCTAGGAGCAGGTGGCTGTGAGGTGAGATTAAGAAACGAATAATGGAAGCAAGATGCAGAACAAGAAATGTGATAAGCTTCTTAGGGAAAGAGCTTGAGCCCTCTGTTGGTTATTCACTGACTCAACTACAAATGGATCACAGTCCAAGTCTCGTTCTGAGTTCTTTGTTTGCCAAATTGTTTAATTATCTCCTGGTCACCACATGATAAAAAAAGCTATCAACAGAATGACATTTTAAACTCACATATTGATCCATTAAGATAAAACTGGAAAATATTAGGAAAACAGTGGCGTTATACTAACATATGTATTAGAAACATCTATTAACTTAATGTATATAAAATAAACCGGCATTTAATAAATGACATATCATTAACAGAAAAGGTCAATAAAAAGGGAAACATGGATCAGAGAAACTAGGAATATGTCCAGTGCCATAAGTATCTAATAAACAGAGGCCTCCTGTTAAGATTCAAAACGCTGATAGGGAATTCCAGACAGACCTCAAATTCAACTGGGTTCCTTGTATTCATTGATTTGTTATCCTCATCATACTGGATGAATTGAAATGAAAATAGCATTAGTACAACTGCATTGAGATAACTGAAACAACAATCAGGATGATCTGATTTTTCAAACAAAACATTCCACAAAAGCTAACTGGCTAATTTATTCAGCAAGAGATGAAGAGACCATGACATTTATTTTCAATCTGGAATAAGTTCAAATTAGAACCTGTATATATGGGAAATAGATGTCCTTCAAAAAACCATGAAGTTTGTCTTGCTCCAAATGTCTTTTCAATCCAGAGATCTCCACCTGTGAAGGAAGATAAGAACATGATTTCACAGTTCAGCAAGGAAGAAAGATTCAGACGAAGAAATCAACAAGAATTATCCATTTACTTTACACAGTAGAACTAAGGTCGTCCAAAAGGTGAACATCTTGGCCTGTTTTTTGAACATTACTTGACCAGAAATATTATCAAACTACACAAAGCTTTAATGCGAGTCATTTTTTTGAACCAGTTGTGTGGAATGCAGTGGTATAAATGGGACACAAAATGAACATTTTGAGAAGATATGAATAATAGACAAATGATTTTTTTTAAAAAAAAAAGCAGAACCCTCCAACCACTCTTGACAGTGTTTGACTTCTCTAAAAATCGAACTATTCACTAGAATTATTTATTGTGGAATCTCAGATCGGCCACACAGTGACGCATGTTGTAGGAATGGGAATTAATGTGCCCTAACACATAACATGTCATTATCAATAATATATAGCTGTTGAAGAGTCAAAAATCTGCATGGCTGATTCATTGATTAGCCATGTTCAATCAGCTGGGTACATAATCCACAGAACGGACACGTTTAATGAAGCCAAAAATGTTTGTATTCTGATTTTTAAAATCCTTTATTTCATATTATTTACCAGGCAAGCTGTTGAAGACTTGTTCAAAAGCAATATAAAGTGCAATGCAACTACCTGGGTAAAGCTTTGATGGGGTGATAACAAGATCTCCTCTTCAGTTGGATCCCTGACGCTTCCAGCAGTCTGCAATCGACGTTACTGATATGAGCTACTTTGTAGGTACAGCAAACTAAGTGGCAGAATAGGAAAATAGATGGAAACAAAATACCTTCCAAGAGGTTTTGGAATTAACTGATGAACGTTTCTCCAGTAATGCCTCCCTTGAAAGGTGCAAGGTGAACACTTTCCTCGATTCCTTAGTTTTCGAAGAAACGATAGCCATTCTATTGAAGTATGAAACACTAAAATTAACAATTCATCAACACTTAAAGTAAAACAATTTTATATACATTATGTGATGAACGGAAACCTTCCAAGATGCATCGAGGCGATAGTTCCACCATAGCCAAACAAGCCAAAGAAGGGCTGCAATTATTTAAGAAAATCAACACGTTAGTACTTCATATACTAGCCAATATTATGATTTTCTTAGGTGCAATGCATTTCATGAAGTTATTTAAACTGAAAAACAAAAAAAAATGTTAATGGAGAAGGTTGCATAGCTTAAATGAAAAGGTTGTTAAAACTGTAAAATATGGTTTCAGTGGCAAGCAATTTTGTTAACGCAAGCTTTCTTTCATAAAGAATAGTGTAATTGTGAAAAACTCAAAACATTTAAGGTGCTCATTTTTTTTTTTTGAGGGAAATACAGTAGGGGAAGCCCCTACTGTGGTACTTATATTAATAAAAGAGAAAACACTATACAGGCGCTGTACAAGGACTCAAAGGGTCCGAAGAGAAAAAAGGGGAAAATACTATAAGACCACCACTGCCTAATTACAGTTGCAGAGGAGAAGTGGTTCACATAATACTATCTAGCCATTGTAAGACTAACAATCTATCAAGGTGCTCAAGTTAGTGACGCAATTTCTCACCAGTAAGTATGGCGCTCTCCCGCCAATACCTTTATCCCGAAATGCTCTGTGGTTAGAAGAGCCCATTGTTCCCCTAAACAACATGAAAGATTATTTATTTGTGAATTATACTAATTATGGCAAAAAAGCAATATAGTTGCACATCCAGTTGTGTCAAAGAAAAAAGGTACAAGCACAAAATCAAAGTGCTAGTGCTGTTCACAGATAGAGGTTCATGTTAGAACATTCCAAAAAAAATCATTTCTTAAACAGTAGAAGTTATTGTTGTACTTCCGAAGTTGTTAGTTTGTTTCTGCAGTTTGAAGACACCAGTTTGCTCTTTTATGGATACCTCCCACAAACGTAAATGGAAGTAATGTTGAGAATCAAATAAAGCAAAATAGTTTCGTACTAGTCATCTTATTATATACCATCACTTTTGCGTTAATTGAGCAGAATTCATAAATACGTGTAAGCTTGACATCATATTTGCAGATTTTAGAACGCCAATCAAGTGTGCAGAAGAAGCGCTATTGAGTTCCTCCAACCTTGGAGGTTTTGCTGCCTCATAAATCATGAATATGTAACATCAAAGAGCTTCAGTTATTCTTTTTACAGATATCTGCAACTACATGTATACCAATGCTATTAACAGAGTAACTCATACGCCATCTTTATGACATATTTCACAGCAGGCGAAAAGGTCAACCAAATTTAATCATGTTTGAGCTTCTTCACATTACATTTAGATATAGAGTTCCCATCTGAACCATCCATTCCCCTACCAGTGTCAAAAATCACAATTTTCTCTTTGTCAACAGAAATCCTGCAACATCATCCATTTTTTCTGTTACCATAGCTTATGATCTTGTATAACATATAACACCAAGAAAAAAGATATACTAATGCATGGAAGATAACGATAATAGTTTCCCATAAAAGTTGCATAAAATGCATTATTATACTGTAACATTTATAGCAGTTAAATTGGAAGCAATAATAACAGAACTACTTGCTGTGTACGACCTTTAAACTAATTCCATAAACACGGTTAATATAAAAGCATCATAATAATATATAAACATGGCTAAAATAATGTTCTCAATGTCCTTATTGGTTATTGAAATGATGATGCTAATAAATAATGACTCATCAGCAAAAAAAGGCATAAATGTCATTATTTTTCTGTTTTTTGTGTTTAGATTAGCGTGTTTGCTACCCCACTCTTCTTTTTTAGCCTTTTCTTCAGAATAGACAAACCAAAATATCCAGCAATTCCATCTAAGTTTCAACTATTCACAAAGAAATTGTCAAAAAAACCATTATCTTTCCCAATGAACTCCTACTTGTCGGCACTTTAACACGAGAGCCAACTTTTTGACTGCATATATAAAACTGTAATGAACAAAGAGCAAGTTAAAATAAGTGCCGCATAGCACCATTTCTTGAACAAGTATCTTAGGGTGATAATGGCAGCTTCTCTATGTTTTATTGCTTACTCAATGTTTCAATCATTCTCCCTTATTGCGGCCAATATAGACAGGGCCGGCTCTATGGTTTCGAAGGCCCTGGGGCGAACACAAATCTGGGCCCCCTATATATATATATGTATGTATACTTCACTCACCAAATATGTACACTAAAAAAAAAAGATAACAGCAAGCATAAATCAACTGTTAAAACACTTAAAAAAAGTTCATTGAGAAAAAGTGCTAACAGATCACCTCGGATAAGAATTACGCTCCAAATCAGCTGGTCACTTGTGATTTGCGAAAAATACTCCTAGCGTTTCTCGATGCAAAATCATCAGTGATAGTATCAAGATCAATGGAATCTAAGATATTCCTCTCAATGCAGCAGATAGCCAATCCATTCAATCTTTCTTTGAGGAAATTACTTATTTCCCCCCGTTTTAACACGTTATCCCTTATTTGTCCCTGCCGAAGGCAAGTTCCCATGAGTAACCAGGATTTGAAGTTCTATCCCTTTTGTACCCTTTTTCAGTTACTGCTGTTAGTCTTTGCTATGTGGACAAATATACCCTTGAAGGAGGCATCCCTTATTTACCCTCAAAATGAACACAGTCAATAGTTCATCTCATATTTGACCCATTTTCAGCCAGACTTAATTAGTTGTCATATTTTCCTCAAATAAATGGATGCAACAATTATATGAATATGACATCTGCAATATTTTCATACATGGACAAAATAATTTTGGGAACATATTCACATTTATAAATTAATTTAGAGGTGCAAATTTTGGTTTACACTTGCATACAAAAGAGAATATTACATTCAGCCAGCAATAGTTTTGCTCCAAAAGAGATTTTACACAACAAAATACTACATCCAACCAGCATTAGTTTTCGTCCAAAATAATAGATCATTACATCCAAGTTAGTACTTGCCGCCAAGCTTCTTTCTCACAACAACATTAGAACTACAAGTAGGCACAGTAATGCATGAAGGTGGAACAATGGAAGTTGAACTTGCGTCGACCTCATTTGATGCAACAGCCACCATGGACGTTGAGGCTCCCTCAATATGAATGACTTGGCTGGAGCCATCCTCTAGCTGATTTGAAGCATCAACCGGTGCCTTCTTTGTTGTTCGCTTCCTAAGTAAGAAAGAAGAACACAGTAAATAATGAGGCTAGGCTTGCTAAACAATAAAGGAAAAAATAAGATATGAGACCTCTTCTTCTTTGGTCCATCATCAGCATCAGGCTGCCCTCTTTTACATGTTGTCCATCGATGGCCTGTACCATGACATATAGGGCATGTTGGAGGTGCCCTCTTTCTGCCGCCCTCATGACTTCCCTTGTATCTTTGCACTTTTGGCCTTCCTGCTGTTCATCTTAGTATTGGTGGGTGCAACTTAAATCCGAGGTCCACTTTGGGCCATTTAGCTTGGTCCGTGAGTGGTGGAATCACCCCGGAATAAGCAAGCTTGAACTTTTCAATGTAGTAGTATGGGTGTACAAAATCAGAAATTCTTTTGCTTGGAAGTGATGTTATGAAAGCAATGGCATGGAAGCAAGGCAAACCGGTTACCTGCCAACGCCTACAAGTGCAAGTCCATGCATCTAGATCAATGATGTGTCTAAAGTGCCCTGATATATCCTTGCCTGTTACTTCAGCCATTGTGTCACTACTGGACTCAACATCATAGCACAACTTTCTACTCTTTTCATTCAGATCACTCACGATACTTGGAAGTACTAAACCAGCCAATTTGTTGCCAATTATTCTCCTTTTTCTGAATTTTATCATGAGCATTTGCCTAATTTTGTCAAGCAAGTCAACCAGCAGCAAGCATTTATACTTTTTAATCCAGTTATTGAAGCACTCAGCTAGGTTGTTAGTAACATAGTCAACTTTGCAACCTTCACCAAACTTGCTTCTACTCCATAGCCGGCCATGCCATTGAGTAAGGTATTTTTTTACCTCATACCTAGCCTCATAGATTGCTGCCATGTGAGACTCAAAATCCTCTACAGTCCATGAATAAGCAGCAGACCACAAGTGCTCATCAAACACCTTGCCTGCAAATCTCTTCCTGAAATTTATCACCAAATGTCTCATACACTCCCTATGCTCCACTTCAGGGAAAACCAGCCCAACAGCTTCACAAATCCCAATGCCAGCATCAGTGCATATAACAAGATTCGGTGGATTGCCAATAGCTTCCTGTAGCCTTTCCATAAACCACTGCCACCCCTCAGTTGATTCTGACTCAATAACTCCATACACGACTGGGAACATCCAATTCAGTCCATCAATAGCACAAGCAGTAGCTAGCTGGGCTCGATACCTTCCTGTCAATACGGTACTATCGATACTCAAGAAAGGACGACAACCATTGAGGAAGCCATCAACACAAGGCTTGAGAGCGACAAGGCTTGTCAATCTTGAACGTAAATTCTTTTTTGATTGCGTATTGAGATATGTCAATTCTGAACTGACCAATATTAGAGAATGTGGTGCCTACTTTCATGACTGGATTTTCCCTATCATGAATAACAATAGGAATGGCAACATTGTCATCTTCAGTGCCTTCCCAATCAGCATCATCAATACCCTCCTCTTCCCTCTGTCCATTATCGTCAACTACCACATTTGGAACTACGGCTACATCAAGACAAGCATCTGCAAGATTACTCGGGGCTGCAATATTACTCGGGGCAGCAACTATGTCGTCCTCATTACCGCCCAAATATTGGCCCTCATCATCCAAACCAACATATTCAGGAATATAATTTGGACCCAACAACTCAAGCTCATCAACCGGCTCCTCTTCATCCTCTTCTTCGACCACTTCATCCTCTTCTTCGACGGTAGGTGTTTGTTCTTCTTGGGTAGACGGTGGTGCTGCAATTGAAGGGACAGCCTGTTCAAGTTCATCAATATCATGTCCAATTGCCTCCAATGTAAGCTTCCTTATATCCCAATACTGAGAAAACGCATTGAGCAGGGCAATATCTGAAGCAATCTCAACATTCTCCCTACTATTTTTGTCCAAAAAATACACATGCAGCTCCTGTTAATTGCCATACTTAATCTTTGACTTCAGGTCAGCCAATAAATCCATCCAATTTGTAGTATCTTTGTCCATGACAAACCTCAAATTCTCAGTTACATGATAATCTTCAACCGGTAGTTCAACATACGCAGGCACTTTTACCAAAACACGACAAGTTGAGCTTGGGTCCATCCTACATGTGAAAACGAAATTCAGTTGAACAATTTTGACACCCAAAATTCAGTCCTAACCCTAGCACACAAATTCAATTTCATACCCTTTTGGAAGCCACTTCATCTGGCGGGGGAGGACAGAGGAGAAGATGGGCTGCACCTCGGTCGTCGCTTCTCTCAGCTCGGATGGTCGGTTTGCGCCCAGCTCGTCGAGCCTTCCTGGAAGGCGTCTCGCGCTAGGGGAGGCGGACCTGCCAGGAGACGTGGGGGACGCGCGGGATTGAGACGAGGCCAGGAGGGCGCCGCGCGTGGGGGAGCCGGGCTTCGCGGCTGGGGGAGAAGTCGAGGGCGCACGGCCTGGCGCCGGCTCGACAGCAGGCAGCGGCGCCGCCATCTGATTGCTCGCGCGTGGGGACGACGTGATGGGGGCGTCGCGCGTGGGGGAGGCGGGATTCGCGTCTGGGGGAGACCTTGGGGGCGCGCAGCCTGGCGGCGGAACGACGGGAGGGGGCGGCGTCGGGGCCGCCATTGGAGAAGCAGGTGGCGTCGCTCTGTTTTGTTTCGCGCACTTCTGTTTCGGTTTCGACAGTCGAGCGCTCTCTCGTCCAAAGGAAAAAGACAGGGGCAATTTGGCCATTTAGAAAGTTACATTGCAATTCACCGTGAAACAAAGCAGTCAACGTTAAATTTCTTACGGTGACTCACGGTAAAGGGCAGATACGGGAAAGAGTTTCAAAATCTGGGCAAGTTTGACAACTTAGCTTCGGCGGGGACAAATAAGGGATAAGGTGTTGAAACGGGGGGAAATAAGTAATTTGCTCATCTTTCTTGTGACATAGTTGACCTCAAATAATTTTTCAATATCTTCAGTTTGAGAAACTTCTTGGAAACTGAAACACTTGGAAAGAACTTGTGTATTGCACCCTTCAGCTTTTCAATAGACTGATCTTCTAGTCTTCTTTTCTTCCTTTTTGCAGCACCAGACAAATGTTTTGGTGGCAACATTCCTCCCAAGTCCGAAACCTGAATTTTGTTTGTTAAAAAGTGACGACATTGACTAATCAGGCCTTTACCTCAAAAGAAATAAATTAAAGACTAATCAGCCCTAAGTCTAACTAACTATCGGTGAGGAAAAGTGGAAAACATATGAATGAATGAAGCGTTAACTAATTAACAGTACAGAATTTTACCTAGCAAAGTAGCAATCCCGATCCCGATCTGTTGCCCGTTGGCTTGCTGCCTTGCTTGGCCGCAGGCCCGCAGCTTCGGCAACGAATCTTCTAATCTCGGATCCTAGTAAACACATTCAAATCTCTAAGGCCAGGAATCCCTAAACCGCCATATTCTTCCCTCATGGCCACACTTGGCCAGTTGGACAGGTGATAGCTTTTGTGACATCGAAATTCTTCCACAGGCAATGTGTCATGTGTGAATTCATCATGTCTATTTCCCACCTTGGAAACCTAATGAAAATTAAAAGGTAGATCGATATGCTAGCCAAGCATCTTTCTAACCACCATTTTTCGAACCTAAACTTCTTTTTGCCAAAAAAACATGTTACATGTGTCAATCGGTAAGGGAGTATGATCACTACACTCTTTACATAAAGCTTTAACAACAGATAAAGGATACTTAGCCTCCCAGTCAGTGGTAACAAAAATCCTATCAATCCTAGCATGTATCAAGTTTTCTTGGTTATTTGCCAAGGTAAAGAACCTGTTAGCAGGATTCAATTCTAATAAGGCCCACTTATTACTTTTCTCACTACTATACCTTAACAGGTTAAAATCCCCACCAGTCATTGTGGGGCCCTGCCAGGTACCAAGCACTCTATCTAATTCGTCTAAGAACTCCTGGTTACCATCATTGTAAGGTGAACCATACACTACAACAAGTCTCCAATCAAAGCTGTCTTCTTATCCTTTGCTAACAGACTAATACGGTACTTATGCATCTCATTTACTACAGCAGTAAAAAAGAAAATCATCATTAATGCCTACTAGGATGCCACCTGCAGAGCCTTTTGCTGGTAAAAAATTTCACTGAAACTGTACAATACCAGTAAGAGATCTAAGATAATTACCTCTATGCTCAATCATCTTAGTTTCTACTATACCAACAAAATCCAACTGATTTGAACAGTTTCTACTGTACCAACAAAATCCAACTGATTTGAACAGTTTCTACTATACCAATAAAATCCAACTGATTTGAACTAAATCACTAATAACATGTGCAAGATTAAGCTTTCTACCGGGCATATTCAGCCCTCATATATCCAAATGGCTCCTTTCATTTTAAACGTTTGTTTTTCTAAATTTTCCTACTGCTAACCTAAATCCAGGCAGCTAGACTCGAAGGATTTTGGTCTCCATCCTCCTGATGGTCCAAAACCCATAAACTAGGAGAGTAAATATCCACACCTTGGAATTTCCTCTTTTCTATTATCTCAACTGGGCTCCCATTGCAATATACTTTATGACTACAACCCTGATGTTTGCATAAACTAGTGATATTTCTATCCCTTTCTTCATCTATACTTGCTAGTTGTTCTGCCGTCCTAGATATCTCACAGTCGTCATCATCTAAGCTTATTCCTACAGAATCAGAAATGCATTCATAACTATCTGAAGAAGAGGATTTCTTTTTACCTTTTTTCTTACCTATGTCATCAATGGTGTTTTCTTTCTCCTTGCACTGTGTTAATTTGTTCAGCATTGTCACTCCCTCGTTGTTGAACCTTGAAGATCTTCTAACAGGCTGGACTGGACCCCGCCCTGTTTTGGGAATCTTCTTCTGGTCCTTGGTTTCTCTTTAATTTTCCACCACCTCTCTGTTACCCCTCTTGTTCTGTTCCTGGACCTTCTTACTTTCATTGCCCAAAGTTAGCTTCTTAACTGCATCACTCGATTTGTCCTCCTCTTGCCCTATCACTGTTTATCCACTGCCAAGTTAGCAATCTCATCAGAGCCTTCCATCATCTTTTCGTCACTTTTCAAACTCATGTTAGCATTAATCTCCATCTGGCTCAGGCTATCACTTATATTGGCCACCACTCTGTTGTTGTCTTGATGCATTGCCGTTATGTGGAGCAGTGTAGCCATCATTCTTCACAGGCCGGTGAAGTCACGACAAGGCTCTTTCCATCGTCGCTACAATCTCCAGCACCGTGCCATGAGTATGGAACTTTCCACCGACATATGTAACTCGTCGTCGCTGCACCGCCGGAAGGAAACTGAAAATCTACCCGATGCACAACACCTTTTATGTCGAGATGAATTGAAGGACAGATAACGTGGGGTTGAATGCATGAGCCGTTGATTCGCCCGGTCAAGTCACCATCTGCTCATTGTTCTGTCTGTGTTCACCTTGTGCTAGTACGTACAGCAGCACATGGACTACGAAGATCTTTTGGATGCCAGTCCGACATCATCTTGCCTCTGAGCCCACAACGTAAGCAAGCAGAGATAAAGTGTTCTGTGGGCAAGGCATTAAGACGAACACTTGGCATGCAGAATCTTTGCGATCTTATACAAAGCTTCAATTCCGATCGCAAGTTTATCTGGCAATAATAATCAATCGGATTTGTACCAAAGGTCAAGCAAGCAACAGCTTCTTTTTCGACTGATTAGTGAGGCTCTGTGACGAGAGTTGGGGAGGAAGTGCTCTGCTCCGTCGCTGCTGGGACTCGGACTGGGAGTGTGATCATGGCGACGAGCGGAGGCGCCGTGATCGTGGAAACGGAGAGTTACCTCCCTGCTTCAGCTGGAAGATCGTGAGGAGCGAATGCGGGGCGAGAGCGGCCAGCGGCGGCGCCGGCGTAGCGAGGTCGTCTCCGGCCATGGCGGCTGCGGGTTGGAGTCAGCTGGTTGACCGGTTCGATCGATTCATCGGGTGCGTGGATCTGGGCCGCGTATCGGGATATTAACGGCTATGCGCTGGTCCCCGAGAGATGGTCAGAACGGTCACCGGCGCTATGTTGCAAATAACCCCCTAATTGGATCGCGATTAATAGTCGCGATCCAATATTTTACATATAAGTCCCTGAATTGGATCGCGATTAATACTCGCGATCCAGTATTTTGCAAATAAGCCCCTAATTTGGATCGTGATTATTAATCGCGATCCAAATATTTGCACAAGTCCTGTTATGGATTAAAGATTTGCAATTCACCCTTGTCCGCGGCCGGCGCGGCGTGGGCAGCGTAGGACGCCGGCGGGGAACCGGCTCGAAGGACGCATCCCAGTAACGGCTTGGTCGAAGGTGCAGGCGGCGGAGCCGAGGGACTATTCCGGTGGACGGACACGGAGCTCCGATAATGCGGTGACGGCGGTGATTGGGGTGGCCCGGCGGAGAGAGCGGCGACCGGTGGTAACCCGAAGCGCAAGTCGACTGGTATCGTTTCGCGCCATGACTCGACCCAGGCCCGTCCCTGGGCATGTTCCTACGGTGCGACCGAACAGGGCCCCCAAAATTCTGGGGCCCCAAAATTTAACATGTATCCCTGGTATTAGTATTAGTAGGAGCTCTAATTAGCCAGTAATCAAGTATAGATGCGCTGCTGTGGCCTATAGGTGTGTGCTAGCATGTTTCGGCTTCCTTGTTACAATAGCATTGCTTTCTCTTGATCTCTGTAACTTCACCTCCATTGCATATGTGTGTCGCACGGGAAAGAGCAAGGCAGGCAAACCACGAACGCAACCAAGCGAAGGCACGATTTCATGATTAGCTGGCGGCCGCACACAACTGCGAGTTGATGATCTCTAGGCGAGCCTGCAGCGGGCAGCGACCATTGATCAATTGTCGATAGTGAAGTCCTCCTGCAGATGAACTGCTGGTGGCATGATCGCTTTTCATATTTCCTTTTTCTCTTCTTTCTACTTATTACTATGTAAAGATAATTAATTTCTATTTTTTAACTTCGTGTAGACATGTTAATTTCTATTTTTTACCAGTGTTTTTTAGAGGCAAGCAAATCCTAGAGCTTTCTAATTCGCTAACTGATCTAAGTTAAAATTCTTGTTGTTCTACATGTTAGATGCAAAGGAGACTTAATAAATTTGGCCTAGTGGTTAAGGCAACCGAGTAGCACTTTTGAGGTCCTGGGTTCGACTCCCGGTGGGAGCGAATTTTCTAGGATTTAACGGCATTTGTGCTTTCAGCGGTATTCGACGAGGCCGTCGACAACGAGGCGCCAGTGGTGACTTCGGGAATCTGGAGAATTTGCCGGCTCAGTCTTCGAAGATGCTCATAGGGGTAGGGTTTGCGTATGTACGTTCATAGGGGTGAGTGTGCGTGCGTTGTGAGTGTCTGAGTTGTACTGTGTAATATCTAAAAAAAAAAATGCAAAGGAGACTTAATAAATTTGGCTTATAATAGCACTTGAGAGTGACATTCTGGAGTATATTATTGAAGAATTCATTTCAAAGAATACTAAGAGAGCGATGCTTTTCAAGAAAAGAGATGTGGCTGTCAAGACAAGGGTTCTATAAATTATGATTGTGTAACTTTTTCACTCAAAGACAAGGGCCTAGTTTAGAATTCCGCACAGGGCCTCCAAACTTTCCGGGACGGCCCTGCTCGACCCGTCGATCGTTCCACGGCGTGAATCATATCAAGCGCGTGCAAGGCCTGCTCGGTGCTCGCCATGCTGGTGCCGTCGTGGTGTGGTGCGGAACCGCCATCATCGCATCACTCCCCTGTTTGCAGAGAGCACAATACACAAGCGATACAGTTTGCCTACTTCAATTCCAAGAGCGCACGGACATTCAGTCTGAACGGAAGTCACGTATATGCTGTGGCGTAATTGCCTACCTCAATACCTTACTCTGTTTCCAACTGAACAAAGGTCCGAGTCTTTCAGAAAGAAGGCAAAGATGCAGATGGTACATCCGATGCACTTTGGATGGATGCAGGGATTAGATAGAAGACTCGAGAAACAGGGACCTGGAAACGAGAGCACCAAGTACCAGCACACACAAAGCAATACAAAGCAGACGACAGCCTCGGTAGAGTTTAGTCAAAGTTCAAACCAGCATGAATTGGATTACTTGATACATCATGACAGGACACAGTTCGCTCACAAAAAGAAATATTGAGGTGACATGATAATTCATAAGGAAAACTGAACATTGCATACATGGAGTTTATTCTGTCACTGTACAGACTTATGAACGGAATAACAATTCCGTATTATTTAGCTGAAAATTGTACAAGAAAAGAAAATTTCATTCCTATCGTGTTTATCCAGTCTATACAAAAACAACTCAGCTGCTTCTTCTACCACTGATTCGGGAATGCTTCCTTGTAGCTCATATCTTCGTTGTGAGAAACCTCCCTTATTGTCGCATCTGTAGCTCGAGAATTCAGAAGCCTCTCTGAAATTCTGTCTTTGGTGGTAACTTTCTTCTTCAGCATCGATGCCAGTGTTGGGGCCTTTGTCTTGCCTCGGCGTCCACGTCGACCCCGTGCTTCTGGAGGCTGCTCATAAGCTGTGGCGGTGTGGGAGGTTGAAGCAATAGCTGCGTCCCGCAAAACATCTTCGTTATGCTGACGGATTCGCGCACGTTGGGCTCTTTCCCGTGCTTTGTGATCCAGATCTCGTTTCCGAACATTTCTAATTGCCTGTTTCGCCAACTGATCTACTGTAATTTTACCAAGATCACTAATTCCATCACTATCTTCATAGTCACTCTTTATGTCTGTCAGTCTTGACAAAGTGGATTCCTTCATATAATCACCATCACTACTTCCTTGCAGCTCATCAGTATTTCTTCCTGTGTCACAATGCTCGACAGGATGTAGTTCTGCATCACAACTGCCACTGTTCTGCTCAATCGGATTTCCTTCATCATCGCGTGGGACGATGGGTCCATGAAAAGGACAGACCTTAAGATCCCGTCTCTGGCAAAGCCCTCCATTCTTTAGAGGTGCACGACAAGGTAGGATCTCAACAGGTTCTTCTTTATAAATTGAACTATGAACATTCAACTCTGCAATCTTTTCTGCAGGTATAACAGCATCATTATCCACCCTTCCCCAGTGGCTCTCTAGCTCAAGCCCTCTCTGATTTACATGTGCATCCCCACTAGAGCCCCAACGATCCAATACAGAACTCCATGGTACCACAGGAGCTTCCGCTAAGAGCCTCATTTTCTCTGGATCAAGTTTTCTAGATCCATTATTAGCGACTGGTGTCTTGCCAACATCAGAACTCACTGCGTCCACCACCCTCTTTCCCTTTCTGGTGTCCTTGCTGGTGCTTGCAACATCTACACTGCTCTGGACACTGACA
Organism: Eragrostis curvula; assembly: GCA_007726485.1. Taxonomy (NCBI): domain Eukaryota; kingdom Viridiplantae; phylum Streptophyta; class Magnoliopsida; order Poales; family Poaceae; genus Eragrostis; species Eragrostis curvula. Next base: position 19,027 of record RWGY01000014.1, read on the forward strand.
GGAGTCACAGGACTAGGGACCTCTATATCACCCTTCACCCAAAAGTTATCGTCCTCCTCCTCTTGGTCACCCTTCCGTCTACGGACATTATCAAAATCAAGACCAAGGTCGGTGCACTGATCTCTCACTGCCCGTATCTCATTCTTGACATCAATGAAATCCTTCAATGCAGAATCTCTGAACCGGACATCTGGAAGATTGACCCTCACAAGAACAGATATCCACTCATTGACAGTAACCAAATGCTTTGACACAAGCAAGCGGTACGCTTCCCTCAGTGCATCAAAGACTGCCTCATTCTCTTCAGTCTCCGGCACCCACTGCCCAGCCATCAGCGACGCCATCCTAATACTTCGCATCGACAGAGATGCAATCTCCTGTTCTGCATCCTCATCATTCCCGTAACCCTCAAATTTCTCATATTCAGCACGGATGATGTCCAACCCGTTGCGGATCTCATCCATTGTGGACCGAATTTCAGCCTTAATGGACGCTAGGCTTTCTCGCAGCTGCTCGACCTTGGCGGCCAGAATATCCTGCGTGCGAGCCTCACGGGCAGCACGGGCCTCGACGGTGGCCCGGAGGCCAGGGAACTGGACGCGGGCGGACTCCTTGAGGTACTCGACAGCGAGGCGGAGCTGGCGGTAGTGCGCGCCGAAGAGGTGGTGCCACCGCTCGAGCGCCTGGACGGCGGCCTTGCGGAGCAGCGAGGCGGAGGCGGCCGGCGGTGGGAGCGGGTGGGCCCGGCGGAACCCGACGGCGAGCGGGACGAATCCGTCGAGCGCGTCGGCCAGGAGGGAGCGGAAGAGCTTGGACCGCATGAATAGCTCGTCGGTGACGCTGAAGGCGAGGAGCCGCACCTGCGGATAGGCGGGTTAGGGTTCCTTGGAATTGGGGATTAAGGCGAGGGACTGAGAGGGGCTTACGCACGTGGGAGTGAGGCTTGGACATGAGCGAGAGGAGGAGGCGGAAGGCGTCGCGGATGGCGGCATCGGAGGCGCGGGCCGCGGACTTGATTGCGCGGAGGAGCACCGGATCGACGGAGGGCTCGGTGGTGGAGGTGGCGCGCTCGATGAGGGACGCCATGGAGGACTCCACTGCTGCTGAAGAAGACGAGGGTTTTGAGCCCAGCTCTGCTTCGGCCGAACGCGGCGGCGCGCGGCGGCCGGCGAACGAGGTTGAGGCCGTCGGGCGCGGCATGGCGGCGATTCGCGGGGAGAGGAGGAAACCAGCCGTGCGGTGGCGGGTGCGACTTGTGGGCCGCGAGGAGGAAGATGGGATGGTTGGACCCGGATTCACTACTCTGCCACGTGGGCCTGAGCCAGACCAAGTCGGTTCATTTGTGGACAGCTTCTCCATCGACCATTGACGCTGATGCTATACCTAACGTAAGCAAGCCCCTATAAATTTTGGGATTTTTTCTTTTTTATTATCCAATCAACACTATACCTTTTTCCAAAGAACACTATACCTTATTATTCTGACAGCTAAAAGCATATTTGAAGAAGGCACAAAGGGACTAAGACTTATCACGAGTCGAGAGGACCACAGAAGGCTACCTCCACAAGATGAGTGAAACTCTTTGGAAAGTGAAGTGTCGTAGGTGTGCGATAATGTTCATGGTGACCAAGAATGGCAATGAGGTGTTGTGGATGTGATTAGATTTTCGAGCTTGGCTAAGGAAGATAGAGCATGCTTGGTTGTGTCTATAGAAACTAAGGCGGAACCCATTGATTTCAAGGGCATTTATTTGAATGCTTAATATTTGAGAAAAAAACAGTCTATATTGTCATTTGCGTGAAAATTGAATGAAATGATACATATTTGTAGCCTGTGTGAGAACCTAATGATGCATTTAACATGGCATAAATTACAATGTCATATTTGCATAGCAATTCAAAAACAATGTTAGGGCACCCACAACGCACATAAATGTGCCGTCTGCAAGGTAACACGTCAGCTCAATAATCCTACGTGGACGTGATTAAATGAGAAGAGAGAAGATTGCCGTCGTCTCGTCAAGCGACGGCCGCGGCTCGTGTTCCCACTTCCCACAACAAATCGACGGCTCCGTCCCCGTTGTAGGCGAAGTTGCGAGCGGAAGACGGCTCGCGCACATCTTCTGTGCGGCGTGTGCGAGACTCACTTCGCTCTCCCTCCTCCTTCGACCCGTCCAGTCCACCACCGCGATGCTCGTCTCCAAGCTCTGCGTCCAGCTTCTCGTCATCGGCTAGCTCCTCGCGCTGCCGTTGGCCGCTCCATCCTAGCCTTTGTCGCCCTCTTCTTCTTTTCCGGCTCCTGTGTCTGCAGGTGCTTGCCTCCAGCTTCTTCCCCTTCCTCGCATCTAGATGCTCGGAGAGCCAGGAGTCCGGCAAGTGCGTCAACATGGTGCTTCGCAAGCTTGGAACTCTGAAGCCGCTCTCATACGACGGGACGTCGAGCGCTGCACCTCAAGGCTTGCTCCCAGGAATTCTTGCTACTAGTATTTTTCTCTGGATTAGCTGCTTGAGGAAACAAGGCGTTGATGGATAATGGCACTCATAGTCCATACAGAGGAGGATACAGTGCTGCAAAGGGCAGCAACTAATGGATAAGAACAAAGTGAGTAAAATGAAAGAATTTGCAAGGATAACAACGAACGGCAGGAGCTGCAACTTTTTTTTTTAAGGGAAAACGCCCACAAAGGGTTAGAACTTTCTATTACTCTTGCAGGCACAGCGGCAAACATACAGAACGACCCTTACAAGATAGACAAACTGTAACTAGGTCATATTCTAAGCCTAGAAAAACATAAAATAAAATATAAATTACACACAGGTCCTTCCTAGAAAATAACATCACCAGCAACAGAAACCATTGCAGCGCCGCCGCATCTAGGTGCCGGACATAGAGAAGCCGAGCGTCAAAGGTCTCAACAGTAGGCCACTCCAAGATGATGCCTCCGCCCATAAACGGGACCTGACGGCGGGCACGGCAAGAAGCCAGCCTGCTACCGCGCCACGGACGGGAAGAGGCCTCTTGATGCAGTTTGATTGACACACCGGCGGTTCACCCGGAGGTCGTCTCAAAAACCGCATCAACAAAAGAGGTAGGAGAAAGCCGGGTCGTAGATATAGAGGAAGCTTCACCGGACCGGACTGAACAACCCAATCCTAGATGTATAAGGGGATCAGTCATGGGCAATCGACCCAAATCTAGGAAGGGCAGCATCAATCGAAGAGTAAGCCAGGTACTGAAGAACACCAGCAACGAAAGCACTTCTGTGGCATCTGCAAAAAAGTAACAGAGAAAGAATAGGATGGAGATACACCCACCGGGGAGGAAACCGGTGAGGACAAAAGCCATCACGGCAAACATTCACAAGGGAAGGCAAGGAGCAAACTAGCCAACTCGACGTCAACTTGACTTGTCGGTGGAGTCCAGATTTTGGCCCTCCCGTCAACGATTTTTCATAGTTTCTAAAGTATTCAGTATAGCCTCTCGAAGAAATTCTTGTGATTGATTTGACTAATGATTCTATCAAGCCACAATGTGATATACAAGACTAAATTCACACTTAATCTCTTTGTTTTATAACATCATGAATGAATTACAGACAGACTAATAGTCAGTGCATTGTACGAGTTGTGCGATAATCAAGACACTCACAGACAGCAACTGTCTGTAGCACTGTGGGTGCCCTTACGTAATAAATTTTGCTCTTTTTTTTTTTGTTTTGCTTCAACGTTTAAATGCCTATGGTTCAAGACATGGGTCCGCCACTTTATAGACATAGATAGACAATTAGCAGGTAGTAGGAGTGTTTTAAAAGAACGTTAAGCTGTCTAAGGTGGATGCATAGAAAAAAATGTTCGGAAATATAATTCTTATTATTATTTTGGGAAACATCAAACATGAAAAGATGGTTATTGAAAGAGAACAAGAGACAGGGATTTAACGTGTTATATTATCAATTAAAGGTTGATATTATTGATCAAAATTAAGAAGCCTTATAATTTAACTGAATATTGATGGATAAGAGTTACTAGATTTGACTTCTTTTTTTACCAAGGAATGAAAATCTTTGATTATAATATAATTTTTCTTCATGTAGTAAAATCAAGATCAAGAATATGAAACATGGAAGAATATCAAACCAGTCACTAGAAAAATACGCTTATGCGATGAAGACTCGCAAGGCACCATTTATATAAGTTGAGATGGCAAGTGTAATCTTTTTCCCGACAAAAAACAAGTGAGTTATTTAATATAGATTTATACGATCCTGCTATATGAAATATTATAGAGAACACTATTTACTTGTAGCATGCGCTATCTTAATTATGTGTGTTAGCGGAATATTCAAACGGCATCTCTCAACTGCCTGGCGCCGACCGAGTCTCTCGCCACGATCGAGTCCACGCCGCGCACGCCACGCTCGCCACCACGCGCCCTTGCGTCTCGCTCGCGTTTCGCGTGTGTTCCCGTAGATATAGGATCAACCTGTTGTAACCATCTCTCATGTAATTGTATAAATACCTCAATTGAGGGCCATGAATAGATGCGGTTGATTTCCTCAAACTCTTATATGGTATCAGACGACGAACGATCCTCCATGAATCTGTTCGCCCACCAAACTTCCGCTGCCATGGATGGCAACCCCATCTTCTCCCCCAGCCAATCCATGCCTTCCTTCGACTCTTCCTCTGTTTCCTCCAGCATCGACGCCGGTCCTTCCGGCGCCGTCCACGTCGCCACTGCTGCCGGCGGCCTCGAACCCTCCGTGGTTCAGATGGTGAACATCCGCGCCCATGTTCCCATGACGCTCGACATGAACGAGCTCAACTACCCCCAATGGCGCATGCTCTTCGAGTCCGTCTTCGGCAAATTCGGCCTCGAGCACCACATCGCCGCCGCGCCGCACCCAGTCGCCACACCTCGACCCCGACTGGAGGAAGATCGACTCCAGCATCGTCAACTGGCTGTACACCACCGTCTCCCGCGAGGTGTCCGACATCGTGCGCCAGCCGGACGCCAACGCCTTCAAGGTGTGGTTCCAGATCGAGGAGCTCTACCGCGATAACCAGCTCTCGCGCGCCATCTACCTCGAGGCGGAGTACCGGTCGCTGTGCCAAGGCCACCTGTCCATCTCCGACTACTGCAGCCGCCTCAAGACCCTCGCCGATCACCTTCGCGACGTCGGCCAGCCAGTCTCCGAACCAAGCCAGGTACTGAACATGTTACGCGGCCTCAATCCAAAGTATCGCTACATGGTTCCCATCATCACTTCTGCCAAGCCGCCGCACTCCATCTGGACCGCGAGATCCAAGCTCGCGCTGGAGGAATCCTACGACAAGAAGCAGGCGAAACAAGATCCTCACCAGGCTCTGTATGCCGGCAACAGTGGCTCTTCCCCAACCCCTGCCACTGGCGGCGACGGCTCTACGGCCTCCAACGGCCGAGGCGGCGGCGGCAACAACAAGCGCGGCCGCAACAACAAGAGGGGCCGCGGCGGCGCGCCGCCATTCCACTCCGGCGGCGCCCCTCATCACGGCGGCGGCGCGGCACCCTACAACGCGCCGACGGGCCAGTCACGCAACGGCCAGGCGGGCCGTGGTTGGAACCCGTGGATGGGCCTCGTACAGGCCTAGTCCATGCCATTCCGGCCCCCAAGCTCCGGAGTCCTCGGGCCGCGGCCCGGTTCCAACCAGCAACAGGCCATGTGCGCAGCACCGACCCAGCCCACGGCAAATTCAAACGCCGTCCAAGCCGCACAAGCACTCTGGGATCAGCAGGCCTTCTACACGGCACTCGCCAACGCCGGCGTCCCTCTGCAGCCGCCCGCCGGGTCCGAGGAGTGGATCCTCGACACTGGCGCCTCTTCCCACATATCCGGCTCCTCTGGTAACTTGCAATCCCTTCGTCCCCTTCCACTTTACTCTCCAATTACAGTCGGCAATGGCGCCTCACTTCCGGTGACTCACACTGGCACTGCCACAATACCCACCACTCACTCCACACTGTGTCTATCTAACATTCTCTTATGCCCTGATCTTATCAAAAATTTGATATCTGTGCGCACACTTACTCGTGAAAATTATGTATCTGTTGAATTTGACCCATGGGGCTTCTCTATTAAGGATCTGGGCACTCGTCGCGAGATTCTCCGATGTGACAGCTCCGGCGAACTGTACCCGCTTCGTCTGCATCCTCGTCATGCGCTGCTCGCCTCCACCACCAGCGTCGACCTCTAGCATCAGCGTCTCGGGCACCCCGGCCGCGACTCCTTCCTCAAGACATTACAGTCCTTTGATTTCAAATGTAATAAAACAGCTAATCACATTTGCCATTCTTGTCAGTTAGGCAAGCATGTGCGGCTGCCATTTGAGCTTTCTAGCTCTCGCACATTTTTTCCTTTTCAGCTGTTGCATTCTGATGTGTGGACTTCTCCATCAATTAGTCACTCCGGCTATCAATATTATCTTGTTTTAATTGATGATTTCACTCACTTTGTGTGGACATTTCCTCTTCGCAATAAATCTGACGTTCTGCCCACCCTCCTCTCATTTCATGCCTATGTGCGCACACAATTTCAACTTCCCATCCTCGCACTCCAAACCGACAATGGTAAGGAGTTTGACAACCACGCCCTCCGCTCGTTCTTCGCTGCAAACGGCATCCTTCTTCGACTCTCTTGCCCGTATACATCTCCGCAGAACGGGAAAGCATAGCGAATCCTCCGCACCATTAACGACTGTATGCGTACCATGCTGTTACATGCGCAGGCACCAACATCGTTTTGGGCTGTCAAGCTCTGAATACGGCGACGTACCTGATCAACCGCCGTCCCTGCAAGGCCACATGCGCTGTCACGCCACACGAGCTGTTGTTCGGCGTCAAGCCCTGCTACGACAACCTGCGCGTATTCGGATGCTTATGCTACCCGAATCTCGCCGCGACCGCCAAGAACAAGCTGTGTGCGCGGTCCACGGCGTGCGTCTTCCTCGGCTACCCCGCCGACCACCGTGGCTACCGGTGCTTCGACCTCACGAGCCGGCGCGTCATCACATCCCGGCACGTGGTCTTCGACGAGCGCACGTTCCCGTTCGCCAAGGATGCGCCACCGACCCATGCTGCGCCACGCTCGCCATGCCCCGACACGGACGCGTTCGACATCAACATCGTGCCGTCCCTGCCACGCCATCGACCGGCGTTGCCATCACCAGTACCTGCTGCGCCGGCATCGACCACGACACAGAACGACTCTCCTTCACCATCGCCACGGGCTGCGACACCTCCACCGCCACAGTTCCAGCCCGCGGCGAGCTCGCCACCTACCACACTGTCGGCCTCAGGGGGGCGGCTGCTGCATCAACTCCAACGAGCGCCCCTGCTTCCTCTGCTCCGCCACAGTATGACTCCACGCCGTCGCCCACTCTGCCACCGGCACCACCGCGACAGCGAGCCGCAGCAGCACAACGCGCCCCTCACCAAATGGTGACGCGGTCCAAAGCAGGCATCTTCAAGCCAAACCCAAAGTACGCCAACGTCGTCACTACGTCAAGCATGTCCCCCATCCCCACCTCTGTGCGCGCCGCGTTGCGAGACCCGAACTGGCGCGGCGCCATGGAAGCTGAATTCCAAGCACTGCAAGCAAACCAAACCTGGACACTCGTGCCTCGGCCACCAGGCGAACACGTTGTGTCTGGGAAATGGATCTTCAAGCATAAGCTCCGTCCGGATGGCAGCCTCGAGCGCTACAAAGCACGCTGGGTCGTGCGTGGGTTCACCCAGCGCGTTGGTGTGGATTTTGGGGAGACATTCACGCCTGTGGTCAAACCAGCAACAATCCGCACCGTGCTGACCCTGATTGCATCGAAGAAGTGGCCAGTTCATCAACTCGACGTCTCCAACGCCTTCCTCCATGGACACCTGCAGGAACGCGTGCTCTGCCAACAGCCCGTCGGCTTCGTGGACTCCAACATGCCGGAGGCCGTCTGCTTGCTGTCCAAATCCTTATACGGACTCAAGCAGGCGCACCCGCTTCGCCGAGTTCGTGTCCAGCATCGGCTTCAAGGCTACGCGGTCAGATTCTTCACTGTTCGTTCTGCAGCAAGGGCAAGAAATGGCGTACCTTCTCTTATATGTGGACGATATGATTTTGAGTGCCTCCAGTACCCGCCACTACAGCTCATCATCGCCAAGCTCAAGTCCGAGTTCAAGCTGAAGGGCATGGGCCCCTATGTTTCTTCCTCGGCATTGATGTGCAGCGCACAGAACATGGGTTCTTCCTCTCTCAAGCTCAGTATGCTGAAGATTTGCTAGAGCGCGCTGGCATGGTGAATTGCAAACCTATCTCAACTCCAGTGGCAACCACAGGCAAGCTGTCCAGCAATGATGGTGACAAGTTGGATAATCCAACAGAGTACACAAGCTTGGCGGGCGCGCTCCAGTACCTGAAGCTCACGCGCCCTGATCTAGCCTACGCTGTTCAACAAGCCTGCCTCCATATGCATCTGTCGGATACCTAAAACTAGGTACCCGCGACTAACTCATTAAGCCACGACGATCGTGAATAAACCTAAGGCCTAGCGGAAGGGCTCTCGGCACGAATCAAGGCCAAAAGGGGCGCGCGGGTCCGAAAGCGGGGGCCAAATAAGCCTAACAACCGTAAGGGGCCGCGTCCCGGCCTACGGACAGAAAGGCCCAGCAAGAGAGCAGGCCTTCGCCCCCGCAACCAACGTCCCGACCCCCTAGGGGTCGGGAGAAAACTCCGCCTCGTCCGACCCCCGGCTCCCGACCCCCGAAGGGTCGGAACGGAACTCCGCCTCGGCCGACCCACGCGGAGGAAACAAGGGTCGGACGACGCGAGACACGGCGCGGCAGGTAAAACACATTAATTGTGGACGCAAGTGGACGCCTTTCCCATACCGGGGAAAGGCATGCCGCCGCCCCGCACGTCCCACAGGGACATTTGACAGCGGTCAAGGCCCTCGCCATGCGGTAACAGTACGAAGCCGCATCGCTACAAGGCCAACTGTACGTGCACAGGACGCGGACATCCCCAGCGCGGCGGAACAGCGGCCGCCATCATCACCCGTGAAGGAAGCCGTCGAGGAGGGAGGAACCGTCACAGTCCGTGCCGCCTATCTACAACGAGTCGCCAATCTACGCCAAGGGAGGCCCCTACCAGAACGTGAAGCCCAAGCCTTCCGTTTCTCTTTCTTTTCTTTTTCTTCTTTCCTCCATCCTTGGACAGTCGACTTTCCCTTGACAGATAAAAGGGGAAGCTTGACTCGCGGCTGGGGGACCGCATTCTCACTTTCTCACTTCACACACATTTGCCTCGGCCTTGCGACGCGCGCAAGGACTAACGACAGACAAGCAGAGACACTCTCTAAACGCACACACGCACGACACTCAGAGACTTGGGAGCCTTCCCTCTCTCGCCAAACTTGTAACCCCTACTACGAGCAATACAAACCGAACCAACTGCTGGACGTAGGGCTTCGATCGCCCGAACCAGGATAATCCCCCGAGTTCTTCCTCATTCACCGAATCAACCTCCGGTAGCGCGTAGTCTAAATTTACTCGTCGGCCAGATTTCCCAACGCCGACAGCATGATCCCCGAACAAGCCATTTGTCGCTGATCAAGAGAATTCTGAAGTACGTCCGAGGCACCATCAACCACGGCCTTCGCCTCAGTGGCTCGCCGTCGACAAGCATCACTGCATACTTCGACGCGGACTGGGCCGGCTGCCCCGACACGCGCCGTTCGACAAGTGGCTACTGCATCTTCCTCGGCGACGCCATGGTGTCTTGGTCCTCAAAACGTCAAGTGCCACCGTGTCGCGTTCAAGCGCCGAGGCGGAGTACAGGGCTGTGGCGCACGCCGTAGCTGAGAGCTGTTGGTTGCGGCAGCTTCTCGGGGAGCTAAATTGCAGGGTTCCAAAGGCAACCGTGGCATACTGTGACAACGTATCTGCTGTGTACATGTCCAGTAATCCAGTCCATCACAGGAGGACAAAGCACATTGAGCTGGATATCCATTTCGTCCGGGAAAAAGTGGCAATTGGAGAACTGCGCGTTCTACACGTTCCTACAACTCAGCAATTCGCCGACGTGGTGACAAAGGGACTTCCATCGTCAAGCTTCAACGAATTCCGCTCCAGTATCTGCGTTGCGGAGGCACCTAGCTGATACTGAGGGGGGGGGGGGGGGGTGTTAGCGGAATATTCAAACGGCATCTCTCAACTGCCTGGCGCCGACCGAGTCTCTCGCCACGATCCACGCCACGCTCGCCACCACGCGCCCTGGCGTCTCGCTCGCGTTCCGCGTGCGTTCCCGTAGATATAGGATCAACCTGTTGTAACCATCTCTCATGTAATTGTATAAATACCTCAATTGAGGGCCATGAATAGATGCGGTTGATTTCCTCAAACTCTTACATGTGGACACTAGTTGAAAGCTTATAAAACAAAATGAAAGGTAAATAAAAACTATATTTACTATTTGTTTATTAATGATGTTATAGTAAAAATCAATTCCGAGACACTATCAGTTGCATACAAGTTCTCACCCATGTACATCTAGGTTAGGCGAAAAGTCCAGTTAAGTTGTAGTTTTTTAATGTCTTATTTTAGAATTATTATAGTCCACCTAATCATCCATTGAGCACTAACGGACTAACCCATCATCAATTCCCATCTCTTCATGCTAATTGTGTATTAGCGTGAACCTAACGTTTGTCATCATCAGGCTGGTCATCATGTGCGGGTGGCTGGGTAACCCGTCTTTTGTGCACACGGTTGCATTGCCGAACTGCCGAAGCAGCCCACGGGAAAGGGATAGGTATATCTGCAGCCGAGACCCACAAGCAAGAAACACTGCTACCCCACCACTACACTCCGGCCAAATATCCCGCTGATATTTTTCTTTTTCCCCTGGGGCTGCTTCTAATCTTCTTCTTCTTCTTCTTCCATTCGATTCCATTCCCCCGCACGGAACCCTCTACCCCATGTCCGCCGCCGTCCGGTCCCGCGCCACCGCCGCGGCGCTCTCCGCCGCGCGCCGCATCCACGCGGGCCGCGTCGCGGAGCAGCAGCACCGGGATAGCCCCGGCCTCGGCCGCCCCTGGTCGCTCTTCCGGCGGCGCCAACAGCAGCAGCAGCATGAGCACCTCCCCCGCGCCGTCGCGGTCCCTCTCCGTGACACTGCCGCCGGTGGCTCCGACGGTGGCGAGCCCCCGGAGATCTGGCGGCAGCCAGGGGAGGCCCCCGCCGAGCGCGCGGGCGCGGGGACCGTCGGGAGGATCGATGTCGTTAGGGTCCCGGCTGGTAACGGGGAAGGGTTTGATGGGATGGACGGGGGCGGGGTCGGCAGTGGGTGGGGTGGTTCTAACCTGGGACGCAAGTTCCCCACGCCCAAGGAGATTTGCCGTGGGCTCGACAAGTTTGTCATCGGCCAGGAGAGAGCCAAAAAGGTGGAAATTTTGTCAACGAACTTTTAGCAAGTTTTGTGCTTTTTTGTTTTATCTTATTGAAACTATCTTTATGCAATAGACGGATAGTCTATATATGCAAATGATCATCATCGTTTTGTTCGTAGTTGTATATCAGGTTCCTTGTTTCATTTGACTGAACATGACTGTTTCGTCCTGCTGTTTTTAAACCTTTTGTGGTCCTCTTCATGCAGGTACTATCCGTAGCAGTTTATAATCACTACAAAAGAATCTATTCCGAGTCACTCTCCCGCGGGTAGGTATTGTACATTGCTGAGAGTTCTAGTGTATCATCTGGTGCTAAATGGGACGGAAAATGTTGACCCAGGTCTGCTGGAGATTGTAGCGAAAGCGATTCTTGCACAAGTGACACTGACATGGTGGAGCTTGAGAAAAGCAACATTCTTGTCATGGGTCCGACAGGCTCGGGTACATCTCCTTCCTTTGATATGCTAGTGCCAGTGTTTTAATTTGTGAATGCTTTAATGCTATCCATAAACACTCAGAACAAGACATGCAATAACATCTGCTTATTCTTATTATCGAATACTATGTTCACAATGTTTTTCTGGACTGAAACAAGACATGCAGTAATATAGATCAACAATCAAATCTCTATCTTTTATGTTAGTTATTTTATGCACTGGTTATTGTTTTGGTCCTTGTTATGGAATCTTTTACTTATATTGTTCTAAAATCTTTCCCAAAGTCAGGGAAAACACTGCTGGCAAAAACACTAGCAAGATCTGTGAACGTGCCCTTTGTTATAGCTGATGCAACAACCCTCACTCAGGTATATGCGGAATCATCTTTATTTTCAATTCGATCTTGCTATTATTCGAGAACATTACCTCAACCTTTCATTCCTATGATAGGTTCTGTATTTTTTACTGTAACTATACCTGTGACAGTCGATGGATCAAACTAATATAGATTTCTTCTACTTTTTCTTGCGTAAAATTCGTGACTCTGGCCTACTTCTTTATGTCGCTTAAGTGTTTCAAATCGTTTCACTTTCATTATGCTCTTTGTCTATTCTCTTACCATACTGGTGGGTGAAGATTCTGTGTTTTTCTACTGTATCTGTAACTATACCTGTGACAGTGGATGGATCCCAAGTAATATAGATTTCTGCTCCTTCTTCTTGCATAAAATTCTTGACCGTGTTCTGTAAGAACTTATAAATGTAATACTTTTCTTTTTGTGCTCAGAGGACTGTATTTTTTTTTCAGGCCGGATATGTTGGTGAGGATGTTGAATCAATTCTGTATAAGCTCCTGGCGGTACCTCCCCCTCCCTGTTTATATTGTCTTTTCTTTTATATTTGTTGAGTTGGAATTGCAACCTGGAGAACCTTCTGTTTTTCCTATTTTGCCTTGAAACTGTTTTGTGTAATAATAATTTAGCTCTACATGATTCAACACACTATATCAAGTTGAGACATATTTAAGAGTTGAGACATGTGAATATTTTAACAAAACTATCCTATGTAAAATTTAAATGCTGATCGAATACTAAATTAATTATTTAAATTAATTATAACCAGCATAGTTATTTAAATTAATTAACTATAACCAGCATAGTTATTTTAAATGCTGATCGAATACTCAACATGTGAATATTTTTACAAAACTATCCTATGTAAAATTTCAAATTTGCCTCTAAGCTCTAAGGTCCTGTTTGGTACAGTTAGAAGCAGCTTCTGCTTGTTACAAACATTATTGCTTCTTTTTAGTTAATTCTCAGAATCCACATAATTAATAATCTGTTGCTGAATCCTGGTGTTTGCACAGCTTCTGCTTATTCTTAAAAAAGTTGAGAAACAAGCTTTGCCAAACAGGGCCTTAATCAGAATGACTTTAGTGTGCAAACAAAAAGACGTGTAACTTCTAGCACAATCTATCCCTTAATATCTACCTTGAAAGTGACTTTTATCCTTGTCTTTAAATATCAGGCTGCTGATTTTGACATAGCTGCTGCCCAGCAAGGGATTGTCTATATTGATGAGGTTGATAAAATAACCAAGAAGGTATTGCTGGCAAAATCATGTGCCCCCATTAGTCGTTACATATCTTTATTTTTATATTTTTTTGTTGGTAATTTCTGATTCTTGTGCAGGCTGAAAGTATCAATCTTAGCAGGGATGTTTCAGGTGAAGGCGTACAACAAGCATTGTTAAAAATGCTTGAAGGAACGGTGAGTTTGTGAATTTTTCAAACGAAGCTATACATTGGTAATTTTTGTGCTGTGGTGGTTTTGCATGTGAAATTGATTGCAAACCATATTTTAATTTCATTTTGTGGCTCTTCTTTTCTGTGTCGTGTCTGCTGTGATTTTTAATCTGGTTTAGCACTTTAGCCTACGTTGTAACTCCGACTCATTTAGCTATGGTGAACTGATTGTTCTATCCTAATCCTGTGTATAGTTTTCTTAGCTATATGCTAGTACATATTTCATGTGTAACTTATTAACATTCCATTTTCAAGCATGTATGTAATTGTTCTAGTATATGAATGTGGTATTTATTTGATGTAACTTGTTTGAAATGAATAACTGATTGTTAATGTAAAAATGAGTTGAATAGGTTAGACTGATACCAACTTTCAACTTTCAGAAGATTTATCAGAAGGGATATGTGGAATTGAATCCCAGTCTTTATCTTTTTTTAGCCAATACTAGCTCTCTGCAGTTCAATGTTCTAGTAGCACAGTAAATTGTACAAAACTTACAAATTATTTGTTATTCCTTTTTTTAGTAACTTTTTTTTTGTGGTTCAGTTTGTGCTGATATGTGTCAATAAGTCGATTAATCATTAATCTTCTTTTGTTACATTGTTTCTTTTATGTTTCTTTTAGATAGATGTTTGTTAGATTGTTTCTTTTGTGTTTCAGAATGCAAATATTGAGGGTGCATGAAAACAAAAACACTTACTGATCCTCTTACAATTTATTTATTTTTGTGCTGTCAAGATAGGTTGTTAGTGTTCCTGAGAAAGGAGCCAGGAGGCATCCAAGGGGTGACAATATACAGGTATCTTGTAGCACAATTTTGATGTATTACTGCTTTTCACTAATTTTAGAAATCAGAGTAATACTAGTTTTTGCATCTGGTAGCAGGCTGGATACACTCTAGCTAAAAACAGTTGTTTTTTCGTTATTATGTACTGTGACATGCTATGCAATAATATTTTGGATGTCTGATGTAGTTATATTTGTGTTATTTGTTCCTATAACCCTCCGTCACATGCCTAGCCTGATTTGATAACTGACTTTCTGAATGGCCCTTTACTTGTATCATGTTAAACATGACCTTTTGTGAATCCTTGCATGCCTATGAGACCAAAGGTCATGATATTTTGGATGTCTGATGTAGTTATATTTGTGTTAGTTGTTCCTATAACCCTCCGTCACATGCCTTGCCTGATTTGATAACTGACTTTCTGAATGGCCCTTTACTTGTATCATGTTAAACATGACATTTTGTGAATCCTTGCATGCCTATGAGACAAAAGGTCATGATATTTTGGATGTCTGATTTAGTTATATTTGTGTGTGTTGTTCCTATAACCCTCAATCACATGCCTTGCTTGATTTGATAACTGACTTTCTGAATGGCCCTTTACTTTATATCATGTTAAACATGACCTTTTGTGAATCCTTGCATGCCTATGAGACAAGGTCGTGTATAAGCTGAACATGTTTTCATTGGCAATCATGTCTATACCTGCAAAAATTATTCCCGTTGTAATGGGTCTTTTTTCAGCTTGATACGAAAAACATTCTCTTCATTTGCGGCGGTGCTTTTGTGGACTTGGAGAAAACTATTTCTGAAAGGTTGCTCACTGCGGTGTCTTTTATGTTTTGCTTGTGCTATCACAAGTTTTAAATCCTTAAGCTTTCCCCTGAATCTTTTCTTTTTTTGAACTGAATCTTTGTATAGGAGACACGATTCTTCAATTGGTTTCCGAGCGCAGGTTCGCTCAAATATGCGTACTGGCGGTGTCATAAATGCTGATATCACATCTTCACTGCTGGAAACGGTGAGTAGAAACTAGGAGTGCCTTCCATTAGCATCATATGCTGGTCAGTGATCACTGAGAACTATTTTTTATGGTTTCTGAAGTAATTTGTATGCAATTTCTGCAGGTTGAAAGTGGAGATCTTATAGCATATGGTTTAATCCCAGAGTTTGTTGGTAGATTTCCAATTCTTGTTAGTCTATCCTCGCTCAGCGAGGATCAACTTGTTGAGGTAACTTTATAGGCCAGCTTGTTTTTGTTTTCTTGCTACAGTTTAATTTGGTTCTTTAGACAGCCCTTATGTTTTGTTTCTCACTCTCTTGTCATTGTTTCTGGACCTTTTTTTTTTTTTGGAATTTAGCCCTGAGCATCTGTTTAATCAGGTTGTTGCTAAAGTTGATGCTGCACAGTTGACTCTATCCTAAGATTTGTGTCAGATGTCCCATCATCTGCCACAAACCAGAACCAGCATACATGTTCCATTATTTTACAATTACGATTCTTGGGCCTGCAATGTTTACATACCATTGGTAGCTGTTATAACGAAGATATCAACTGTACCAGTTGGTTAAAGGGTAGTAGGGTACAACCATACAGTTTTCTGTTGAGTGATTACTTGTTAGTTAATACCTGCTTATCTTGTGACCAGAAAAATGTAGAGACTATTCTTCTGGGTTGATGAAAATTGTATTGAGGTTTTATGATTTAGAAAGGTTTAGAGTTTCAGGGTTAATTCTGCATCGATTTTTCTCCCAAACACAACTGCTATCTTCGTACATTTAGCTCTTAAGCATTCCTTGTGAACCATCAACCCCATTTAATACTGTTGTGGTCCTCTCTGCAGATTCTTACAAAGCCCAAAAATGCCCTTGGCAGGCAGTACACAAAGTTGTTTGAAATGAATGATGTGAGGTTCTTTTTTGAAACTCTTGTATTAATTTTTGTTGCTCAACATTTTATTACATTTGCATTATCTTGCGTTGTTGCTGTAGGTTAAGTTGCATTTCACAGAGAAGGCCTTACGGCTTATTGCGAAAAGAGCAATAGCGAAGAATACTGGTGCTCGAGGTTTAAGGTCAATATTGGAAAGCATACTGACGGAAGCAATGTATGAGGTACATACTCCCCTCATCCCGCCTTACTGAAATATGTCAACTGGCTCGATTTATCCTTTCAACAGCTTGTAGCAATTTGGCACAAACAAACAACTGGTATGATGTCATTTTGTTTTAGCATTTCTAGATTCGTCTTTGATACTCGGTGATTTACTAGGCTACTGATGACCCTGCAAGAGAAGGAAAGGGGAAGAAATTAGGACCTACATGGAAACCAAATCATTTTGGATATACACGCATCGCACTAATCCACAACAAATCTCAAAGGCTAAAACTAATCTGAATAGCTCTAAATATTATTGTGATGACTAAAAGGGCACCTCTTCATTGAGCTGAAATTCATCTCTCTCTCTCTCTCTCGTTGATAATCTATCTAGAATTTGTTTGGACAAGGGGAGTTGATCTAGAAAATTTATGAACTACGTAAAATATGAGCTAAACACAATATTTTGGATCCAAGTTTACCTTCATCTAAATTGGATTAATGGTAATCTATTAGAAACCGTCTATTGGGTACAAAGGCAATTGACTATATTAGTTTTACATTTAATTTTATTTTTTGGTAGATCTGTACTACTACTGTGTTGTTCAAATGTATGCTTTCAGCATCATTCCTTCTGATCATTAAGTTTCTAACAGATTCCAGAAACACGATCTGAAAAAGACAAAATAGATGCTGTGGTCGTTGATGAGGAGTCTGTTGGATCTGCAAATCAACACGGATTTGGAGCCAAGATTCTTTGTGGAGAAGGTGCATTGGATCTTTATCTGGCCAAGCATGATAATAAGGAATCAACGGTACATGCCATATCATTTGTTTTCACACTTCACTGCTTGCGTCTTATATAATTAAATGAAACTGGAATCATGGTTCATATATTTGTCTATTATTCACGGTGGTTAGATATGGGATTGCATATGGTGTGTTGGACACTATTAGATGGGCAGGCCATTCCTGCACAACCACTTCCCAACTATTTAGGAATAGCATATCCGTGTCGCCGTATTGTGAAAGAATATGCACTAAAAGAAGTAAAGAACAAAGCAATCACTACACATGAGTGCATGACCAATTAGTGAGTTGACTAGGAATTGTATGAATGATTAGCGTTAATTTGTACTATGTATGATACACTAAATGTCTGCATGGATGGTTCACTGTTCTTACACCCCTTGTTATTTTGCAGCTACAACAGCCTGAGAAGTCAAACGTTGAATCTGAGGGGGACACAGAAGCCCCCTCTAGAGTGGCCAGCATGTAGGGTTCCTGACAGTAATTATGTATATAAATAACCTGTTATCAGCCTTGTAACTTTAGCCAATTCAAATGTAAAGCCATGCCCATAATTCATCATGTGTAAGGTTGGTGCTGGGTTTGTAATTTGTTATGATGAATTGGCGACTGATGCTGTATCCATAAGACTTTACGTTTTAAAAAGTGTAGGAGAAAGATAGCTTCACTTTGTGCTGGATCATTCATTCCTCTTGAGCATCCATGCCATTTTCTAAGCCGCCTAGGATTATTCCTAGGCCTGGACAAAAAGCTCGTGGCTCGTTAGCTCGGCTTAGCTCGTTACTGGCTCGGCTCGGCTCGTTCACTTTTTTCAACGAGCCGAGCCAGGTTTGTAGCTCGTTATGTTTAACGAGCCGGCTCGAGCTGGCTCGTGAGCCGCTCGCGAGCCAAACGAGCCATTAAGTCCCAAGAGGCTCAGCATCCCTCGGTCTCCTCCTCCCTTCCCACACCTTATCCATTTTCCGAATCAAGACGCCATCACACCTTGCTTCCTCCTAAGTCCCTATCGTGCGCTTGCCTCGCTCCGTTCGCGAGCCGCATCGTCTGTCTCGCTAGCTCGTCACCTTACTCCCTCGCTGCTCACTTATTGCAAGCTTGCTCGAAAGAGATCCGCAAGGTTGTCGGCGCCTCCTTTCTCTCATAGCAGCAGTCGCCTCTCCCTTCCCCTCTATCATTAGCCATCAACGCCAAAGCTCATGGTGAGCACAAGCTCATTTTCCTCACCGTTCTACCCATAACCATGGTGACAACGGAAGAATACCAAGTCAAGATTCAATCCCCTACTCCCTTTGTGCGGCGGTGTCGGGTCCTTCAAGTCACCAGCCCCCGTCCCCTCTCGGCCACGACGACCTCCGGGACGTCGGCCGCTGCCTCCTCGCCCGACACACCTTCATGCTTGAGCGTGAAGATTTATCCAATGACGTGGTTGTCGTCTTGTTCCTCAGGTCTCGACAGAGATGCTGGAGGCGAGCAGCGAGCTTAACGAGCTGGCTCGTGAGCCAGCTCAAACTCATAACGAGCCGAGCCGAGCCAGCATTCCAGCTCGTTAAGATAACAAGCCGAGCCGAGCCGAGCTGGCTCGGTAGTCCAACCCTAATTATTCCTGACGTCAAGGTCATGTAGTAGTGGCTATAGGGAGGAAACGGAAGCAGTTTGAGGAAGTGGTCAAATGACGTTTCCATTAATTTCCTGAGCAAATTGTTTGTGCACCAGCGGTTTAGTGAAATAACTGGTGATTAGGCACATAATCTGCATGAGACCAACGTTGACAGCAGCATACGTTTACCTGGTTTACTGCTGCCATGATACCGTGGAATGTCGAGGGACAGCATTAATAATAATTTCGAATGATTGTTCTGGTCCCGATATAATCGGGACCATGTGGTGTCGCTGGACCTGCAAGGAGAACGAAAGATCAAAATTGATAGAGCACAATGTTTCAAAAAATCAGTATTACAGTAGTACCATCTTCCACTTCTAGAGGGAGTACCATCTTCCACTTCCAGAGGTGAAAGAAAATTCAGCTTGTTCGGCCGGCTGCAGCAGCCGTTATAGTGTTCGCAGTTATTTCTTCAGCATTCGTTACATTGTTCTCTTCTATTTTTACCATCAGTAGCTCGGCTGATTGTTGTAGTAATTGGTTCACTGCCGAAAGCATGCATGCTTCGCCAGTTCGCCTGAGAAATGGCAAATGAGAGTGATGGAGCCATGAGCCGACAACGGCAGTGAATAAAAAGGGAAACAAAATCTGATGTGCCATAGCATCTCCAAATTTGGGCTAACCAACATTAAAGAATGGAACGACTAGTTGTTGACATAACCACAAATTTGGCTTCATCACACCACTCCTTCATACATGGCTACACAGCATAATTGCTCTGCCTCCTCGTCCCCGACCTACAGCACCGCAATTCCCTCGCCTGACATGTGCGCCGCGCGGCCAATGCCTCGGCTGTCGTCGTCACTCTCACCGCCGGCCGGCCGCCGCGCTGTGTCGCTGTCCTCCTCCGCTCTTCATCAACCCCGCCGGGCGACAAGTTTAAATTTGAACGTGCACCGCACCTGCTGTGGTGTGGGCCCACGAAGTTAAAACACCCCGAAATAACGCAGCAAAAGGGCGCTGCCTGCCTGCGGCTGCCAGGTCGTACCCCACACACACGGCATCATAGCGCAATCAAGTGCCCCACACCCACACCACCACCACCCGCCGCAACCCCAACTCCAAATCTATCATTCCCCTTTCTTCCTCCCCCTTGGCGCCGTACCCATTCCTCCGCTCCACACCCCGCGGCGGCTCCGGCGAGTTCGTCAACTCCCCGCGCCCCGCTTCGGAGGAGGAACCGCTTCCCTCCGGGAACCCGAGAGATCGCTGCTGCGCGTGGGGGTGGGATTCCGTCTCTGACCTCCCGGGAGGGGGAAGCGCCAAGATTCGGCGCGATCTGATGCGGGCCATGGAGCTGGACAGCATCGAGTGCGTGTCCTACTCCGACGGCATGGACGACGACGACGACGGGCCCGCCGCGCCGGCGCAGCTGCCGCGCCCGTTCCTCAAGTCGGCCTCCACCGCCGGCCCTGCCGCTGCCGCCGCGGCCCTCAACGTGGTCGTCGCCTCCGACCGCGGCGGCGGCGGCGGCGGAGGGGCGGGGGCGCTGATGCCGCCGGCCACCGGCGTGCACGAGCTGCTCGAGTGCCCCGTCTGCACCAACTCCATGTACCCGCCCATCCACCAGGTCCGCCGATTCGTTTCCTGCTTTCCGTTTTTTCGGGATCTTTAGAGTAGCGTTTTGGGGGAACCCGTTGCGTGATCCGGTGCCGGGAAGGTGGGATCTTTGTTGCCCGTGCGTGGGTTCTTCGTCCCCCGGGGTGTGACTTGGCCGCTTCATCCTGCGCAATCTAGCATGCCGCGGCATAACCCGTACACTTGAATCCAGGGAATACGTTTTTGCTTCTCCAACTATTACAGACGTGTGCGTCTGCAGCTTAGATGTAGGGTAAGATAAGCCCTCAGGATTCTCCAATTGTGCATTTGAGAGGATATTTAGTTGTTGTGCCAGGCAGACTAACACGACCGTTTGGGTATTTGCCGACTCGGTTACTAGTTGACAGTAATGTGCTCAATAGATTCTGTCCATTTGGAACAAGTTCTACGGCAGATATTTGCCAAATGCTCGGCTCTTTAGAACTAGTCTTCTAAAGGGTATTTGCCTGCTCTTTTACTTGTTGGCAGTAATGTGTTCAGTCGATGTTTTCCATTTTGAAGACCAGTCGGGAAGGACTACATATCAGTTGTATCAAACGTTTGGAAGCAAGTACTAGGAAAGATACTCGAGAAATGCTCAGCTCTTTAGAACTGTTCATCTGTGCCCTTGCATATTTCATGAATAAAGGGTTTCCATTGCCAATTCCAACCCTTAGGCATGCCCCGATTGAGTTATTGCATGCCCAAAAATAAGTAGAATGTGAGGATTTGGGGGGCTGCAAAAATCCTTTTGGTTCGAGTTAATGAGCTTTTTGGTTACTAACTGTTGTACCTTTTGTTGTATGAAACGTTCCATTGTTATAGTTTTCTACAAGTAAGCTTCTAATGCTTGGTCTTCAAATCAAAATCCTATCCTTTTCCAAAGCTAAATACATTGTATACAAATATCCTATTTATAGAATAATAGTTCGTCTACCAAACTGAATATCTGTGAACAAGTACTCTGCTCCCAACTTGAGTGCATTAAGACAGTTATCATCAATTATTGTGGTTTCAGGTTCTATGCATGTGTCATGATACTGCATCAAACATGAAACTATTTTGCTGTTCTTTCCCCCATGGAATGATTTTGACCACATTGATTCAACCATTTGCGTTCTATAGTTGCTATATTGGGCCATAACCAATAGATCGAAATCCTGTTTAATAGGTTTAGGTTGCCTCATGATGACTGTGTAGTTTCAAGTTTCGCTTCTGACTTTTCATGTGTTTGTTTAGTGCAAATTTTATATTGTGATGAACCATTCCTTAGATTATCATGTATTTGTCTAAAATAATCTGGCCAATAACAAGTATCATACTGCTGAGCTATTATGCTTCTTTCTCTGGCGCAGTTTCTTATTGGATCCTCTCATTTACTCAACTGTATGGGTATATGTTTGTTATTTTCTTCTTGAACCCTAAGAGAGCTGCATATTCTTTCAACAATAGAAGTAAAAATAAATAAAGAAAAAACAAACACGCTATAGCTGCAGCTGAACCCACTCAAACTCATAGAACATACATTCCACAATCTATGGAACCTCTTTCTCTATTGACTATTGTAACAGATTATGAATATTTGGAAAAATTGTTAACGGCATGCTGGGTGACCCAAATGCTTCTTGTCTGATGTGCAGATGTTAGTGAAATGCTGGTTTCATTAGAACTGTTCATTTGTGCCCTTCTATAATCTATTTCTAGTAAAAGAGGGCCTCATTCTTCATTTGACACAAGTGGAGGGTGAGGTTTGGGAACTACAAAAGGCTTTCTAGTTCTAGCTAGTCAGTTGTTCCTTTATTTGCTGCAATAACTTTTGCTGTGTGGCACCCTTTTTGCTTAGTATTTGCTACAAATTTGAAATGTGTTGGAGTACTTATGGTTCTCACAAATATTCGAAAGAATGGTTGTGCAGGTTTCCAAAACTGAATATGTGAACAAATATTTTCTAAACGAGTAATATTTGCACAAATACTAAATATGCATCCATTCAAATTGCAATAAGACAGTTACCTTCAAGGGTTGTGGCATCAGGTTTTATGGAGGTACTAGGATACTTTAGCAAACATCCCACCATGCTTCTGTTTCTCTCATTATATTTCCTAGGTAAATACAACAACAATGGTTCATCCATGATGCTCCTTGTTGCTATGCCTGGTCAAGAATTGATCTGTTAAGAGCTGGCCTTTCAGCCTTGGTTCTGTAGCAGCCCACGGTACTGTAGCGTCGCGGTTACTGTAGTGTAGCACCGCCCTTACTTAGCCCTCGAGTTAGATTAATTAGGGATAAGATCAGTTGGGTAGGATTAGGGCCGGCTCTCCCTCTATATAATGAGAGGCACGGCAGTCATTTGTAAGCAATCAATCAATGAAGAAATACTCTCACAAGCCCCAAATATCTCTCAAGCTCTTGGCAAAGCATAAGGCCTAATTATCCCCTAACCATTACATGATCAGCCACAATGTTGATAATATGTTTCTGTTGCCTTACGATGCTCTTTTCTTTAATTTGGTTACTGATTATGCATATGTTTGTTTAGTGTAAAATTTATGCTTGAGCTCCTTTACTGAGATCTGTTTGTGTAAGTTTCATGCATCGAATCTTGTTAAAATTAGAGATCTGGCCAGTGGAAATTATCATACTGTTGTACCATTATGCTTCTTGCTCTTGCAAAGTTTCCCCATATTCACAGACAGGATGGGTTTGTTCTTTGTTTCCTTTTCAAAATGACTATCACAACATATTGTTGAAATTCAAAAATTGAGCAAAAATTTGTTTCATATGTCAGTGGCATGGACAATAGGCATAGAAAGAAGCTATTTAATTGCATATTCAAGAAGTGCATTGAGGTCCAGTGATGTGTTGTGCTGCTAGTTACCTTGCTTGAAGGTTTCAGAAGAAATTATGCAATCTGTGTTGTACACTAGTTGAATGACTAAACCTTATTGCCTACAAAATTGGTCAGTGTGGTTAGGCTTTCACTTTAAGATACAGAAAGCTTTTCGAAATGAATCATGCATTTATTTCATACAGAAAGCTTTTAGTTGATTACATAATCATACACTTGACATTAGGATTTGAGACAACATTTCCCTTATTCATTGTACCATAAGAAATCTTTGATCCTTTTTGGTACTATATAATTGAAATATTGAATATATGTTTGCTTATATATAAATTCTCCTCCAATTTCCGAGTAAAAATTGTGTAGGGAATCCGTATATTCTATTAGTTATTGTGGTTTACTGCAAACATTATTTTTTTCTATTCGTTTTAGCATATGTAGTCATGATAGTTTATAATCAACTAAATATTTTCACTTTGTTGCAGTGCCAAAACGGTCATACTATTTGTTCAACCTGCAAAACCCGGGTACACAACCGCTGCCCTACCTGTCGACAGGAGCTTGGTGACATCAGGTGCCTGGCATTGGAAAAAGTGGCTGAATCACTTGAGCTGCCCTGCAAATACTATTCTCTTGGTTGTCCAGAAGTCTTCCCATACTACAGCAAGCTCAAGCATGAATCACAGTGCAATTTCAGGCCATACAACTGCCCGTATGCGGGCTCTGAATGCTCAGTTGTTGGGGATATACCTTTTCTTGTTGCACATCTAAGAGACGATCACAAAGTTGATATGCACTCTGGGTGCACATTTAATCACCGCTATGTCAAATCCAATCCAAGAGAGGTTGAAAATGCCACCTGGATGCTTACTGTAAGTATCCACTTTCTGGTCATGGCTTTCTTCTGAGTACAAAATCTAAATGCCTTGTTCTATCAGTTTCATCATAGCAAATGGTTACCAATTTTGTGGAAAATTACTGGAGTTCAAACACTTTTTTTGATACATGCAGTTAAGAAACAAGATTATTACCTTCACATTCTACTAGCATGATAGAAGAAAAAATATGTGTTATTCATGCTTGACATTATTCTAATTCTACCTTCCGCCTCCAGGTTTTCCATTGTTTTGGACAGTACTTCTGCTTGCATTTTGAGGCCTTTCAGCTTGGAATGGCACCAGTATACATGGCTTTCCTTCGTTTTATGGGTGATGAAAATGAGGCGAGGAACTACTGCTATAGCCTTGAGGTGGGGGGAAATGGTCGGAAGATGATATGGGAGGGGACTCCCCGCAGCATCCGGGACAGCCACCGGAAGGTTAGAGACAGCCATGATGGTTTAATAATTCAACGCAACATGGCCCTTTTCTTCTCTGGTGGAGACAGGAAAGAGTTGAAACTGCGAGTCACAGGTCGTATCTGGAAAGAACAGCAGAATCCTGACTCAGGGGCCTGCATTCCGAATCTGTTCAGCTGAAGTGAATAACCAAATAAGGGGATCAATCCAGCTGTATATTGATATGTCCGATGTGCTTGTGTGTGTGCCCTTGTAATTTCTGTTTTGTTATTTTCATTATCCTGCTTAGTCGCCATTGCGGCCTGCCCTAAATTAGTTAGGGCCTATTTGTTCGCAGGATCATGAGAATATGAGTGCAGCTTGTGGATTGACTAGCTCATGAATCACATAAGCAATTTTCTCTGTTGCCGTGTGTATCTTGTGCCTGTTTGAAATGCTGGCTTCTGTGCTTTTAATGTTCGTCAAATGTTGTGGTGTCTGCTCAAGTTTCAGCTGTTAAGCAGTATTTGGATATATTGCGCACGGGGCATCTTTTGAACATCGAGACCGAACACCAGTTTAGTTGTCAAAGACCCAAGCTGTTCCTAAAATGGTTTATCTCCTTGAGCCCGGGCTCCCAGCAAGTGATGTCTTTGACATGTCACTGTTGAAGCACAAATTCTAAAACATTATAAGTTGATGATGAAAGTTTCTCTTGCCAAACTAATTCAAGTTTCCTAACCAACAACATATTCAGTGCCAAAGAAAACAAAAAAAAAAGTGTAAGCACATAACACGTATTGTAAGCCCATATATAGAAGCCTGATACAAAAATTGGCCCAGTCTGCTAAATTTTCAGTTTGCTATGTACTATGCTCTTCTGATTCAAAAGTAGTGTTTTCTTTAATAAAAGAAAAATTCTTTTATCAGGCAACGAACCAGCAGAAGAATGGTTTCCAACAGAAATCTGAGAACAACTAATTACAGTGGCAAGAAGACATAGAACCATTATCATATTATTAGCACTAGAAAACATCAACAATCCAAGAACAGTGCATTTTCGCTGAATT
Source organism: Eragrostis curvula (assembly GCA_007726485.1). NCBI lineage: Eukaryota > Viridiplantae > Streptophyta > Magnoliopsida > Poales > Poaceae > Eragrostis > Eragrostis curvula. Next base: position 44,862 of record RWGY01000014.1, read on the forward strand.
CATGGAAAGAACTGTATAGTTTACATCAATCCAGAAAGCTACAGCCGTGTTACAATCAACAGCTGGAGATAAATCCCTGGGAAGAAGTGGGCAGTTTACATGTCCTACAGGAAGTGTCAGGTTGGGCGTCCAGAGGCTCTGTTTCTAAAGGCTACATACAGCCTTGACGCGATCAACGCTTGGAGCTGTCCAAGGCCCTAGCTATCAGAAGAAGGATAAGTCCAAGTCGAAGCCTTCCCAATGAACGATGTTCGCGTCGCCGATGTTGGTGGGCACGCCGCAGGAGCTCTGATCCATCACAGGCACTTGCTGGTAGGGCTCTCCATCGTCCGGCGGTTCTGCGATAATGTCAAGAACCTCCGCCATGTCGTCGTCAGAAAGAAGTGTCAAAGGTTCTAGGTCTGAACCGTCCTGCGTCAAGCCTGACTCTTGGCTGAGCGTCGTCTTCGTCGAGCAAGAAGAAGGAGGAGGTTGCAGTTCTTCAGGAGCAGAGGTGTTCATCTTCTGCACTTGCTCTGCTTGGAACTCCCAGCTGGTCATCTCTGCAAGCATCGCCGCATCAGAAGAGTCGTGAAGGAGCTCTCCATCTTCAGAAGCGTGCGCCGTGCTGAATCCTTGATCGAACGCCATCGTTCCGGAACCAGAAGTGGCCGAACCACTAATTTCCTCTGCGGCGACGCGCGGGCGCTGAGTCACGGGTTCGTTGTTGCCGTAGCCGTCGGGGACGCACTTGCGCTTGTGGCCGTAGCCGGAGTAGGAGATCCGGCAGAGCTTGAGGGACGGGTTCGTCGTGATGGTGTACTCGTGCATGACCCACCCCTTGCTGCCGCTCTCCATGTCCATGTGGAAGTTGAGGTTGTGCCGGCTCCACTTGACCTTCTCGCCGTCGACCACCATCTCGTCCTCGCGCAGGCGCTTCTGGCTCTTCCACGTCCCGCCGTCCTGGCAGCGCCGATCCGGGCGCGCACCTCCATTTGTGTGCACGAAGAAGAAGGCACGGGCGCCGTCTTTGATGGGAAGGCCGTGGCGGCCGAAGAGCTCCCAGGGCTGCGTGTTGGCCGCCGTGTCGTCGTCGACGATGAGGCCGGGGAACAGGTCCGGCTGGCCGCGGACGCGCCGGAGGAGGTAGAGCTCGACGAGAAGCTCGTCGGCGGGTTCGAAGTGCATGTCCGGCGAGATGTCGTAGAGGATCTCCGCCGCCGCCGACATGGTGCTCTTGGCTGGTCGGGAGGGAGGCGGCGAAACCCTAGCGAGCGCAGAAGAGGCGGAGGCGAAGGGGAGGAGGAGGGATCGAATCGAGGCGAGAGATGGAGCAATGGACAGGGGATGCGTTCCAATTTATTTGGCGGGAGGGAACTGGCTGTGGGTGGGTTCGCGCGCAAACCGAAACTGTGTCCGATTAGAATCTGCATATCGAAGGTTTAGCGGGTGAGCTGGCGCAATCCGAGCTTCTCTCAGCTGAATAGGGAAGGTTTCTGAATCCGGTAACAGAAACAATCGTTTTTTGCTTGCGGCTTACGCTGAGTACTGGCAAAAGATTTGAAGGTCGGTGGTGCGCCCGCAAGGTGTTCGATGAATTGAACTGCCTACGAATTGAATTGCCAACTAGTAATTGGCCACAGATAACAACTGCATCGGCCCGGTTCGCAAAGTAAATACAAAGTCTGGTTCGACGCACGAAATTGGGCTGTTTTCTGCAAATTAATCAATGTTACGAACATGCTCTTGACTAACTGATCATCTGCCAACAAGCACATAATTTCCTAGAAGTGACTAATTGAGCGCTGCCATGAGCCGATGACACTGACAAATGCTCACAGGGACAAAAGCCATTTCCATCGTCATGCGCATACGCCGTCCGTCCATCCGTGGAAAGGAGGCAAAAGCCGTGTCATGCTCTGCGCGGACCGGCATGTTCTCATTTGCTATACAGCATCCTGTCAGGAGCTTCTCGGGCTTCATGAGTTGCCTGACAAATGCTCGAAGAAACCGCCTAAAAAAAAAAAGTACAGGTTCGTCAATGAGGGAAAATGGGCGATTTGAGCATTCATATGGTCAGTGCTAATTTTTGCTCACATCTTTTAATTATCCCTTGCAGATTTTACTGATGCTGAAAAACCTCTGACACCATCCTCCCCTAAGTACAGTTCTCTGGTTTCCCTCTACTCGCCCTGCCTTCTTTGATACTGAAATCAATTTGAACTATGCATCTAAGTATGTATTTAAGAGACTGTAATAAACTAATGCGCTAATATGCTACAATAGAGCTCTCCCCTCTCTTGCACGTAGGAACTGCACTGCGAGCTGAAACAGCAACAACGACTGCGTGCTCTACAAAAGCTGCAACAACTGAAATTACGGTAGAAACCATATACTGTATAGTGTAAAATATCTGAAACTGCCATTCTAATGGGGAATTGGGAGATTAATTCACGGCTCGGTCACTGCGAAGTTGAGTACAATCTAGAAATCATTACTCACGTGTACAAAAGTTTGTTAATTTGTAACACATACACTGTAAAAAGAAGCATATTCAGTTTTGAACAGAGCTTTTTTAACTTCATCAGTAGTGCCTCTACTTGCAGCACCAATTTTAGTTCCTTATGAAAACGTGTTTAAGAGCTCATCAAAGTTAAAATATGACTGCAATCTAAGAAATTATTACTCAAGTGTACAGAACTTTTTTTTTATTTTAAAACATATACACTATGTGAAAAGAAGCAGAGTCTGGTTTGAACAGAGCATTTTTGCCCGCTGCTCTGTTTTCATAAAGTGGAATCGCACACATTTTCTGCCCGCTGCACTCTTACCTCCGTATAGATCGTTGCTACGGCTCGACAACAACGTGCGTACGTGCTTACATCTCGACGTATGTACATCTGTACGTCCTGACGCGAGTTTCTGAGAAATATTATAATATCTTAAATGCAGAAAACAGCAAAACTTTCCATAGAAGTAGTTCATGGTACTCATCCACTCTCAAGTCTGAACCGGCCTGAGTGTATGACAGCAGACGATCTCTGGAGAGCTACTGACGAACTGCAAACAGTCCATCAGGAAGACAACAAATAATCAACTGACGAGATGATGCAAATCCAAATGGACTCATCGTGTAGGCGCTGCAACTGCAAGCCACCCTTACACGGTCGCTGCTATTGATGAAACGAGAATGATGGACGTCGTTTGACTCAAAATTTTCAGCCTGCTCTGTACTAGTGTACTGTGATCTTTTGATTCAAAAGTAGCGTTTCTTACTGGTGGTTGGGACGATGTATTAATTGATGACATGTTTGAGTATGATGATGCGGTGGTAATCAAGTCGATTCCACTCCAGGGTCAGTTTGATGATTTCCCGGCTTGGCATATGGATCCGAAAGGCATGTTCTCTGTAAGATCTGCCTATAAGATTTTGAGAGAAAAGGAGATGAGTAATACAGCGGGAGGTTCAGTATCAAGTAGCCATCAATCATCAGGTGTTTATCAGAGGAAGGATAAGTTATGGCTGAATATATGGAAGATGCCAGCACCAAGCAAGGGTCAGAATGTTTCTTTGGAGATTCGCTCATAACATTCTGCCTATGAGAAGAAATCTGCAGAGAAGAAGGGTACGTGTTGAAGATAAAAGATGTGTCATATGCAATAGACTTGATGAGGATGGAGCTCATTTGTTCATGAAATGCAAGCAGATTAAAGAATGTTGGCGAGCATTGGGCCTAGAAGGAGTAAGGAGACCATGGCTGAATGCATGTTACCAACAAATGTTCTAGAGGTGCTGTGGACGCTACCTGAAAAAGAACAATTGTTGATTGCAGTGATGTGGTGGCAGTGGTGGGATTATAGAAATAAAAGGAGGGAAGAAGGAACTCCATTAACAACTCAGTTGTTTTTACACCGTCTGCAGTGTACTGTTGAAGAATATAAACAGCTCTTTTTGCCGGAGAAAGAGAAGCAAATTAAGGCCAGGCAGAAGTGGAATCCGCCACAGCAAGGATGGCTGAAGGCTAATGTTGATGGTGCATTCAGAGCCGAGGTACGTGAGGGAGGATGGTGGGTTGTGATCAGGGATGATGAAGGCCACCTAGTAGCTGCTAGAGCGGGCAAGGTTACAAATGCTGCTGATGCGAGTATCACGGAGTTGACAGCAGTGAGTGAGGCCCTGAAGTTGGCGGAAGAGTTGGGGATCAGTAAATTAATAATAGAAACATATGCTCAAATTGCAGTGCAGGCGATCAGGCGTAAGGAGGGGGACTGTTCACCGGCGGCCGCCATAATTCTAAGTCTCAAGCACAACATGTCATCGTTCCAAGATAGTCTAATTCAATACTCCCTCCGTTTTTAATTATATGACGCCGTTGATTTTTTTGTTAAACTTTGACTTACAATATATATGAAAATAATTAGTTGCTTAACATAAAATGTATATTGTTAGATCTATCATCAAAAGCACTTTAAGATTAACTTATACATTTAGCTATTTGCATAAATATTTATGAATAAGACGAAAGGTCAAAGTAACAAAAAAAAGTCTCCTACCGTCATATAATTAAAAACGAAGGGAGTATGTTGCTCGTGAATGTAATTCTGTAGCACATTCTATTGCTCAGTTCGGTATATCCCAGGAGGGCTTGTCCTCATGGCATTGGGATGGTGATGTACCAGTGTTTATCGGTGATTCTGTAATGGGCGATGACAGCAGCATTTACACTTTTTTTACATGTAAATTGCATACTTCTGCTGTCAAGCCCTGGGAAGAAGTATGCAATTTACATGTCTGACGGGAAATGTCAGGTTGAGCGTCGACAGGCTCCCGTTTCTAAAGGCTACATACAGCCTTGACGCGATCAACGCTTGGAGCTGTCCAAGGCCCTAGCTATCAGAAGAAGGATAAGTCCAAGTCGAAGCCTTCCCAATGAACGATGTTCGCGTCGCCGATGTTGGGCACGCCGCAAGAGCTCTGATCCATCACCGGCACTTGCTGGTAGGGCTCTCCATCGGCCATCGGTTGCGCAATAATGTCAAGAACCTCCGCGATTGCGTCGTCAGAAAGAAGTTCCAAAGGCTCTAGGTCTGAACCGTCCTGCGTCAAGCCTGACTCTTGGCTGAGCGTCGTCGTCGTCGAGCAAGAAGAAGGAGGTTCTTGAGGCGCAGAGGTGTTCATCATCTGCAGTTGCTCTGCTTGGAACTCCCAATTGGTCATCTCTGCAAGCATCGCCGCATCAGAAGAGTTGTGAAGGAGCTCTCCATCTTCAGAAGCGTGCGCCGTGCTGAATCCTTGATCGAACGTCATCCTTCCGGAACCAGAAGTGGCCGAACCACTCTCTTGTGCTGCGACGCGCGGGCGCTGAGTCATGGGCTCGTCGCCGTCGTAGCCGTCGGGGACGCGCTTGCGCTTCTGGCAGTAGCCGGAGAAGGAGATCCGGCAGAGCTTGAGGGACGGGTTCGTCGTGATGGTGTACTCGTGCATCACCCACCCGTTGCTGCCGCCCTTCTTGCCGGTGCTCATGTGGAGGTTGAGGTTGTGTCTCTGCCACTTGATCTTCTCTCCATCGACGACCATCTCGTGGTTGGCGTCCTCGCGCTCGCACTTCATGCTCTTCCATGTCCCGTCGTCATGGCAGCGCCGATCCGGGCGCGCGGCTCCGTTGGTGCGGACGAAGAAGAAGGCCGGGACGGCGTGGGAGCGGCCGTGGCGGTCGAAGAGCACCCATGGCTGGGTGTTGGCCGCCGCGTCGTCCTCGATGATGAGGCCGGGGAAAAGGTCCGGCTGGCCCCTGACGCGCGGGAGAAGGTAGAGCTCGACGAGCTCGTCGTCGAGGGGTCGGAAGTGGAAGCCGGGCGGGGCGTCGTAGAGGAGCTCCGCCGCCGCCGACATGGTGCTCTTGGCTGGTCGGGAGGCGGCGAAACCCTAGCGAGCGCAGAAGGGAAGGCGGCGGAGGCGAAGGGAAGGAGGAGGGATCGAGCGAGAGATCGATGGAGCAATGGAGAGGGGGATGCGTTCCAATTTATTTGGCGGGAGGGAGCTGGCGGTGGGTTCGCGCGCAAACCGAAACTGAGTCCGATTAGAAGCTGCATACGGAAGGTTTAGCGTGCTGTGCTGGCGCAATCCGAGCTTCTCTCAGCTGAATAGGGAAGGTTTCTGAATCCGGTAACAGGAACAATCGTTTTTTTACTTGCGGCTTACGCTGAATACTAGCAGAAGCTTTGAAGGTCGGTCGTGCGCCCGCAGGGTGTTCGACGAATTGAACTGCCTACGAATTGAATTGCCAACTGGTGTAGTTCAATTACACTCTGATTAATTACCATCTCCTCTGAATATGGAAGGTTTCTGAATCCGGTAACAGAAAACGATCGTTTGTGCTTGCGGCTTACGCTGGGTACTGGCAACAGATTTGATGCACGGTGGGGCGCGCTCAAGGTGTTCGACGAATTGAACTGCTTACGAACTGGCTACGAATTGAATTACAAACTGCATGGTACATGTACACATCTTAATTACCATGCGCTCCGTGTGTTGCACGCCTTGTCTTCGCGAAAGACAGCTGCGGGCGTCGTCGTAGCCCTTTCCTCTCATCTCCGGCCGGCCTGCCGCCGCCTACATACGGCGAGGCCGCACGGGTCCCAGTACCAGGACGAACGCGAGGTCCGCCGGCAACGGCATGGCGACGGCGCTCGCCGCATTCCAGCAGCTGCTGCTCTACGAAGTGATCACATATTCACGTCCCGCGAAAAGATTCAAGTCAAAATCTCGCAAAGTGACGGTGAACCAATCACTTCACAACGGATAGAAACATGCCAGTAATTGGTCGCAGATAACAATTGCTCTGGACCGGTTCGCAACGTAAATACAAAGCCTGGTTCGATGCACGAAATTGAGCTGTTTTCTGCAAATTTAGTGTTATGCTCTTGACTAACTGATCGTCCACCAATAAGCACATAATTTCCTAGAACTGACTAATTGAGCTCTGCCATGAGCCGATGACATGCACAGTGACCAAACCATTTACATCGTCATGCTTGCGGACGCCGTCCGTCCATCCGTGGAAGGAGGCAAAAGCCGTGGTGTCGTGCTCTGCGCGGACAGGCATTGTGACTTGTGAGCGTCTTCATGCTGTCCGTCCCCTACCGTCATTTGCTACACAAGATCCTGTCAGATGCTTCTCGCACTTCGTCAGATGCCTGACAAATGCTCGAAGAAACTGCCTCAAAGAAAACTGCGCATGTTCTGAAATAACTGTTGTTCGAATCACAGAAGACCTTCATTTTTGCACAAAGTACAGGTTCGTCAGCGAGGGAAAATTGGTGATTTCAGCATTCATATGTACTATAAAACATCTGTAACTGCCATTCTAATGAGGAATTCAGAGATTAATTCATGACCTGGTCATTGTGAAACTGAGTATAATCCTATATCTGAATAAGTAACATGTAACTGCACAGCAACGAAACCTAGTCTGATGAGTGATTTGTGCAGCCTCCTGTCAGGTTCTGCTTGAGACTGATGAGAACAAATGCTAGGACAGGGATAATTTTTTGGGTTCCGTTCGTGCACAAGTTTTTGTTTTTTAGAAAATGGCAGGAGAGCTGTCATTAATTAAGAAGGAGTTCAGTGTACAAAACAAAGATTACAAGGAAAATTATGAAAAACAAAGATTACAAGGGAGATGAAAAACAGAGCTGTCTGCTAAGTGATGTCTGAGGCGTTTGCATTCTTGTAATCTTTGTTTTTCATTGGAATACTTAAGAGCTCATCCAAGTTAAATATGAGTGTCGCTCAAGAAATTATTACTCAAGTCTACAGAAGTTTCTTATTTTTAAACCTATACACTTAGTGAAAAGAAGCAGAGTCTCTGTCGAACAGAGCATTTTTTGCACGCTGCTCTGTTTTTTCCCCTACCAGTGGAATCCCACACATTGTTTGCTCGCTGCACTCTTACCTCCCTATGGATCACGTTGCTACGGCTCGACAACAACGTGCGTACGTGCTTACATCTCGACGTATGTACATCTGTACGTCCTGACGCGAGTTTCTGAGAAATATTATAATTTCTTAAATGCAGAAAACAGCAAAACTTTTCGCTGCAGCTGTTAGTTCATGGTACTGACGAGTTACTGCAAACAGTCCATCAGGAAGACAACAAAGAATCAACTGACGAGATGCTTACTCCTCACGGTCGCTGCTATTGCTGAAACGAGAATGATGTTCCTGTTATCATTTTGTTTCTTCAGTAGAAGCAGCTTCTTTCGGAAAGGAAACAACCACAGGAGACAGGACAGAAGAATGCATGCTAGCTTTCAACTGACAACTGAGAAGAAGAAGAGTTTACTTTGCAGAACAGAACAGACAAACAACATTTGTGTTCGCGTTGCAATCTGAGAAGAGTAATTACAGCGGCAACTGAACAAAAACATCCAAGAAACAGCGCTTCAGCTGAATCCATGGAAAGAATCATGCAAACAGTTTACATGTCTGATGACGGGAACTGACAGACAGGCAGGCCGCGCGTCGAGGCTCTGTTTTCTGAAGGCTGCAGTGCAGGCTCGACGCGATCAATACACATGGAGCAGTCTAATACTCTAAGGCCCTAGCTATGACGCGATCAACACATGGAGTTGTCTTCGTCGTAGCTGAAGGTGAAGTCGATGCCTTCCCAATGAACGGCGTCCGTGTCGCCGAAGTTGGGCGCGTCGCAGGAGGTCTGATCCACCAACGGCACTTGCTCGTCTGGAGCTTGGGACATGATGTCAAAAACCTCGGCCATGTCGTCCTGAGACATAAGCGGCCAAGGTTCAGCTGCATCCTGCGGCAACCCTGGCTCTTGTTGATTGAACGCCGTTGGTTCTTGATCAGGCGGTGAAGCGTTCATCGTCTGCTGCACTTGCTCTGCTTGGAACGAATAGTCTTGCATGGGTTGTTCTTGGTCTTGAGAAGCGTACGCCGTGCTGAAGCCTGCTTGATCGAATGCCGTCTTCGTTCCGGAACCGGAAGTGTCCGAACCACTTTCCTCTGCGGCGACGCGCGGGCGTCGTGTCGATGGTTCGCCGGCAACAAGGCAGTCGCCGTCGGGGACGCGCTTGCGCTTGAGGCCGTAGCCGGAGAAGGAGATGCTGCACAGCTTGAGGGACGATGATCCGGCGACGGTGTACTCGTGCATGACCCACCCCTTGCTGCCGCTCTCCATGTCCTTGTGGAAGTTGAGGTTGTGCCGGCTCCACTTGATCTTCTCGCCGTCGACGACGACCATCTCGTGGTTGATCTTCTGGCTCTTCCATGTCCCGCCGCCCTGGCAGCGCCGACCGTTGGGTGCGTGGACGAAGAAGAAGGCCTGGGCGCCGTCTTCTTCAGGGAGGCCGTGGCGGTCGAAGAGCGTCCAGGGTTGCGTGTTGGCCGCCGTGTCGTCGTCGATGATGAGGCCGGGGAACAGGTCCGGATGCCCTCGGACGCGCGGCAGCAGGTAGAGCTGGACGATCTCGTCGTCGACTGGTGCGAAGTGGAGGCCGGGCTGCGTGAGGTCGCCGAGGATGTTCGCGGCCGGCGACGACATGGTGTTCTGTTCTCTCGAGAGGAAGGGAGATGGCGAGACGCACGCAGCTAGGGCAGAAGAGAGAGGTGTGTGGATGATGGGCGATGGTGTCGTGAGTTTGTGTGCCCTGGCATCCGCCAGGACGTTCGCTTTATAGGGCGAGAAGCGTCGGGTTCACGCACTCGGATTCCTGAGACGCGTCCGGTTTTTCACCGCCACGCTCTCGCTGCTCGGCTGATACTATTCGATTCCGTATCTGGTGGTTTCGACTTTCGAACCGTCTCCCCTGCTAGACTCCGTGGCGTATCTCGCGTTGCCACCCAGTGCGCGCGGGTGGTGCATCCGAGGCGCCGGGGACGCCGCCGTCGCTTGCACCGCGGTCGCCGCCACCGCCGCACGCGACGGCTTTGTCGCACTCTAGGATATATCACGACGATGGCATAGCTGCCGTCCTCGTACGTACAGCTTCTCATGACGTAAGCACTCGCCGGGTCCGGGCATGCTGCCGGGGACGGCCCATACCGGTCCGGTACGACTACGAGGAACCGTGGCACTCGTCCCCGTAGATGATTCACCACCTCATCAGCGTCAAGTTGCGGCTCAGGCAGAGGTAGCAGATCTACATGTCGGGGTTGTGTTGCCGCTGGCCACGGCACTGGCCGTCACGATGCTGGACGCCATATTGCCATTGCTCCTGGTGGCAGCAGCGCGTGCCGAAAACCAGGAGGAGTCAGGAGTGGAAGCACATGGGAGGAGACAAGGAGTGCAAGCCAGCTCGTTTCTGCTTGTGTACCGTAGCCTGCCCTGGAGACTGGCCATGCATGATCCCAGCACTACGGAAACCGGTAATATGCCGAGTGTAAAGTGATTTGCCGAGTGCCTTTTGTCGGACACTCGGCAAATAGGCTATTTGCCGAGTGCCAACGCCGCAACTCTCGGCAAAAAAGGGACACTCGGCACACCCGCAGTTTGCCGAGTGCCAGTGGCCAGGCACTCGGCAAACATAAAACACCCGGTACACTACCATTTGCCGAGCGCCACGTTTCCGGGCTCTCGGCAAACGTGTCACGTGCCACGCACGTTCCCACTCCGTTACGAAACAGGACGCGGCCGTCAACGTTTGCCGAGTGTCAGGCGTTAGCACTCGGCAAACTAGGGGATTTGCCGAGTGCCCCACCATGGCACTCGGCAAACTAGGGAATTTGCCGAGTGCCCCACCATGGCACTCGGCAAAATATTTTTTTTTACCATTTTTGGCCTCTTTTTTTTCCAAACATGAATGTATGTATGCATGTTACTTCATGTCCAAATTTGGTATTTTTCTCGATTCATTTGTTATATTTAAGTAAATTATTTAATTTAAAGTATTTATTGAAGATAATTCAAATTTGAACTACAAGTGATTCAAATATTAAAATGTAGTGACTTAAAAAATGATATTCATGTTCCTGAGTCCAATGTTAGGGTGTAACCATGAAATGAACGGAAAAATCGCGCATCTTGTACATGAAATATGTGGTTGAACATGGGGTGAAATTGTATTTTATTTTTATAAAACTCAAACGAAGTCTGAAAATTATGAGACTCGCACTGGTATCATGAAATCATACGTGGAGGCCATGGTAAATCGTAGAAAAAGTTTCTCAAAAGTTGTCACGTACGTTGTTTAGAAACCGGAGCTTCCCCAAAGAAGATCCTTAGTGTTATGAAGTGTTCATATAGATTTCGAATCAAATTGACGGTCACATTATGAATTCACGCTAAATCTTTTTTCCTAGTTAATAGAACATATGACATGTATCACTACAAAGTTTGGTGATTTTTTGAATTTGTTTGTTATATATATATTTTTTTTTTGAACTTCAGTTGGAAAATATTTGCCGAGTGCGCGGAGGAGACTCTCGGCAAACAATGGTTTGCCGAGTGCTACGGTCTTTGCCGAGCGCCTTGGATCGAGCACTCGGTAAACTTTTCATATATCCCCCGCCGCGGCCGCCTTTTCTTTCTTCTTCCTTATCCTTACCCGACGCGCCGCCACTCACGCAAAGCAGCTCGCCGGACGCCGCCGCTTCCCTCCCCCGCTGCCGCGCCGCCCTCCGCCTCCTCCCCCGCAGCTCCGCGCGCCGCCTTCCGCCCTCCACCGCAGCGCCGCGCGCCGCCTTCCTCCACCGCTGCGCCGCGTGCAGCCTCCCCCTCCCCCTCCGCTCCCCGGGCCCGACGCCGCCGCCCCCGACGCCGGGGCCCGACGTTGCCGCCGTCACCCGCTGCCCCAACACCACTGGCCCCTGACGCCGCAGCCCTGCCCCCGACGTCCTCCACCGGCGTGCAAGGTGAGCTTGTTCTTTTCTTTTTCCTTTTCTTTTTCTTTTTCTGTTTTTGTTAATACTAAAATATGAAATAATTGCTTGTATGTTTTTTGTTTTTGTGAATAAATGAAATGGATTTCTTGTGAAATATGAAATGAATTATGAAATGAATTGCTTGTGAAATCAGGAATTGCTTGAACATAGCTCCTTTGCTTGTATGTTGTGACATATTTACAAATGTGTTGGAAACTAGGAATACGAAAATATGTGCAAATGTTGAATTGCTTTCATGCAAATGTCTAATATGTGCAAATGTTGAATTGCTTGTATGCTAATGTTGAATGCGAAAATTGATGAAATTCTTCCGTTTATTTGTATGGAATGAAATGGAAAATATGAGTAATTATTGATGCTTTATCATCAATTCGATGTGGTATCCGGCCATCGTGCCGTTGATTTAAATTGGATTGTGGTTGCCGGCCATCGCGCCGTTGTTTCCTTGCAGGTTTTGGGAACCTCACCGTACAGGGGAGGTGCTGTCAAAATTTTGAATTGACGGCTTTATGTTTCTTTCTTTGCAGGATAGGAGAGGCTTTTCCACCGTCTTCCACTTGTCACTTTGCGGGACAGCAAGGTGAGACATAAAAGACTCCCCCGCCCTTTTCCATTTCTGTTTGTAGGTAACGCGTAACCTAGTTAGGCGTCTCCAGTTCGAAATAGATACAGTTGGAGATATGCCCGAGGGTTGCATATCTATGACCGTATCTATTTCGAATTGTCCACGTTTCTTGGACAGCCCGAGGATGCGTAGATGGGGCTAGTTTCCATTGTCTATTCCGGTTTGAGACAGAGTTTCGGCCGCGCCTCCCTGTTGTTCTCCGGATACACAATCTCCCTCCCAGGACGTGTATTTGGAGAACAGCGGGGAGGTGCTGCCGAAATTCTGTCTCGGACCGGAGTAGACCTTGGAAACTAGCCCCATCTACGCATCGTCGGGTGGAATTAGGACCTATTTTCACCTATTAGACATTGTAGGCATCGTGTAGATGCCAATGGATTTTAAATTGCTCCCTTATATGATAGAAGATGGATGACCATGAGTGGATGTACACGGGTCGCCCAAGGAAGGGTTCTGAAACAAGTGAATGGGTTGACAAGACCCTTGCTTTCTTGAAACAAGCATTTGCCAATGTCAGAAAAGGTGAAAAGACTTGGTGTCCCTGCAACCGTTGCGACAACACAAGGGAGCAGACAGAGGTGGAGATGGGTTTGCATCTTGGTAACTATGGATTTACGCCAGGCTATACCCGGTGGGTCTACCATGGTGAAGCCTATAGATTGAGGAAGGAGGTCGTGATACAACGCGTCGATGATTGTGATGCTGATGGCGGGGTAGGGGACATGTTAGAGGACTATTAGGAAGCCCGGTTCCGTGAACAACCTAGGGAGGAGGAGGAGCCAGAGGAGTCCGCAAAACACTTCTATGACATGTTTGAAGCGTCACAGAAACCTCTTCACGAGCATACCAGGGTTTTAAAACTGGATGCCATTGCACGTCTAATGGCCGTGAAGTCCCAGTTTAGCTTGAGTCGAAACACCTTCGATGTTATGTTGACAGTTGTTGCCAGCCTGCTTCCGAAAAGTCACATTCTGCCAATGAGCATGTATGAGGCACAGAAACTGCTTAGTGCACTTAAGATGCCATATGAGCAGATACATGCGTGTCCGAAAGGATGCATCTTATTCAGGAAAGAGCATGCAGAAGCAAAATACTGTCCAAAGTGTGGGTCCTCTAGGTTCATGGAGGTAGATGCGGGTGATGGACAAAAAAGGCAGCTCACGGTACCCGTGAAGATCCTAAGGTACATTCCGTTCTTACCGAGGATCGAACGGCTGTACATGACCGAGGAATCCGCGAAATAGATGATATGGCACAAACATGGAGTTCGATACAAGCCCGATAAGCTGGTACATCCATCTGATGGTAAAGCATGGCAACGATTCGATGTGATTCATGACATCAAAGCTCTAGAGGCTCGTAATGTACGTGTGGCCCTGGCAACAGATGGGTTCAATCCATATGGCATGGGGGCTGCCCCGTACAGTTGTTGGCCCGTGTTCGTTATATCCCTCAATCTCCCTCCAGGCGTCATCTTTCAACGACAGAATATTTTCTTGTCGTTGATAATTCCTGAAAACCCGGGGAGTAATATGTCAGTTTATATAGAGCCTCTGATTGATGATTTGGAACGTGCTTGGGAGGAAGGGGTATGGACATACGATAAAACTACAAAGACAAACTTCAGAATGTATGTTTGGTACTTCTACTCTCTGCATGACATGCCGGCGTATGGTTGTTTCAGTGGTTGGGGCGTTCACTCAAAGTTTCCTGCTCGAGGCAGCAGAGGTGGCAGCAGGCGTCGAGGGAGGGGGTCGAGGGCACCGTCCCCTGCTCCTTCCGGGCACGAGTCGGAGGAGGGGGTGGACCGTGATGAGGAGGAGCGGGAGCAGGAGGCCTCGGAGGCCTCAGAGGAGCAGCAGGAGCAGGTGGCCTCGGAGGAGGACGGAGACGGGGAGGAGGAGGATGGGGAGGAGGAGGAGGACGGGGAGGAGGACGGGGAGGAGGAGCAGGCGTCTGAGGACATGCCGAGTGTGTGGCTGCGAGGTCCCGCACGACTCCCACCGCGACCGATCCCTTTTGAGAAACGCCCGTTGGTTCGACCCAAAGGGAAGAAGTAAGTGACTTTAACTGTTAAGTCATTTGCTATGTTTAAAATCTCTATAGAACTAATGATTGTCTTAATTACTTGGGCAGGGGGTGGGAGACGATCGTTCCGGGTGACCACAGTCGTCTTCCTGCCGGCATCCTCGGCCTTTTGTGCAGGAAACTCTTTCCTGGCATGGTGCCACTGCGCGACGGGGGGGGGAGGAGCCGGCCTTGACGTGGGACCACTACAAACGCGTTGCTGATGTTCCAGACGCGGATGGGAGAGACTTTGGCACCGTGGCGGACCGGCTGGTTGGAGAGCTGTGGGTAAGTCTTGTTTGCATTGAATTGGTCAATACATCTCGTGTATTGGATATTCTTCAAATAATGAAAGTATACATCGCGTCTATGTGCAGGATTTCTTCAGGGTCGAGCCGGAATGGAGGGACCGAGCGGTGCGTCAGGCGTACAATGCAGGTCCTAAACCCATTACGGACATGCATTACGAGGCGCGCATCCAGGCCGTGAGGAACTACTACGGTCGAAAACTTGGTAGGAAGATGAAGAAAAAGGAGGCTCGAACCATATGGCTGACCGAAGCACAATACAATGAGGTAATTTTTCATTCTAATGTTTTTTGTACTTGATTAAGTACGCTTAATTTGATATTCTCATAGTTTCACAATAACTAACATCTAACTTGGTCAAATGACGTGTAGGTGATTCCGTGGTGGTGCGCCTCACATAAGCCCTGCTGGGAATACTTTGTGAAGAGATGGTGTGACCCCGAGTGGCAGAAGTCGCACGAAGCTTGCCGGGAGCGGCGTTTGAAGATGCCTGGTCCAGCACACCATCAAGGCAACCGTACCCTTGACGATTACGCGACTAGATGGGTACGTGAATTCATTTCGTTGTTTATAACGCTCAATTTTGCATAATTTCTAATCATCTTTCTGTTTTCTTTCCAGTCGCGGGCGCATGGCGGCCAACCCTGCCCCCCGTTGAAGGCTTGGGCTATGGCGCACAAGGGCAAGGCGACGTTGCCCGAGGTCAACTACAACCCGGAGGACCCGCCTGAGGCGTACAGCAACGCCACCGTCCACAGTCGCCTCAGTCAGTACACAGAGATGGCTAGGGAGGTGCACGGGCCAGAGTGGGACCCGGGCACCGAGGACCTTGATGGAGAGATCATCATGAGGGTGGGTGGAGGTAAGAAGCATGGCCAGTACTGGATTGGAGACAGCACACTGGACACGGCCTCTACTCCCACCCTCTCTCAGATCTGAGCGAGGAGCTCGTCCTCAGCCCCGCCCATACGCCCACGGCAGAGCGCTGCATAGATTCAGTTTGACCAAGTTCAGGTTATTTCTGTTCTATTCGTCGTTTCGTTGAATTTGACATATGTTTGCTTTGCATTATAACAATTGTATGACATATTGTACGCCCAGCTACGGGAGGAGATGGAAGCGAAGGTGCAGGAACAGGAGGCGATGTACCAGGCGAGGCTGCAGGAACAGCAGGCGAGGTACGATGCGAGGCTGTAGCAACAACAGGCAATGTACGATGCGAGGACGCAGGAGGAGGTGCAGCGGCAAATGCAGACGATATTTCAGCAGTGGCACAATAATGGGATGCAACCTCCGCCACTACCTCTTCCTCCTCCAGTCGGCGCTTCGAGTCCGAGTCAAGGCACTCCGGTGAGTCTATCTAAATCCTTGCAGTTTTATTCCTCTTCCTGTCGGCACTTCTATCTGAAATGTTGTGATAATCATGTAATATCTTCTTCTTGCAGAATATATCTGCTGGATCCAACAATCAGCCGGTTTCCCCGCCCAATGCTTGGTTGCCGTTTCATCCTTATCATCCTCGCCCTCAGATGTGGCTTGTAGTTGTATTTTTACTTCTATTTCATGAACCAACTAGTTGTGCTTGCTTGCATTTAATGAACTTGTGCTTGTGGTTGTCAACGACTTGGTTTATCACTATCTGGACCATTTCTATGTATTTATGAAGATTTTTATGTGTTTGTGATGATTTAAATGCCTGTGATGATGATGGTGGTGATGTATATATGTCTATGCTGATGGTGAGCATATATGTATGATTTGGTGTGATTTTGGTCCAGGTTATAGCGATTTTAAATATTTTATTGTATTCTGTCGAATTTTTTTGCCGAGTGCCTCAGATTTTTGCCGAGTGCCAAACCTGAGGCACTCGGCAAATGTGCAATTGTTTGCCGAGTGCAATGTCCTGGCGCTCGGCAAACTGACCATTGTTTGCCGAGTGCCAGGGCCATTGTTTGCCGACAAACATGGGTAGTTTGCCGAGTGCCAAGGGCCAGGCACTCGGCAAACATGGGTAGTTTGCCAAGTGCCAAGGGCCAGGCACTTGGCAAATTTTTTTGGTTTACCGAGTGACTGACGTTAGGGCACTCGGCAAACCCTCTTGATGGCCGTTTTCCGCCGTCACGCTACTTTATTTTGCCGAGTGTCTTCCTGACACTCGGCAAAATGTTTGCCGAGTGCCCGACAAAAAGCACTCGGCAAACCCGCCTTTACCGAGAGCTGTTTGTCGACCGGTCTTTACCGAGTGTTACACTCGGCAAACTGTTTGCCGAGTGCCTCTGGCACTCGGCAAATAAGGGGTTTCCCGTAGTGCAGTACATTGAGGAAGGAACGGCAGCAGAGCCTCTGTCAGCAGCACAAGATTTTAGGTGAGGCTGTAATCGACTACTAATATGCGTCGTACCTTGGTAATCTGATTTTCAAATTAACACTGCAACGTTCTCTCCTCTCTGCTATGTCAATGTGTTTCTGCACGTAGGAACTGCACTACGACCTGAAATAGCAACAACACCTACCAGCTCTACAAAGAAAGCAACAACACGGATCATTACGTTTCTCTTCCTTCCGTTGGATGAATGGATCACCTTGTTCGAAACAGTGATTCTGCGGCGTGCACTGGACTGGCACAGCAGTGGTGGGTGGTGCATCCGCGGGCCGCGGCGCCGAGGAGGTCGCCGCCGCCGCCGCCGCACGTGAGATATCACTAACTCCAGGATCACGACGATAGCGGACCGCTCCCGGCACAAGGAACCGCCGCGGTGGCACTCGTCGTCCAAGTGTGTGTGTAGATGGTGCACCACCTGATCAGCATCAGGTTGTGGTACCTGAGGCAAAGGTAGTAGATGTACTTCTCGGGGCTGTAGCCGTTGCCGGGAGCCGACGCCGACGAGCTGTTGGTGCTGGCCGCCCTCGCGCGCCGTCACGTTGTTTTCTAAAACTTATCCAAACATTAGCCATCAAATAAGTTTATATATTGAAATTATTTTTTAAAATTTATGAGTATATGGTCTTGAAGTTTTACAATTTTGAAATGTTAAAACTGCTCTTTACCCTTCAAAATTATTTTGCTTTAATTCCTTATTTCATATATAAACATATAAATATGGTTGTTATTTATTTATTTATTAAAGATAAATATTGTTAGTGTTGAGCCACTAAGGCGTTACACATTAAGGAAATGATTCATTGCAACCCATATATTTAAACTAAATTATATCTTGACAAGGCAAGGCTTTGGATCGTAATGGGATCTAAATTGCATGTCAAATATTAGCAAACAATATGAATTTTAATTATATTTTACACTTTTATGGACTCTTTGATTAAGGTGTATCTCCCCAACAATTTAAAGAGAGAAAATATATTTTACTCTCACATGATTTTTATTTTGAATTTCACATATATACTTTCAATTTTGTTTTAAACATCAAAATAGACCCCTAATGTAGCTATGTTTTTGGAATCATAGTGGCATGATGGATAATTTAGAAATAGGTGTACAATATTTTGTCTTTTTTTAATTATTCCGAATCTAGCTATTTCTAGCTTGGACTCATGATGGTATGGTGAGGAATTTTAAAATAGGTGTTAGGAGTATTTTTGGCTCATTTTAATTATTCTGAATTTAGCCATTTTTTGAACTCATAATGGCATATGGTCGGTAATTTAGAAATAAGCATAATGGGTATTTTTGACAAACTTTTTTTATAATGGAAGACGCGGGTAATTTAGATCATGTTAGATCTAATGACCATCTTTTATCTTAGTTTAATTTGTATGGCCGGATGTTTTGCTTTTTTTTGAGAATTTTCAGAACTTTTCTCTCAATTAACATGAAGGCCTCAAATAGAGCCTCCAATTAGTAAATATAAGATAAGATAACACGTGTCTCATATAAAATATGGAATGGATATGTTAGCTTTCGAGGAGAAATTCTCACCCTAGGTGGACTGGCTTTTGGGTCCCTTTTCTCGCCCGAGACTAAATGCAATGATTTCAGGATGTGAGTTAAACTGTACAGTGAACTTAATATCTCTAGCTAGGAGGAAATTTTTGGTGCAAACGTAGTATTCGGTGCAAAGGTGAAAACAAACAACGCTAGCCACCGGATCCCGATCTGACGACTCTTGTTCAGGCGGGAGCTCTCCTCCGCATCCCTATGTTATCTTTCACAAAATCCCCCTCGCGAGAGCTGGTTTATAACAAGAAGAAAAAACACATTGCTCCTCACCTGCCGTTGTTTGCCTGCCCTCGCCGCCGTCGTGGATTGTCTACGACTATTTACCGCTAATTTCTGGCGATCTCCAGGGCCCGCTACGGCCATGCCCCGTGCCGGTTCCTATCCTCGAGTTGTTAGCGATTAAGTGGAGGTATACTTTCTTTATATTACAAGTAACATGGCCATAGACATTCTTAATTAGCTACTGGAGGAAAGACTTATAAAAAAATCCAATACGCTTGATTAATCCTACCAGGTTAAACTCTGATCCTTCGAGATGAAAACATCATAGACGTGGGTGGGATGCATGCCCTGATTTAGCCAGGCAAGAAGCCGCCGCCCACCAGAGCTTAGCACATCGGCAACAACGGACGTCGGGGGCGCCTACAACCGCCAGGGGCACCTCGTCAGAATCACGGCATCGTGGACGCACTGAATTGCATTCCACAATCCTTGTGGCTTGAAGAGAGAAGACAACAGAAAGCCTACAGTTGGGCCGCTTGATCTGAAGGTAGCAAGCCAATTAGCCAGGTGACGGGCCTCACCATCAATGAGAATTGTGTGTACGACTAGCGTCCATAATGCTAGCATGGGAGCCTGGAGTCTACAAATCAGCGCATCACGGTGGCCTCCTCGATTTGTCGATCATGTGACCGGCGGATCTAGAGTAGGAAGAACAGAAGATGATGGAAGGGGCCGCTGCCAGGCCAAGAGATATGTTCGAGGGGTTTGCTGCGAAGTTGCGACTGAGGAATGGTGGGAGGAAGCCTTCCCTTCCGATCTGTATCGAACGGGTACCGTACGGTGTTTGCACTGTTGTACCGAATTCTTATTTGCACCCAAAATTTCCCCAGCTAGCTAATACTTTGTTTAAATGATGAATCTGCTCCAACAAGATTATTTATTTTATTAAAAAAAACCTGACCCACAAAAGGTTGAGGTGACATCAATCCAAAACATGCGGTCTAAAGAAAAGCGGCCCTGCGATTACAACAGATAACATTGCTGCACCCACCAGGAACTTCAGAAATACTTCATCCTAGACACTGTCCACTTTGTTTTGTTGCAGTAACCCTCAAGGACAATGTTGTGGAATCAGCCTCGCTTCATGCTTGTTCCTGGATCGACCTTGCAGCTTGGTCTAAAATGATAAGTGCGAAAACCATTAGAACATAACCACAAAACATTGGTGTGTATGTGCGCGTGCAGTAGTGCTTCAAATATTTACTAAAAACATACCTTGTGCATCAGTCACTGAACTTGATCGAGCCCACGGTCCGGGACTCGGAAGGATGGGGATGACACCATCATCACAGGGTCGACTTTAACCATGAGTCGATTGGACAAGTACAGGTCCCTCACACTCAGTGGTAGCTCATATATACACTTGCTTCACTTCCCGGCTGGAAACATGCAAGTGAAAGAGTTCATGCATGATCTGCAGGAACACAACGTTGGCATTGTCCCCCACAGCAGAAACGTTGCAAATTGCACCAGCTGAAAGGCCAGTAGAATCTGCAAGGTGACCGAAGGCCTGAAGCAGATCAACGGTATCAACCAGCTTCCAACCAAAGACTCCGCTGGTATCCGTAGAGGAGAGCCAGACAGAAAGCTCAAATCCTTCGACGTGCACAAGATAAACTCCTGCAGAACGTCCCTCAGCGCGTGACAACCCAAGGTTGGTCTCACGCACATTGTACTGCACACCTTCTGGCAGACTGATGGGGAACAAATGCATGGATGCTAAATCGAGAGCGAGGACATGCCGGCGCATACCAATCATGTAGGCCATTCCATGTGCGAGCACGCAGAAGTTGTTGACACGCTCGTCGAACCTTTCCGGCAGCTGAATCTTGTTTGAGCTACGTCCTTCTTCAGCCCAAGCTCCTCCGGCTTGGAAGTCATGCACGTACGCCCAGACCGTCCTCTGCTGTTCTGCGCGCAGCAAGGTCAGGGCGATGCACGACGTGGCGTCGTCATTGCCAACATCAGGAAGAAGGATCGCTTGGCCCAGGGTAACGACGGCGTCGTCGTCTTCAACTTGGTAGTCGCGTTCCGGAAGCAGCGGCGGCCGTGGGAGCGCCGTCGGCGGACCGCCGTTGCGGAACAGCAACCTGCGCACGGCGTAGTCGTCGTCGGCGCCCGTGACGATGCGGCCGTCGCGGCAGCTGAAAATGTTGTCGACGTCGTGCCCTAAGTCGAAGCTGCCGCGGCGGACGACGGCGGCGAGCTCCTCCGGCAGCTGCGGCATCGGCACGAAGCGTGTCGCCGGGTAGTCGACTGTGGTGACGTAGAAGCCGAGGAGGGCGGGCGGGTGGAGGTCGCCGAAGCGGCGCAGGAACGCTGGCTCGGCGGCGGTATGGAGCCAGAGCTTGGACACGGCGGCGGCGCGGGCGAGGGTGGCAGGTACTCGACGTCGAGCAGAACCTCCCGAAGGATGTTGCTGTCCTCCAGCACCGAGTCGAGCAGCTCCGGCGACGCAGCTTTGGCAGGTGGGGTGGGCGCCATGGTGGATTTGCAAGGCGTGTGTGCAACACTAATGGCAATGGGATGCGATGATCGGCAAAGCAGAGCGGGGAGATTTATACTGCGCCATGCGTGCTTGCCGACACGTCAAACAGAAAATGGAGCATAGTGCTCGACGTGTCTCTGACTCATATCTGACTCATCATGGAGTGGTATTCAACAGAAAATGTGGCGTAGCGATATATCTTGCTGAAGACTCAAGGTCCGCTTGTGAGGCGTGGTTTTCTTTTCTTTCTTTTTTTTTTTCTGGGGGGAGGGTGGGGGGGGGGGGGGGGGGGGGGGGGGGAGCACCGTAGGTTCCAACGGCGGTGAGAGGGCAACGGACAGCGCCGTTGGCATGTCTGCGCCGAAAGGGCGCAGCTCCGCGGTTTCAGAGAAAGGGAAGGGGCGAAGTAATGAGGCTCGCGATAACGGAAGGAGAAAGAAAGTTATGTAGAAGACGACAGACGTTAGGAGCACTGTGATCCGTTAGATAAACATGCAAGGGTAGTCAACAATCGAGGGTAACTTATGTGTGGCTGTCGTTTTTAGGGCATTGTTAATGAGGGCTCCGCCTGGGATGATAATGCTCTGAACATGAATCTCATCCCCATGGATGCGGCTGCAGTGAGGAGAATACCACTGGGACGCACGCGCGAGGATTTCTGGGCGTGGGCGGAAGAAAAGCACGGCTTATATACTGTCCGCTCTGCGTACCGGCTGCTAGCAAGTGCTGATGCACAGCGACAACATTATGCTGAAAATCGTGTTTCACACTCAGAGGCAACAGATGATCCAATGTGGAAGCGGGTGTGGAAGAGTCGAGTCCCTCCCAAAGTAAGGGTTTTTGGTGGCGGATTGTGAAGGAATTCCTGCCATCGAGAGCGAATCTGCACCAGAGACATATAGACAAGCTGGGGGTATGTGAGGCATGTGGTGCACGGAATGAGATCACATTCCATGCTCTGACAGAATGCCCGTATGCTAGATGTTTTTGGCAGCGAATGAAGGAGCTCACAGGTGTCAAACTGCCACATCTTAACCCGGTCACGTGGTCGGTAGACATTCTGGATGACTCGTTGTGCCCGGAGTTTGATCGTAATATCATCCTATGTGGGATGTGGTCAGTCTGGTGCTCTAGAAATGACCGAAGGCATGACAAGAAGGAGATTGATATGAAGCTTTCAATTGAATGGGCAGCGGATGTGTGCTTCCAACTAATGGCGGCCGCGAACAGCTCACAGCCGAGGCCCCAAAAAATGGCCGAGGTGCGCTGGACAAGACCTCCTCCTGGAACAATCGAAGTGAACACTGTTACACTTTCTTCAAGGAGGATTTTACGGGTGCCACTGGTGCTGTGCTACGAGGGCCGGATGGCTCGTTCATGAGAGCGGCGGCGAGACGATTACAGTCGGTGGCGTCAGCCCTGATAGCGGAGGCGGAGGCGTGCCGCGATGGGATTCAGCTGGTGCCCCGATCGTCGTCATCAAGGGTAATTCTCGAAACTGACTCGCTGGAGTTTGTCTCGGCTTGGGAAAAACGTACCAATCACAGGTCGGAGATAGCCTCAATCCTGGAAGATATACAGGAGATGGTAGCCTTATACGCGTCTTTCTCGGTGATGCATGTCAGGCGGACAGCAAACTACCCAGCTCATGTATGTGCGGAAAATGCTAGTTCTTGTAGTTCTGTCGTGTGGGATTTGCAACCCCCTAGCTTCTTGTTTAGGCCCCTGCAACAGGATTGTAACATGGTGGTCTAATGAATGAAGAAGGTTTCCCCAAAAAAAAAAAAGGGCATTGTTAATGTGCACATTTACGCACGGAACTAACTCGCGTACCGAACCGAGAACAAAAGACAAACCAGCTATACCTGCAGATTCTCTCACTCTCTCTCTCTCTCTCTGCAGCGAGGATGCCCGTCCGCCCGAGTGTCATTTCTCTTTACCGCGTGACACACATTTTTAGACAGCAAATGACAAAATGCAGGGATGGCACCTTCCATCTGCTTCTTCCACCTTTCCTTTTTTCTCTTAGGGCAAGTAAAAAGATATTGTCTCGTAGTTTGTCTCATACGTGACACATAATCTTCATAATAAGATGTACATCTGAGCAATAAACACCTCCTCTATTTTCTTTTCTTCCATTTCTCATTGTCTACTTCTGCTCCGTGTCAAATTTGCAGCGAAGAACTTTTTGTTTGTTATGTTGCGTGAAGCTTTTGTTTCTTACATTGGTGCTTTAAAGTCAGAATTTTAGCATTTCCGATACATGAAAATATTTTGGCAGCTTCTGTTGATTTCCCTAGGAAGCAGGTAGAATCCTAGGGAAATGCTATGTTTCCCTACGGTTTTTTGACAATCTCTAGGGGCATGCTATGTTTCCCTACGATTTTCTAACTATCTCTAGGGAAATTTTCTTTCCCTACGATTCTCTAAAAACACTCTAGGGAAACGAAAAAGTCCTAGGGGAACTGGTTGATTCCAGTAGTGCCAGGATGCGATTGAAGCTATACTTGTACTTTTTAATAATCCCATTCAAACTATGTTGGCGTCTCTTTGTTTGATCTTAAACTGTAAGCGTGTGGTGTGGCAGCATGTATGTTGCATATTGATATAATAAGGACAATTGTAGCCTCCTAGGAGGTGAAGGCCAGGATGCTTTTTCCCATTATCTAAAAAGATAAAACAAAAATACTCCTATATCAAATGCATAACATTTCCGTTTTGTGTACTGGGTCCACGGTCGGATTTGTTTTTGTAATCTTGTATGTTATTTCTGCAAATCCCATATTAAAAAAATATTATTTCAAAATTTTCGCCTTGTAATTTTCTGTTTTGTTTCTGTAAATCTCGGTATATGCACCATCCCTTCGCCATGTACCACCTTTTCATGTTGCCTTTGTGGTTTAGCCAAGTTCAAAAGTTCAATCTGGCGCACTAATCCCACGCTAGATCGATAAAAAGGTTGGTGGGTGCATCCGGCTGTACGTCTGGTCGGCGCATCGATAGTCTAACTCGATCGAGTAACATGTCATGTTTGAACTGGGCGAAAGCTCTGCTCGAACACGGTACATGCTGGCCTGGAAAGAGAGCGAACCCACCCGACCCAAGCCGCCGTGCCCGTGAGAAGAAGGAAAACGCGCTCGCGCGCTAGGCGTTGCAGTGCAGCTAGCGTGGCACATGGACCGACGCGGTGCGAGCGGGACGACAAGAGCAGATCGGATGCATGCGTAAGCGCGCGCGTCACCCAACGAGCCAATCAGCCAAGCTCCGACTCCGCCGGTGGACCGATCGATCGAGTACATCGCCTGCGCCGCGACAACACGTACATCGGCGACGCGCTTTCCCTGGGGACGCAGCGCTCCAGTTCAAGGCAGAAAGCTCATTCATTCACGCCGGCCACCCACCAACCTTGTCGGCGTCGTCGTCGTCGCCTCCCTCGCTCATATTGGATCCTCCTCTATATCTATATACGGCACCGTCGACTTCGTGTTCGGCAACGCCGCCGCCGTGCTCCAGCGCTGCACCTGCACGCTCTGGTCCCGCTCGCCGCCGCTGCCGGGGAAGGACAACACCGTCACGGCCCAGGGCCGGTGCGAGCCGTGCCAGGACACGGGCCTCGTCCTCCATCACTGCCGCATCCTCCCCGTCGATTCGTCGGCCCGCTCGCCGGCGGCGGCAGCGACGTACCTGGGCCGGCCGTGGAGGCCCTACTCGAGGGTGGTGATGCTGTCGTACATCGGCCCGCACGTGCCGCCGCGGGGGTGGAACGACACCGCGTCGTACGCGCTCGACACACTCTACTTCGGCGAGTACCGCAACGTCGGGCCAGGCGCGGGGGTGGGCGGCCGCGTGGCGTGGCGCGAGCACCGCGTCATCGCCGACGACGCCGAGGCGGAGAGGTTGCCGAGGCGTGGCGAGCTTCATCGCCGGCGCGTCATGGCTGCCGGACACCGGGGTCTCCTTCGGCGCCGGGCTCTCGCTCTAGCAAACGTACGACCACTGATGCGTCGCTTGACTCGTGACTTGTTGTTCAGGCCGGCACCATCCACATCCAGGCCGGGTAGCTATCAAGTAGATTGGGACGTAGAATCGAACGACGACTGTTGCGTCGCGTGACAATGAAATGTTACTGTTTAGGCTGGCAACCAGGCAGGATAGCGATCAAGAGATCAAGTAGATGATCGAATTAGACGTAGAACTGATTGCTGTACTAGGAACTTGGCAGTAGTAAGAAAACTCGTCTTGCATTGAGATACATTTCTGCTCCTCCACAATTACGCATCTTTGGGCTCGTGCTGCGCACCTGCTACTAGTAACCAAGTTCTTACTGCAGATTTTAAGCTAAAACATACCCAGTCATTTGAGTACCAGAGAAGTTAATCTATAGGACTTCAGTACAAGTAAAACGTGTACTGTGCCCTGACATATATAGAAAAGCAAGGCACACAAGCAAGTACACATCACTGAATTTGCACATAACCTCACCAACGTTTAACCTGGAATAGCAATACATATGAATTTGACTGGAAAATATGAGGGTATAGACCACGATGCAAATTCTCAGAAGGTAATTTACTAGTTACATAATGCGAAGGTAGCATCTGAAATATGCAGACATCTTTCAAAAGTATTTCGTAGATAACAAAAATATTGCACAAATGAGATTTTACTAATATTTAGTATGACTGGAAGCCACAGTAATCTGCACTTTGGTCATCCTTCACTTGTCTTGCCGAAGAACATTCGTGCTATTGTCACTTTCCATTTGAATACCTGTTTACCTAGCAGTGTGCACCATATCAGTACAAGACCAATACACAGTTTAATTTAAGAGAAAAGCAATATATCATGATTAGCACTTTAGGATTACAAACACCGAGTTGTGGAAACATGGAGAGCTCTAAACTTTCATATCCATAAAAATCCATCCGTTTAAATTTATACCTTAATTTCTTAATCTGTCGTGTCCATGCATCAAACTCACTCCAATGCCATATTATAATGCCAAGAAGATTAACAACCAAGTCAAAGAGGTGATAGGTCCTTGAAATGATGGCAACAAGGTCAGAGAAAGCACATCTTGTATAGTTTTCTTTTTGTTTCTTTTGTTTTTTTATATTATTCTGTACTGAACATTTATTTTTGTTTTGATATATTATAATCAGTAGGGGCTTTTTGGGCCCTCCTGTTCTTTCAAAAAGAAAAGAAGAACAAGGTCAGAGAAAGGCTGGACTCTGTCTGGCATTTGAAGGAGTGGAAAATTATGACATTTAAAGAAACTCATGCGATCCATATGGCAAAATAAGGGGAGGTTAATAGTTCTAGTATTTATACTTGACACCAATAATCTGCGGGACTTTGACAATGAATACTGATTGGCAATATAAGTATCTGAATCAATTCCATATTTTTATATCACAAAATTTTGATAAATTCTACAGTGCTTTTGATCTAGTAGTATCCCCCTCCAGTTAATATTATTTGGCTGAAGGGAGTATCTACTTTAGCTAACCGTGATTGAGAAGTTGCTACCTCTTTCCTAAAGCAAGAAGTTCTGACATGGTAGGCTACTAAAGGACTCGAACCAGCAGAGTGCTGCTATGGTGAAATTTGATTCGATGGCAAATAAGAAAAGTGTAAAATTCTGATGGCAAATAAAAGAATAATATAATTTTTGATGGCAAATAAGAAATTTGCTCGAGAATAATGGTGGAAAAACAATCGGAGGTTTTGATGCAGATACTACTAATTTCATTGTCAATCAAGCATGATTCTTGGGAATTGTTACTGGTATTTTGACTTCTCCTCCTCCTTGTTTAGATTGCAAGATCGCTCTCCAAGCAGTCAGGACAGAGAGGGGAAAATAAAAGGAGGGCCCCATGCCACCTTTTAAGCAGCCATGTCAGCAAGAAGTTTGCTATCAGGCACGATTAGCAACTCTAGTGACCAAAGGCTCACAATATACCTTTAGTTGCCTGCTAAAGATGCATTTATCCAGTAGAGTTAGCAACCTACTCAAACATGCTCGCTAAGTTTACTTACATAGAAAACAATTTATTATAATATAAAGAACAATTTTCAGCTAGATATAAGAAGACCTAAAACGTAAGGCATATAAGGGATGCATGGGTACTACTAACAACACACTGAAAAAGTTTGTAACCTTGATTAGAAAAATATACAGGGCAGCGAAAGACAAACCTTGTACGACTATTCCTTCAGCGCAGGGAAGGTGGGAGGCCAGATCATCATAAAGGGGCGTATATGGACACAACTCAAATCTTCACCTTCCTCTTCATCCGTTTCTGTTATTTCATACACCTTATGCAGTAGCCTGCTCCTGAAATCCAAGTAGAATACACATGCATCCGTGTTCAAGAACACAAACTCTGCATTGTCCCCCACCGCGGCTAAGTGAACGATACTTCCATCCTCAGCCTCGCAGTCTGAGTTCTGTAGATCAGCACACATACCACGCAAACAGATGGAATCCAACAACAACCAGTTTCCCATACTGCCATTTATCTCCCTGTAGAGCCAGATGCTAAGTTCGAGGCCTTTCAAATGAACTAGATAAAACCCAGCATCGTTGCTCTGTGACAGCAAGATTTCTACACCATCAAACACCATCTCGTCTGGGAAATTTATTGTGGAGAAAGTTGAGGACGTCGAATCGAACACGAGAACATATTTCACGGTGGCCACCACAAAGATCTTGTCGTCCACTGAGAGAAAGCTTCTCAACGCCTGCTTTGACTGCGACCACCCAGGAATCTTAAGTTTAACTCTAGTGTTCATGTGCCAGCTGGCACCATCTTGTAGCGTGTAGAAGTATGCGGTGGCCTTCCCCCTCTCGGTACAAAGGAATGAGAACCAGAAGTAGGACAGCCCGTCTCCAACTTGTCTGGAGAGGACGTGCCGGACGACGCCGTTCCTGCGATCAGGCTCGATGTGGCATGGCACTTGGGGGACGGTGGCCACGCCTCTCGCAGGGTGGAGCGGGCTGTGCACTCCGTACGTGAACGTACCGTCGCAGTATAAACCGAAGAAGAGCCTGCCGTTCCGGCAGTCCATGCCGTTGATGCCACGCTTAGATGAGCCACCCTCGTCGTCGTCGGCATCCAAGGAGCTGGAGAACGAATTCTCATATGCGTCCAAGCTGAAGCGCCCACGACGGAGGACGGCGGCGAGCTCCGGCGGCTGAGGAAGCATCGGGACGAACTCCAGGCGACGGAACGAACTCGTGTTGAGGTAGAAGCCGAGGAGGCGGGGCGGGTGGAGGTCGCGGAAGCGGCGGAGGAAGGCCGGGTCGGAGGCGACACGGAGCCATTGCTTGGAGACGGCGGCGGCGCGGACGAGGCAGGTGGGGAAGTCAAGGCGGAGGAGGATCTCGCGGAGGAGGTAGCCGTCGCTGAGCACCAACAAGACCGCAGCAGAGGTGGCTTCCATCCCGGCCGCCGCCGCCGCCGGTGAGTTCAGCCGCTTCCCCTCGGACTCCTCCACCTTATCTTCCGTCGGGGACATGGACGCCGGCGATGGCGGTGTCGACGGCGTCCTCTCCTTCTTCGCTTCCATTGCGCGAAATCGGTTTGGATTCAGGAGAGGATCGGATCAGCAGGACAAGGGTTTTGGGGTTTTACGGACCGCAGAAGACGGGTTTGATGCGAACCCGGTTTCTTCCCCCAAAATTTGGACTTTACGGGGTTTAAAACCATGCTGTATTCAGACTCCAACAATCTAGCTAGAGATCGTAGGCCGATGAGCTTAAATAATATAGTACTCATAATACTCATTATATAATAATTTTTCATTAGCTTATTTCAACTTGGTTTGGCTCTAACCATATAGCCTTTGAAAATTTGCGGTCATGCTCGGCTAGCACAGCACGAGCGTGCCGGATGAACCGGCATGCTCGGTCACCGTAGGCATTCTGGCCAAAGATAACTTGACTTTAATTAATAGGGAAGGAAGAAGCTGATGGAAAATGTAAGTTTTGCAGGCTGCTGAAGAATACTTACTACTAGTGATCATCCGTTTTCTCAATGCCTGCTGATCAGATAAGTTTTGCAGTTACCTCTCGTGCTTTCAATCAAAGTGTGCATGCGTTGTTTTGGTCTCTTTGGAAGCGCAGGAATTCAGATTGCTTTCGACCCAAGTTACCATGTTCTTAATTTGATTCATGATGCTGTTCCCAAAAATTCGCGAGACGAATCTAATGAGGGTAATTACGCCATGATTAGATGATGTTTACTGTAGCATTACTGTAGCATAACTGTAGCAAAACATAGATTAATTAGGCTCATTAGATTCGTCTCGTAAAGATGTACCCATCTGTAAAAAGGTTTTGTCATTAAACTTTATTTAGTACTAGGTTCTCTTTGTTTAGAGGCCTCTAAAATTTAGCGCTAAAAGAAACGAACAGGGCCTATATTACTCGACCTGCTGCATTCGAAACAACCTGACCGAACCAGTTTCGTCCAGCCAGCAGGCGAGCAGGCTAGTACATTACTTATTATGGTGGCAGTACACGTCGGAGTTGGACAAGCGTACATAGCAGGAACGACTGAACAGGTGCCAGTTAAAGGCACAAGCTCACTCATTTCCGATGGCCAGCCACCAACTTTGTATGCGTCGTCGCGTCAAAACCCCGTCGTCGCCTCCCTCCAGGCTAAGCTCTACCTCGCTCGCTCAGTACTCATGGGGTCCTCTCCTCTATAAACGGACACGACAAAAGAACCACCAGAACTCGTACTCACATCCACACACTGCCTGCTCTCAGCATTAGTACTCCTAATTCGTAGTTCTCACTGTCACATCAGCGAGCGAGCGAGCCAGCCAGCCATGGAGCGCCGCCTTGTGCTACTACGTACTCTTGACGCTCACGTGTCACGCGCTCCGCGCAGGCTGCATCACGTTCACGGCAGCCGCCGCTGTGGCCAAGGCGCCGGCGTCCTCGTCGTCGCCGAGCGAGGGCGACCGGCAGCGCGTCGCGCTCGACGCCGCCGCCCGGCCGGAGCGTGGGCCATGCGCTCGCGGCCCGTGGCCCCGTCCTCCGCCGGCATTTCCTCGTCGCCGTCGCTCGCCGCGGAGGCGCGCGAAGACTGCGCGGAGCTACTCGGGGGAGTCGCTCCACCTCCTGGCCGGAGCGGGCGACGACGCGATGGCGTGGCTCTCCGCGCGCCGCGCTCACCCACCACGACACCTGCGCCGACGGCTCGCGGGAGGCCGGCGTCATCTCGGGCGCCGACGACGACCACGTTTACGCCGCTTTTCCAGGACTCGCCGCCGCACGCGCCACGGTCCGGGACAGCCTCGCCATGTACGCCTCCTCCTCCTCCACGCCACCACCGCACACCGCGCCGGAAGAACCAGACCACCCAGCAGCACGACGCGTGCGGCTTCCCGAGGTGGCTGCCGTGTCGACGGACCGGCGGCTTCTGCTGTCCCCTGCGGCGTCGCTCAAGGCCACGGCCAACCTCGTGGTGGCGCAGGACGGCACGGCCACGCACGCCACCATCGGCGACGCGGTGGACGTACGGTGATCCACGTCAAGGCGGGGCGGTAGGACGAGGTCGTCAGGGTCGGGAGCTAGCAAGAAGACCAACCTCGTGTTCCTCGGCGACGGCGCGAACCGCACCCTGGACGCCGCAGCGTCGCTGACAACTTCACCACCTTCCAAACCCCAACCTTTGGTATATACGTGCCCGACCACTTGCTTCTATACTGTTGCCGTATTTCTCTGGCCATCAAAATTTCTACGTACTATTATCTCACTATCAAGTTCCGCTTTCATGTAACAGATAGCTTTTAATGGCTTATGAAAATAAATAAATATAGAGAGCTTTAATACGCAACATTGCAACTAAATATTCAATGTTTCCATGAGTATCAAGATTTATTGTGCATGTGCTTCCTTTTTCTCTAAACAAGCACGCGCACCTGGCCAGATCGAGTGGGTGCAAGTTTTCAATGTTGAGGTTGGCTTGGCGGGTCGGCCCAAAACCCTCTCAAATGATTTAAAATCCACCTCCATTCACATCAAACTAGTAGAGCAAATGAAACAGTGGGTTGACAAACAAATACCCATTGGGTACCCGCTTGCATCTCAGTACAATAATAACTAGTATGGTTGCCCGCACATTTCCGCGGCTAGACTTACTATATTATTTAAAATATTTTATATTATTGCAAAAGTTTAACATAGTTTATTGTTATTACTTATTTTATACTCTATATTTATAAACTGGTAGAAAATATATTGGAGAATTTCTCACCTTCTCTCAATTTGAGCATGGGATTCAGTGTTTATTGGATATTTTTATTTCTCACCTTCAGGGACCAAGTTTACTAGCTCTTTATTTTGCATTCTACTAGATCCTAGTTACCATCTTCTTAAAATCAGGTACTCGATCGAGTTTTCATGAGACTGTGGAAGTAATAATTATGTGTGAATTACATTCACCCATCGAAGATCTGTTTGTTCGGATAAATTATTGTATTATTCAGGGAACACCATATTTGATAATTAGGATAGAAACTGATAAAATTTGATATTGACACAGTGCTATTTTAAAATATAGTCATTTCCTCTTGAAGCTGTATAGTTAATCGGTCGCAAGCTTGTAATTTTTTATTTATTTTGTGCACGCTGCCAGGTAAAAGGAACTTCAACATTCAAATGGAGGATGACACTTTCATTCTTCACCAAGTTAACATGTTCTTTGATTCATGATCTGTCTATCTATATACTGAAGAAAAAGGAAACTGAGGGGTGCACTTGGAAGGGGGGAAAAGGAATTAAGCAATGTAGTAAGTAAGTGGCACATAACAACTAAAAAAAAGAGTAAGTGGCACATAACGCCTGTAACGGTAATACTCATGGATGGCGACCCCGTCGTGGGGGAAGAATTGAAGTAACAGCTACAACTTTGGAGCAAGATACAAATGTGCATGATTCTGCTTTAGGCTTCTGTCAATCCTATCCATGTTCAGATACGTTTCATGTTACTCCAGGATCGCGGCGATCACGTACCTGCCGTCCTCTCGTACAGATCTCATGACGTAGCACTCGCCGGCTCCGGGCATGCCGCCGGGGGTGGCTGGTACCAGTCCGGTACCACTACGAGCACTACGGGAAACAGGGAGTTTGCCGAGTGCAGGGGACACTCGGCAAAGCCCCTTAAGCTCTCGGCAAAGGGTTTGCCGAGTGTAACTCTCGGCAAACCCCTCTCGGCAAAATCCAGTCGGCAAAGAGGGGTTTGCCGAGAGTCAAAACGCGGGCACTCGGCAAACCCTTTGCCGAGAGCCCCGAAGACCCTCGGCAAAGCCCGGGGAGGGTAACGGCCCCAAAATATGGTCACTTTGCCGAATGTCCCTGACGCCAGGCACTCGGCAAACCCTGGTGCTTTGCCGAGCGCCTCAGCGCGGGCACTCGGCAAAGTATTGGCTCTTTGCCGAGAGCCAGGGAAACGGCTCTCGGCAAAGAATGGTCACTTTGCCGAGTGCCCCCCCCCCCCCCCCCCCCCCCCCGGGCACTCGGCAAAGTGACCATATTTTGCCGAGTGCCCTTACGTGGCTCTCGGCAAATGTGTTACACTCGGCAAAATTAATTTTCAAGTTGCAATAAAATGTTTATTTTTGCTACAACCTGGACCAAAATCACAAATAAACAACACAGATATTATCAGCATCATCTGATACACATGTTTATCATCACCATCACATTCACAAGCAAATAAAATGACCACAAACACTAAACCACATCACATTCACCTCAAGTCCACATAGAGTGTCACATAGTTCAAATACGAAGTGTCCACGTAGTTCAAATACAAGTGCTCGACAACGACAAGTAAAAGTCTATGAAATGCAAGCTAAGGATAGTAGGTTCATGAAATAGAAACACAACTACAAGTTCATTGAGGTGGCCACGCCGTCCAAGGGCTTGTAGGTGAGATCGGAAAGTTGGATGCCTCGGATTGGTTCTGCAAAATCAAAGGATTGCATGTGACACAAGATTCATAGAAACTAAGACATTGGATATCCTATTGCGAGGGAAAAAATGAAAGCCGAACTATCTCAAGTGACTCACCGGAGTGCCAGCTGGAGAAGCGCCGCTGGGAGGAGTAACGCCGCCGGGAGGAGGAATTCACATTTGCAAGAAATTCACTTGCACCTAGCATTTTCTAGTTCCAAATTTTCAATCCAGGCACATGTTCATTTCCAAGCAATTTCATTTCACAATTTCATTTCCAAGCAATTTCATTTCCAACTCTCTAATTCCATGTCTGCAATTTCATTTCAAAAATCAAAAGATACCTAGCTAGCTGGTGGGGGATGGCCGGGCGTCGGGGACCCCTGCTGGTCGTCGGCGACGGAGGGGCAGGTGGCAGGGGAGGCGCCGGGGCAGCAGCTCGTCGACGAGGATGGACCCGGCAGCAGCTCGTCTACGTTGGCCGGGCCAGTCAGCAGCAGGGCGCGGTAGCACCTTGTCGACGGTGGCCGGGCAGCAGCAGCAGGGCACGGCAGCCGCTCGTTGACGGCAGCAGCAGGGCGACGGGCAGCAGCAGCTCGGGTGGAGGAGAGCTGTGGCAGAACTCGGGCAGCAGCAGCAGCAGCTCAGGGCACGGCAGCAGCT
The DNA here is from genome assembly GCA_007726485.1 of Eragrostis curvula. Lineage (NCBI taxonomy): Eukaryota > Viridiplantae > Streptophyta > Magnoliopsida > Poales > Poaceae > Eragrostis > Eragrostis curvula. Next base: position 79,105 of record RWGY01000014.1, read on the forward strand.
CGTCGCAGCTCGTCGCCGTCGAGGTGGAGGAGGGTCTGGGCGCGGTGCGAGGTGGAGGGGAGCGGGGGCACACGTCGACGGCGAGGTGGAGGGGAGCGGCGGCCGGCGTCCAGATCGAGAGGAGCAGCTCGGGGTGGAGGAGAGCCGGGGCGCGGGGAGCAGCTCGTCGCAGCTCGAGAGCCGTCGCCCCGTCGCCGTCGAGGCGGAGGGGACGGGGGCGCGGTGGCCGGCGTCCAGATCCAGGGGCGCATGGCGAGGTGGAGGAGAGCCGGGGCGCGTGCGGGGCCAGGGCGGGGTGGAGGAGGTTCGACGGCGGCGAGGTGGAGGAGAGCCGGGAGCGCGGGGAGCGGTGGGTCGACGGCGACGGCGGCACGGTGGGCGGCGGCGGCGCGAGATGCGGCTGGTGGAGGTGGGATGCGGGCGGCGGTGGCGCGAGATGCGGCAAAGGTGGGAGCAGGGATGCGGGCGGAGGCGGGATGCTGGCGAGGAGGGCGCGGGTCGACGGCGAGGAGGGCGGAGGCGGCGGCGGCTGGCGGCGCGGAGGCGGGATGCGGATGCGGACACAAATCGAGAGGAGGAAGAAAGGGGGAGAAGCGAGGCCGCGCGCGACTAAGTCCAAATCCACAGACTTTGCCGAGAGCCCGCGATCCGGCTCTCGGCAAACAAATTCTTTTCTTTTTTTTTAATAAACTTAATGTCTGCCGAGAGCAAGCTCTCGGCAAATAATTGTTTTCTTTTTTTTAAATTTCATTTCGTGCACATTTTGATTTTAAATTAAAACTACTCAAATACAAAGTTTCGTAACTTCTTGATATCTAACACTTTTATGTTTACAATTTCTCCATCCGATATCATTTTCAAAATTCAAATTTCAAAAATTGAATTCAAAAACGTATTTTTCATTGAAATTTGTGTTTCAAATAAGAAGGTTCTATAACTTGTCAACTACATAGTTTCTATAACTTCTAAAGAGCTACAAATTAAATCTCCTCCATTCTCTACCCGAGATTACCCGCTAAAATTCAAATTTTCGCTTTTCAAGAAATTCATATGTATTTTTCGTTGACAAAGCAAATTCAAACTTCAAAAGTGTTCAACAGCAAAGATGTGTAACTTTTGAATACCTACAACTTCTATTTTGATCATTTTTTAATAAAATATAATTGTAGCCACATTGTTCACAAAATTTAAATGTACCTATTCAAGTTTCTATGAACTACAAGGGACCTTTATGGTTTATGAAAAATTTTACCGTCGCTTTCTCGAATGAACATTTGACCAAAATAGAAAGTGTAGATCTCTAGATTTAAGACAACTTTGTAATTAACAAGATTTTCATTTGAATTAATCTAATGCATGGAAAATTTCATACAAAATAACTTTGCCGAGAGCCGCTCTCGGCAAAGAATATTTTGCCGAGCGCAGCTCTCGGCAAAGGCAATTTTTTTTTGCCGAGCACCCGCTTTGCCGAGAGCTTGCCCATCCGCGCTCGGTAAATAGATTTTTTTTTGCCGAGTGGTCCTTCGCGGCTCTCGGCAAACTTCCGATCTGGCCCCACCTTCCTGACGGCGTCGCGAGTTTCTGACGGCCGTCAAATTTTGCCGAGAGTCCAGTGTTTGCCGAGAGCCTCTGGGTGGTTTGCCAAGAGCATATGGCAAGACTCTCGGCAAAGTTTTTTTGTTTGCCGAGAGTTTTTTTTTTGCCGACGGTTTGCTCTCGGAAGCTCTCTTTGCGCCGGGTGGCCAGTCTTTGCCGAGAGCGGCTCTCGGCAAACCGGTTGTTTGCCGAGTGCCCGACGTTTAGCTCTCGGCAAAGAGGAGGGCACCCGGCAAACAGCCGGTTTCCCGTAGTGGAGGAACCGTGGCGATCAGCATCAGGTTGCGGCTGAGGCAAAGATAGCATGTGTACTTATATATCGGGACTGTAGCGGTTGCCGGACTCCGACGCTGATGAGCTGTGTTGCCGCTGGCGACCGGCGCCGTCACGATGCTGGACGCCATATTGCCATTGCGGACGAGGAGTCAGGAGCGTTAGAGCACAAGGGAGGAGACGAGGAGTGCAAGTCAGCTGGTTTCTGTTTGTGTAGCCTGCCCTGGAGACTGCTTTCTGAACATGATCTCAGTACATTCATGAACTGACATTTTTTGGGCGATTTTTATCCGACGAAACCTTTTTTTTTTCTGGGTTATTTGGTAGTCCACTCTAGCAAGGAACAGCAGCAGAGCCTCGATCGGCAGCACAAGTTTTAGGTGAGGCTGTAATCAACTAATGCAACAAGATGCGTCGTACCTTAGTAATCTGAGTTCAAACTACTATACTGCAACGTTCTCTCCTCTCCAGGGTGCAAGCGTCTGCTCCTTCCCACTTGAAGCCGCTGCCTGACGCGCGCATCTGTATCCGTCTCGGTTAAGGGATCAGATAATTAGTTACCCGCCATTAATCACATCGTAATAAAGAGGCGCACATGTATCAGTTCGCAATTCAATTCGTTGGCAGTTCAATTAGTATTTCGTCGAACACCTTGCGGGCGCAAGACCGACCTCAAATCTTTTGCCAGTACTCAGCGTAAGCCGCAAGCAAATCACCCAATTCTGTTTCGGGATTCAGAAACCTTCCATATTCAGAGGAGAGAAGCTCGGATTGCGCCAGTAGTACAGCCGCTGAACCTTCCATATGCAGCTTCCAGTCGGACACGGCTTCGGTTTGCGCGCGAACCCGCAGCCAGCCCCCGCCAAATAAATTGTAGCCCAACCCCTCTCCATTGCTCCATCTCTCGCTCGATCTGCCCTTCCCTTTCCTTCCCTCCGCCTCTTCTGCCCTAGCCGCCTCTCTCCCTCCCTCCATCTCGAGAGACACAAGGAACACGATGTGGTCGTCGGCGGCGGAGATCCTCCACGACATCTCGCCGGACATGCACTTCGAACCCGCCGACGAGCTGCTCGCCGAGCTCTACCTCCTCCGGCGCGTCCGCGGCCAGCCCGACCTGTTCCCTGGCCTCATCGTCGACGACGATGCGGCGGCCAACACCCAGCCATGGGAGCTCTTCGGCCGCCACGGCCTTCCCATCAAAGACGGCGCCCGTGCCTTCTTCTTCGTGCACACAAATGGAGGTGCGCGCCCGGATCGGCGCTGCCAGGACGGCGGGACGTGGAAGAGCCAGAAGCGCCTGCGCGAGGACCTCGCCCACGAGCTGGTCGTCGTCGACGGCGAGAAGATCAAGTGGAGCCGGCACAACCTCAACTTCCACATGGACATGGAGAGCGGCAGCAAGGGGTGGGTCATGCACGAGTACACCATCACGACGAACCCGTCCCTCAAGCTCTGCCGGATCTCCTACTCCGGCTACGGTCAAAAGCGCAAGTGCGTCCCCGACGGCTACGGCAACAACGAACCCGTGACTCAGCGCCCGCGCGTCGCCGCAGAGGAAAGTGGCTCCGGAACGACGACGGCGGCGTTCGATCAAGGATTCAACACGGCGCACGCTTCTGAAGATCGAGAGCCCCTTCACGACTCTTCTTCTTGCTCGGCGACGACGACGCTCAGCCAAGAGTCGGGCTTGGCGCAGGACGGCGAAGGCCTAGAACCTTTGGCACTTCTCTCTGACGACGCCATCGCGGAGGTTCTTGACATCATTGCACAACCGCTGGCCGATGGAGAGACCTACCAGCAAGTGCCGGTGATGGATCAGAGCTCCTGCGGCGTGCCCGACATCGGCGACACGGACGCCGTTCATTGGGAAGGCATCGACTTCACCTTCAGCTACGACGACAACAACTCCATGTGTTGATCGCGTCTGAATGTGTATAGGGAGGCTTCTGCTGGCTCGGAGAGCAGTTTCTGATGACACCAAGTTTTGTAGCAAGTAGCAGGAAACCTTTGCCCGGCATCACTAAAATTTGTACTGCAGCCCTTCAGTTGTTTTCTCCGTCAATCTTTATCTGGTCGGAGACCAACCTTCTGTAAACAACAGATGCACTAATTTTGTGCCGATCAATTGATGTTATGTCTCAATCATTCTGTAATGTTGTATGATTTCTCAAATTGTAGGACCCTAATTTTATACCTTATCTTCTGATCTAATGTTCAGTTTTACGAGAGTAATCTAGTTTAGAAGTGAAAGAAGCATATTTTCAGAAACTATGTGTGACCTGCAACTGCAAGTACGTAATAGCTGCATAATGTCGTAAACACTACCATTTCACAATTCAGTATAATCTTATTCTTTTTCTGATAATCAGTAGTTGCAAAAACCATATTCTTTATCTGATAATCAGTAGTCGCAAAAACCATAAAAAAATATCTGATGGCTGACTTGTGCAACGCAGTCGTATCATTCCTAGCAAAGCAACAGATAGCTTCTTATATCCTGTGGAACGTCATGTAGCAGAGCATAGTTTCTGTTTCAAACTTGTCGGGGTTGTTTTGGATTGGAGAGTATCGCTGTCAGTTTGTAGCAGAGCATAGTTTCTGTTTTGCAGGTACACTGTCATGTTTGTCGATCTTGCAAGATTCGATGCAGACATTTTCATCCACCCCTTGATTTAAAGGCAACGCTTTCATTATCAATGACTGTGAGATGTATAATTCACCTATGTTTCTGCATGGCAAAAGTGGAAGCAGTATTTGCGCGAATACTAGTAGAACAGGAGGAATCTTACTACATTACAGTCATGGAAAAACTTTTTTTTTTGGAGGAAATTACTACCCAACCAATGGGTCAATTTCAATGAAAATTGTCGAGAATTTGCGCTGTGTTGCTGTACTCTTTCGTTCTCAAACTTGAGATTTCTCTTGCATTTCTCATTGCACTATTTGCTACAGAAAATTTCTGAATCTGAAGCTGAATATCCTTCACAATGGGACTCTCTCGACGCCTGAAATCAATCCACCAGGAAACGTCATGAAAATGTACTGTATATTACAGCATCAATTCCACCTTGAGTTTTTGAGTGACGACCATGGAGGTAAGTAAACTCTGAAACAGCTTGGGACAATGTTCAGGCTGTGATGCTGAAATCGCACTCGAGCTTTACTCAACAGTCAATATCTCGGCTCCCACAGCTCCCTGGTCACGAACGGTGTCTCCGTGAATATCTATCCTCTTCGCCGGGGCTACCGCCGGCGGAGCCGAGAAGCACTGCGGCGTCCTGGCCTCCTCCACCGCGAGCTCCCACCGTGCGCTAAACATGCATCTCCCAGAGCCAACCTCCTGCGCGGTGGCAAGCCAGCCACCGGAAGCATCGTGCACGGGACCTTCGGAGCCGGCGCGCGGGGCATGGAGGCGGGATCGGGTGACTGCCGGAGCAGCCGCCATGGCTGGCCAAGCAGAGGTCTTGACCGTGGGTAGTCGCCGCTCCTCAATTGACCTCAATCAAGACCGCAGAAGTTGATCCAACGGCAGACGATTGTCCACATTTGAGCTGACCGCCGTCAAACATGTTTTTTCACAAAACCCGCTAGTTTGGATGGCGACTAATTATCGCGATCCAAACATTTATAAATAACCTCTTGATATGGATCGTAATTAATAGTCGCGATTCAAATATTTTTATATGAACCCCTAACTTGGATAATGTCTTGCACAAACGTCCCTGCGTCCGCACGCCTCCGGCGCTCTTCCCCTTCCGCTCCGGCGACGGCGATGCCCGCATCGTCCCCGGCGAATGGGCTTCCGCTCCTACTCTGTCTCTTACCTCCCCGTTTACCGCTGTATCTGCTATTCCTCGTCGGCTCGTCGCCTCCTGCTCAACCAGACTACCCGTCTCGTTCTTCGTCTTGTTCCGATCCTGGTCGCGAAACGAAGCTTAGCAGCGGATGGCCGTGGTGACCGGCCTCTTCTGCGATTCTCATCGCCGTCTCCTCCCACATCGTAGGACGGCGCACGGGGTTGATGGCGGTCTCGCTAGTTCAGCTCATCGTGCGAGCAGGGCCGGGTTGGAGACCATCCTCCTTTGTTCTCAATCGCAGCACGCGGGCCGCGGAAACGCTGAGCCCGGAGACTTGAAGAGCCTGTCAGTCGTCAGGAGATCTGGTCAATGCTGCAGCAAGGAGCGGAAACCAGATTTTTGTATCTCTAGGAGTTGTGTTCCCTGATGCAGGCAGTTCTGCTAATGGCTGCAAGCTGCAACCAATTGTACAATGCTTGTTTTCCCTGCCACTGTATTACAGAACCACACCACTGTATTTGACTAATCTGTTCATACTCTACAATTGTTTATCTGTTCACACTATTCCGTTCGTCAAACCGTTGCTCCAACCCATAGTTTGAGCCGAGAGAAACATGTTTAGCACAAAAGGGGATATTTGCAATCTTGGGTGTAACCCAAGTTTCGGCACCTTACAACCTGTACTCTGAAAACTTCCAGCGACATCTCAAGAACCGAACATCTTTTTCGTTCGAGGACCGGAGCAAATTACGGAAACGGGATGCATTGGCTCCCACGCGAACGTTTGCGTGAACAAGGCAAGACGCTGAATCAAAGAATTTTCTTATTTTGGAACGAGTGTACTACAGCGTACTAAAATGAAGCATATACTCTGTTTTGAAGATACGTATATGTAAATTACGCTGTTCTTTCCATTCCATGCATGCACAACAAACTCTTTTGTAGCTGCGTGCAGGCGCGTGCGCGTAGCACGCACGCCTTTCTGGCCTCCAGACGAGGGCCTCCACTCCACACGGACGCCATAGACACGGAACCTGGGCGCGCGCCACGAGCACTGGACGCAACGAGGGACGCGCCGGTGCCAGAGACCTGGCCGGCACGCCATAGTCGTCGACACCCTCGGCCACGGTGGAGTAGTTGAGGAGCGTAGCGAATTCAAGGACATCTCCTTGGCGTTTGGCGCGCTAGCTCTTCGCCTGGTACGCAGAACAGGCCGGCGAGCGACTTTTACGTCTTGAGCTTGCATTGTATATGCTTGTTCATTCGGTGCGCACCGTTCGCACAGCACCAACCTTGCCGGTCCCGGCAAAGCGACGGCCACGCTCCTGGCCGGAAAGCGCTGTCAGATTGCTTCTTTCGTCGAGACGCGGGCGCGGCGACAAAGGATTTTGGACGGAAAGCCTCACTGTTGGGGGGCGCTTTGGGCCTGGTCCAGTGGGCTGGGCTAAAAGACGCCTAAGGCCACCTTCAGGCCCTGTTCCAGGCCATTCATTGCCCGATCGAGTGTAAAAATTCGCACTTCGCTAAGCTCCGCTTGCTTGCATCCAAAACACACGGCCGGTCAGCTGTGTAGGCTCTCTTTTACACCTTTCACCAAAAACGAAAAAGCGAGAGGGAAAGTAAAAAAGAAAAGAAAAGAAAAGAAAAAACAACTGTGTCGGCTAAAGGGGGACGAGACAGATTCGTTCCAACAGTGCTAGCATGGGGAAACGAGCGAGGTAATTCTACAGTGGAAGCTAGCAGAGCGAGAGCAGCGCGCTTAATTAAGGTCCCTCTAGGAAGGAAACTTAGGAAAGGGATCATCCCGATCCACGTGTCGCCATGCCGCCCTCTGGTCATGCATGCACACAAGTATAGCAACCGCGGTTACTGGCGTTTGGATCCGATCCAGGTGCTAACTGCTCAGTTTGCTCCTCTTGATGCATCAACAACACGTACGATTGCAGAGCTTCGGCTTCTATATGCAAAGCTTGTTTGGATTAATCATTTTACCCAACTTTTTGCTTTATATTCTCGCACTCTATGTCACAGCCACGCCAAACTCACAATTTCGTTTCATTATACGAATTTGTCAGAGAGAAAGCAATTCACTACATAGTTTAATTCACACATCAATACAACATATTTTGTCTCAATCTGAAAGTGCACATCACTCGATCACTACTCGTTAGCCATCAACAACAGTTAAGCTAGCAGCAATAATAACTGATAAGCAAGCTCTCTCCGTACCACTATGACTAATAGCCCTAACTCTGACGTACTAGCTACCTATATGAACCTCAGTTGTTCACGAGACTCTGGATCACGAGTGTGAGCTGGCCACAAATGCTTGCGCGTGCCATCACCATCAGGACCGCGGACCTCGTCAATTCATAGCTGGACAACTTCATGGGGGGCATGTCCTGCGACAACGTTGTCGCGAACCAAATCAATGCCATTAAGCTATGCAGTCAAGACCGATAAGTGTGGTTAAAAAATTCATTCATTGCTTAGTTGATTTAAGGAGCAGGTTAGAGATTGTATGGATCGACAACTCACCGAATCTCCAACGGTATTAACCGAGGCAGCGAGGGGCTTTTCAAGCTGCTCTCCATGTAGCTCCCCGAGCTCCACAAAGATGCGCACTAGGCTCCACAAAAGTTGTAGAGCGGCAACCAAATAAAGGGGTCTGCACGCAGCCGGACAATGCAACAGCCAACTTGATTATGAGGAGAAATCAAAGGAAACGTATATATATCATTTTCGTATATATATACGTGCACTGAAGTAATTAAAGAAGAAGGGAACGAGAAACATTTAACCATACAGGTTGCATGCATGCGTCTATATATATGAAAAAAAGGAAAGGAAAAGAAAAGAAAACCTACTCGAATGCGGGGGAGCGATGGGTGAGATCGTCTTCGCCGGTGACCATGACGGCGAGCGTGCCGGCGGCGAGGATGGACTGCATGACGCGGATGAAGAGCTTCGTGCACTGATGGAGCCTGAGCGTCGGCATCGTCGGCGGTTCAACCGTACAGTACCCTGTAATGTATATTAGTACACATCAATTATCCAGTGGCGTTGCTAAGGGCAGTGGCGAAGCTGGAGCTTCAAGCACCCGAGTGCACACTTCAACTTACATATGGCGATAATTGTCCAATATATTGTACGATCACTAAGAAATATGATATTTTTTCTTACCAAGATACACAATGTCATAATTTGAGTTAAAATATGATGGTAAATAAAAGTAAAAGATACAATCGATGTCAAATTTTAATTTATTGGCGGAGTTAGGATTCAAAGCTAGGTTGTCGATTGTTTTCCCATACAACAAATTTAAACTACAAAATTACAACAAATTTTAAAGATTAAATATTTTCCAAACACTATATATTATTGTTTAGATTCGGGTGTGGGAAGGACTCAAAACACACTACTGTTGTTTACATTATAGATAAATGCACGTAGATCGAAATTAGAAGTGCATATATCCATGCTTCCAAAGAAGTCGAATGCGAGGAGAGCCACTAGTACTAAGCTCCCTGCACTGCACCTAGCAGCACACTACTCAATTTCTCTTTCGGTTCTCATTTCATAATAGGCTAGGTTTGCAACTAGGATTACTTACAAATTTGCATGACCCAAGCAACATTGTTCAACCGTGAACTCCTACTGACACAACAACAAAAACTTCCTGTAGCGACGGTTCAAAATGGCCTGTAGCGACGGATCAGGCCAACCGTCGCTACGCTACTGTCGCTAGAAATCACAAACCTTTAGCTGCGGTTCAAAATATCGATCGATTTGTAGTAACGGTTGACGGCAACAACCGTCGCTACAAATCGATTTGTAGCAACGGTTGACGGCATGAACCGCGGCTACTACTGATTTTAAAAAACAAAAAAAAAGAGCCTGACACCCTGGGTGGTTGGTCGCCGACGCCCTCCGCGGCCGTGGATGCACGCCCGCGCCAGCGCCACCGTCTGCCGCCACGCCCGCGCCAATCCGTTGTCGCACCGCCGCCGCGCCCTCTAGCTGCCGCCATACCCGCGCCAACCCGTTGCCGCACCGCCGCGCCCCACCCTACGTGGAACAGGTGCCAGCACTCGGGAAAGCTCCGGGGCGTCAACACGGCGGCGCTTGTTCGGCAGTGGCGGTCTCGGCCTTGACGCGGTCGACGAAGCTCCATGGCACGGTGACGTCGCAGCAGGCGTAGTCCGCGGGCTCGAACCCGTCGTGTCGGAGCACGGTGGCGAGCAGCTGCGAGACGTCGTCGTTGTCCGGGACGGAGGACGGGACGGGGGCGACGGACGGACGGCGACGGGAGCCCGCGCGCAAGCTCGCTGATGGCCCACAGGAACTACACCATCATGACGCCATCGAGGAACCCGGCGTCTCGCAGCGTGCAGCTTGCCGTCGCGGCCAGGAACGACACGGCGACGCGGCGGAGCTCGCGTACCTCCTAGGCAAGAGGCACCAGATGGCGCCGACGAGCAGAGCGGCCATGGCGGCGAAGGCTCACGCGTCCCAGATGACGACGGACGCGGCGAGCAAGCAGCAGAACATGGCTATCTTGCTCGTAAGTAGAAGAGAGATAAGCAAGGGAGCAGCAACAATGATTTTTAACCAAGGGAGCAGCAGCGTGTCACCTAGTACTTGTCGCCTTCCATGCCTCTCTCTCTCTCCTGTCTCGTTCATTTAATCAAGGGAGCAACAGGGGCAGTAGATGGGATAGCATCGGACGGTTGGGCTGTTGAGAAGAAAACACGTAATCCGTGTGCTTGTTGCTCATTGATGGAGAGGTGGGAAGGTGTGGATTGGTGTTGAAAAGGACGAGCCAGAGCAGTGCTGTAGCTGCGGGTAGTAATATCGTCCGCGGCTACAAATCAATTAAGTAGCGGCGGGGAGTGGCAGGAACCGCCGCTACAAATAGCAGCCTGTTCGTTTCGCTGCAGCTGCGGCTGCGGCTGCAGAAAAATAACTGTAAACACTGTAGCAGCTGCAGAAACACTGTAGCTGATGCAGAAGAAATAATTGCGAACACTGTAGCTGCTGCAAAGCAGCCGCTGCAAAGCAGCGAAACGAACACGCTTAGATCTATTTGTAGCAACAGTTCCTGCTATCACCCGTTGCTATAAATAATTTATAGCAACGGTTCATGATATCAACCGCCGCTACAAATAATTTGTAGCAACGGGTCACTTGTACAGTACTCTGGCACCCACTGTAGCGACGGTTGACTTTTAAATCCGTCGCTACCGGATTTTAGACACTGTCGCTAAAGGAGACTTTTGTTGTAGTGTGATCGATGGGTTCAGTTTTTATCATTAGCTGCTGCCACGGTCGAGCCAACCCCAAGGCGAAGATGAAGAATGTTGTTTGCTGCAATTTGTTCGTATTCCAATAATACTGTCATACAACAATCCAATTGCATGAATCAAATTAGTAATTTACTCGTGGGCGCTGAGAGCACATGGAGTTGAGCTAGCAACTTCCCAAGGGCGTTGTCCGACTAGCGCCGAAGCGCAATGTACGCATGCAGGTTCTGTTCTTTTCCGGTGACCCTAGCGAGGAGGCAAGCATTCACTTACGTGAGCCTGGCTTCCAATCGAAGGCAGCAGGCATAAACCAGCTGTTATGGCTTTATTAGACTCTAGGTTTGTTGTTGGCTCTTGTCTCTCGAGATGCTGGTTGGGTTCATCCTCCTGCGTGCCTCACCTGGGCTGTTGCTGAGCTTCCGTAGCGAGGTAGTGGTGCACGTTGCTGGCCCACGGTGTTGCACATGAGGTAAATGTTTGATGCTCGTAAGGGGATTTCAGTTTGCAGCCTGGTGCCGGTGCACCAGGGAGTGACAACGTAGAAGTACTAGAAAAATATTGCACAAGAATATCACTGCATGCTAAGGAAAAAAAAAGAGAGGAAGTGGCGTTGGAGGACACGAACCGTGGCAGGAATGAGCTAGGAAAACTGGCCTGGCGAGGGATGGAGATTCGATGGAAGCCTAACATGCATTGATCATCATGTACTGTATATATAGACGCAGCGGCTGCGCCAAGGGCCATCCAGTCAGAGAGGGACTGATTTATTCCAACAGCGCGTGTTGTGCAGGTGACCAAAGCTGCATCTACTAAAGTGTACATGGAAGCTAGCTAGTAAGCTAGTTGAGAGAGCGTGGTACTAGTAGCTAGCTGAACTTTTGTTCGATCGAACTCGTCGGGTGAGCACAGAACTTTGCTTTCGGCACGTCCGCCTGCTGTCCGAAAGCAGAGTGAATAGCGTTCAGGCAAGGGACAGGCAGGCACCATCTATCCCAAACGTGTAGCCACGCCATGCCATGGGCATCCTCTCTTTCACGTATGCACGCCAGTAGCAATCGCGTTTGAGTTTCATCAGAGTTTAGAGAGATCGCTCGGTTCGTATGCATGAAGCACCCCCGGGTCCTGGTTTGGGCCAAATCCGATGCCTCCCGATTGTTTCCTCTCTTTTTTCCAGGGTCTTAGCCTGGCGACGCAGGCAAGTTTTGTTGGGCCGCACAAATTGTTCCCTTTTTTTTTTTGAGAAAAAAGATGAGTGTCACAAAGTTACAAAGACCTTGATGTGACCTAAAATAAAAGGGAAAGAAGAAAGTCACTTTTTTTTTTGACCGGAGAAAGTCACTTTTTTCAAAGTTGAGGAACATCTTCAAACAAGTGATGATCATATAATTCAGTTAACTGTATGGAGGAACCTCTTCAGACAAGTGATGAACCTCTGCAAACAAGTTGATGTGCTCTTCGAGCTCGCTCTACAGCTCGCCTGGATACTTGACGCCGACGAGACAAGGTGTGCGCCAGACGATACTATGCCTTGCTCGTCTTGATGCACACAATCAGGGCCTATGCTTGCAGCGCAATGCTCGTCAATTATTTATTGACAGGAAGTCCTCCTGTACGTCGGTAACAACTTATTGCCATTGCAGCGTCCTGAAAATGCTGCAAGCTAGCTAGTGTAGTTTTCAGGACGCTGCCGGAAATTCTTCACTAGTAGCCTGTTCGGCAGGCTGCAGCTGTGGCTGCGGCTGCAGAAAAATAACTGCAAACATTGAGCTGCTGCTGCGAACACTGTAGTTGCTGCTGCTGCCTACTGCAAAACCTCCAACCAAACAATCTGAGTATTCTCTCTCCTATACCTCAAACAAACTTTAGGTCTCCAATTTTAGATCTTCTAGTGGACATGCTTTGAGATGTGAACCTTCTACCGAAGGAGATGACCAAATCACTTCTCATCGACCGGTGCAACGGATCTCCACAGCGACAAATAACATAGAAGCTGACCCACTGAGCTCTGCTTGCCAGGAGAGTGGAGAGAGGAGAGGAAGGCGGTTGTGGTGATGTTTCGGCTCGGCTCAGAGGGAGAGAGGTGTGGACCCGGCCCACCTGCAGCTACAGTCAGTTCTAGTCTCTTCTTAAGAGCAAGTTTAACGATTTCGCCGGCAGCCGGCTGCGACACTCAACGTTTTAGTGGTGGGTCCCGCCAGGATGCGCTGCGGCTGGTTCAGCGAATAAGAGCAGCGCTCGCACGCCTGCGCCGGCGTCGAGCGGGCGCGTCGTGAGATGCCCGAGTGCATTCTCTCTTCTGCTCCACGTCAGACTCCGCCGGCGATTGTAATACTTGCTCTAAGAGGAGGGAAAAAAAAATACTTACTGGAGAAGGCACCGGGCCCTAGAAGAGGCCAATGCACTGATCACTGATAGGGCCCATAGTCGTGACAAAGTTCCAAACCTCCTTCCATTATATACTCACTACATTTTCAAATTGTTATTGTTAGAACAAACAATTTAAAAATTGAACAAACTAAAACCAAAACGAGCACCGAGTTAATTAGTTTACGCAAAATCAAACCAAATAGGGACCTGTCATGCATTAAATAAACACAGTTCAGTATGATCAGTTCTTATTTCTCCTTAATAAATACAGTATCCGATATACATTAAGCATCGATTTTATTGACTATATATTATGGGATGGAGGTGGGGTGCCTAGGCTGATCGGTAGCCTGCAAATTTCCGCTAGCCTCCGAATCCTCCCTGTGAAAATAGTGTTCTGCTTTTGTTCCTCCGTCAGACATTCAATGAGTTTATCCCAGATATGCACCACGCGCGCCTTCTTGCAGCACTCGGAATCTCTCGTTGGCGGGACAGGGACGTTGCCATATACAGCGTTGCGGAGGAAATCATGGCAGTGCTCCAGGATATGGTCTTTCAAAATGCAGTGTATTGACTTGAAAGCGGTCGCTCTGTTGGAACAACACGCGGTTATTGCGAAAACCAGGAGGAGAAGAGCTGTTGCTTTGTTGTTAAGGGCCATCTTGCTTGTTGCTACGACTATGAAAGATCAAATGTATGGAACTCACTTTGCATACGATGAGTGGTCCTTGGCTATGTACTCCTATTTATAGCAATTAGCGAGTCATCTCTCCTGCCAACTTCTATGTTTTATAATGCCAAGAGATAGCAAAAGTGATAGGATATATTTGAAGATATGATTGAAGACAGATATTGTGGATTAGTCAGATAGTTAATGCAAGAGGTATCTGAAACCTGTGGTGCATAGGATATATTTGAAGATGGGTATTATGATTAGTTAATAACCAGGTAATGGGTACGTGTACATAGATATTCTGATTAGTTAATTTTATCCTTGGCTATGTGCTCCTATTTATAGCAATTAGTGAGTCATCTCTCTTAGCAACTCCTAAGTTTTATAATGCCAAGAGATAGCGAAAACCAGTGATATGATAAGGTTGAAGATGGATATGTATCTATCTATTATATATATATTTGATCAAGAAAGAAGCCATCACGTTCGCTCTAAAATGCTAGAAATTCACACGTTAATCCGAGAAAATAAAAAGAGAAAATTACCCACCGCTGCCATTATAAAACAGTTAGTCATTAAATCCCCTATAAATATTTATAAAATAGCTAAATTCGGAATAATAAAAAATAGCCAAAATACCCCTCGCACTTATTTTCAAATTACCCACCATATCATTATGAGTCAAAAAATAGCAAAATTCGAGATAATAAAAAAGTCAAAAAATACCCCTCACATCTATTTCTAAATTACCCACCATGCCATTATGAGGCAAAAAAAATCAAAATAATAAAAAAAAGCAAAAAAAACCCTAATTCAAGTTTCTAATTTACGAAGCATACCATTATGATTTACAAGTCCAAAAATAACTAAATTTGGAATAATAAAAATAGCAAAAAAATACACCTAATTCCTATTTCTAAATACACCATTATAATAATACATCTTGAATAAAAAATAAAAATAAAAATACACCACCGTATGTCTAGCTAGCTTGGTACATTCTATAGTTTTTATGATGACACATTTTCTTCAAAAGATTCATTTGTAGTAGGACATGTTCTTTTTTTTCCTACCATGATATATGTTAGTTGTTTAGTATGACACATTTGAACCGACCTCGCTTCCAATAAAGAATCAAATACAATGGGTTTAAGACACAATTCAAGACAAATTTGAGAATTCTCCAATCTATTTCTACTATTGTATAAATGGTAGAGTATAAAAAATAATAAACTATATGAAACTTATACAATATTATAAAAATATTTTAAATAATATAATAAGTCTAGCCGCGCAAATGCGCGGGTAGTTGGCTTAGTTGTGGATTATTCAGCCCATTAATGCAGAGGTATCTGAAACCTGTGATGCATATGATATATTTAAAGATGGATAGTATGATTAGATAATACCCAGGTAATGTGTACGTGCTACGCAAAAAAAAAAAGGTAATGGGTACGTGTTCATGGTACTGGATTGCCCAAAATTCTGACTTCGTCCCTACCACCAGCTGCAGAGTCGACGAGGATTCTTGAACACGACTCAACTTTCTCGGCTGCAGCAGTAGCGTACTATTAACTTACTGCTTGAGTCACTGAAACAGATTTACCAGCCAATTTTTCAACCTCTGAACCAGTGTCAACATATTTAAACTTTCCATTCCATCACGATCATGGGTCAAGAACATCAGCCATACTCAAACTTTTCTCCACCTCTTTGTGGAAGATGAGAGATGGAGAGTTTTGGGCATATTTTCAAGTTTTCGATCATATTCAAGGAGGGAAGACTGTAACGTAGCCAAGCGCGAAGTCATCAGGCTGCGGCTCTTTGGGCTTTGGCGGATGTGGCGTGGACGCTCCTGTGTTCGTTTCACCGTTTAGACCCCTCTAAAATTTAATTCTAAAGAGAATCTTATTATTTAGGAGTATTAAATAAAGTCTAATGACAAAACCTTTTTACAGATGGGTACATCTTTACGAGACGAATCTAATGAGCCTAATTAATCTATGTTTTGCTACAGTGATGCTACAGTAAATATCGTCTAATCACGGCTTAACTACCCTCGTTAAATTCGTCTCGCGATTTAGAGGGGGGTTCTGCAGTTAGTTTTGTAATTAAACTTTATTTAAGATAAGATTCTTTGTGTTTAAACCCCTCTAAATTTTAGACTCTAAAACGCCGAACACACCCAAGGACGAATGGATGCGGGCCGGCTTATTGTGGAAGGTGGTCGCAGCGTGTCCCGTCGAACCTCTTCCCCACCCGAAAGCAGAGTGAATATCGTTCAGATCAGGGAAAAGCACCATCTCAAACGTGTCGCCGCGCCGCCATGCCATGGGCATCCTCTCTGTTCACGCTACTAGCAATCGCGTTTGTGTTTCAGAGTTTAGATCGTTCGATTCGTGAATTGATGCATGAAGCATCCAAAACGACGAAAGAAATCACAACGCGTTCACAGTCTTAGCCAGGCGACGCAAGAAAGTTGGGCGGCACAAATTGTTCCTTTTTGCTTTTTCAGAAGACTATAGAGTGAGTACAAAGTTACAAAAGCCTTGATGTGACCTAAAATAAAAGAGAAAGAAGAAACTCACTTTTTCAAAGTTGAGAACCTGTTCAGCTGTCCAGCAAGTAACCTCCAACTGAGAAACTGTTCCCTACTAAAGTACTGCTCGTACGTCAAAGAAACAGAGCATTTCACTGAGCAAAGTTTTTTTTTTTTTTTTTGAAAGGAGCCGGCACGAGATTTTGCCGTTTTCATTAAGTAAAGAAGGAATCTGTGCCGTTTTCATTAATTAAAGAAGGAATCACCGAGCAAAGATGGTCACGAGGTGAAGATCCCCTGCACTGCACCCGCACCTGATAAGTATGAGAACAGCTTGGGAGTGTTAGTTGTTGATGTGCACTTCGAGCTCGCTCTACAGCGTCGCCTGAATACCTGACGCCGACGAGGTCTTAATGCACACAATCAGGTCTATCCCCGCAGCGCATGGCTCGTCAATTATTTCTTAACAGGAAGTCCCTCTAAAATGTTTCGTTGGTAACTACTAATTACAGCTTCCTCTAAAATGTTGCAGGCAAGTGGAGTTTTCACAAGCATGGTGCAAATAATTTTTTGAAATGCAGAAAAAGGCAAAAACATTGTGGTGACTGGTGAAAGTAGTTCAAGGTATATATAAATCACGATTTGGCGGTACATGGTCTCCAGATTCTATGTTAGTCGATAAGCAGAGGACTGAAAAATGGCAAGCATATAGTGCCAATAGCAAGATGATCGGCCATAATAAGGCCACACCACATTCAGACCCTGCAAACATGCCGTCAAGAAGAAAGCGAAGCACCAAACCGATGAGCTTTTGCTTTGACAACAACACTGATCAAATGTCAAAGAAACAGAGCACTTTTTCCTGTCGCTGTGTATATCACAGCAGAGTGCAGAACAACGTTGCACTTGACTTGAAGGGCCATGACTGATTGTATTTCTCAGCGGGAGCACACATCTAATTGTTATATACAATACATGTCTCAGGCCAAGATCATTGAAATTTCTCTGAAAGGCTGTAATTCCCAGACTAGGAATGGCATCTGGCAATGTAAAATGTAATAATCCAGCAGAGTGCTAATTTCTTGTAATACCCTACTTTTCAGAGGCAAAAGAAAAAGGAAAAGAAGAAAAATAAATAAACTCAAATGGGACAAAAATCACTCCAAATTTGAACCTTTTTCTAAACTCTTACCTTCCATGAATTTTCCAAAATAAAATTTCACTAAATAATTGAACATAGTTTGAATTTGAAATTTTTGGAAAATAAAATATGTGCTCAAGTGCTTGTGTTCATTTAAAAGTTCACTAAAATTTGAACTTTTCGAATTTACAACAAATTAAATAAATTTGTTCTAGTTTGAGTTAATGCACAATCAATTTTCAAAAGTTTGAATTTTAAAAACCTGCACAATCTTCATCAAATGCATTTCCGTGTTTTATTTGATTTGTGTTGAGTGTTTAATCAAACCTTGCCTTTGTTTGAATTTGAAATCTCTTCAAATTCAAATTCCAGATTTGTTCAAAGCATTTTTTCCTTTCACCTTCTCCCTGGGCCGAAATTTCCTTTCCCTCCTCCTGGCCCAGCCGCTACTTCTCTTCCGCGCGTGGGCCGCTACCTTCCCCGGCCCAGCGTCTCGGCCCAGCCAGCCCGCTCCCGCCTCCTCCTCTCTGAGCCGCCGACAGGTGGGGCCGCCCTGTCGGGACCTTCGTTCCCACGCGGCGCGCCGCCGCGCTCGGCCCCTACCGCGACCGCGACCCGCGCCCGTCGCCGCCGCATCCGCCGCCGTGCCCCGCGCCACCGCCGTTCTGTGCGGAACCGACTTAGCTCGGCCCATAAATCCAGCTGAGCCCCCTCTTCCTCACCCCCGGCGCTCACTTTCTTCTCTCCCTCTCTCTCTCCTCTCTCTCCCCGTCTCCGGCGACCACGCCCGCCACCTCCGGCTAGCCCCTCTCCCTCCTCCCTCTTCTCTGAGCTGCGCAGACCCGCACCCGACCTCGCCTCGCCTGTCGCGCTTGACATCGAGCCCCGAGGGACGAGATCGACAGCGAGCTTCCTCGCCGCCATCTCCTTCCTCGGTTCCCGCCGCTTCTCGGCCTCTCCGCTCCATCCAAGAGTACGGTGAGCATCATTGCGCCCCCCTCCGCTTTTTCCCCCACTCCTTTCCCTCTTCCCCCGCGTGCGCGCGAGTTTCCCATGCGCACCGCCGCCGTGGCCATCTTCGGCGAGCGCGCGCCGCCGCATCCGTCGCCCTCGACGTCCACGCGTCCCACCACGAGCACGCCCATCGTGCATGGAGTACCCACGGCCTCTCCTCGCCCGGTTCCGGCCACCCAAGCCGCCGCCGGCGCCGATTCCGGCGATCCCCTGCCGCGTGCGCGTCCTTGGTCCACCGTGGACCGGTGGACCGCCGCCCCGCCCCGGTCCACGGGTCCCGTGGACCCATTCCACAGCTTTTTCAATTCAAAAATAAATCCTTTTCTAAATATGACGTCAGCCTCACGCAATAAACCATTTTTCCTATACGAAAATAAATCAGAAATCAAGAAAATCCCCGGGCCCTGTACTTTTTGCAGATAAGCCCCTGACCTTTTCAATAATCTTGTTTAAGCTGCAGAAAAGTACCTAAACTTTTCTGTAATTATGTTTTAGCCCCTATCCTTTTACACCTAGACCCCTAAACTTTTTCATAATTACAGATAGGTCCCTGGACGTATTCTGTAATTACACCTAAGCCCTCAAAGACCTTTTTATAATTACAACTTAGCCCTCCAATCTTTAAATGTCCGTATCTTTTTAATCCGAACTCCGTTTTGGGTGACTCTTGCGCCCACGGGTTCGTGAAATCGCGAAGTACCTCGTGGTACTGTTCTTGAAGCCCCATACCAAGTTTATAAATCACCAACACCCAAAAACACCCTCACTTATTATATCGATTCCTAGCAGATCATGCGATGATTGATCTCGAATGTCTCGAGTACTCGTTCACCCTAACCTAACCGACCCACATGATACTATTCCTAGTATCTTTCTTATCACAACACACACCCCACTTCACCTCTGAATAACCTATTCATTCTTTTACTCGCTAGCATTAAACCTAGCGATCATTCGTACCATTCCACTTCCAACCTAGTACCCTTATCTTACCACAATCAAAATCTCGAACCTAACCTAAATCAACCCTCGCTCGATCAAACCTAACCTAGTATCCTCGCCCAACTCCTTTTGATTTATTGCTCTGCTCTTATAACTAATCTTTTATCGGATCTTATTGGAGTTATCTGGTATTTTAATTGCCAGCTGCCTTTATTTGAATTTGGCATTTTATCTGCAGTCATGCAATCATATCACGCATAATCATGTACACCCGCTGCATACAGCTTCGCCTGCATTCATGCATGTTCTTTTTATAGGAATAATATAGAAGCTTGCATATTAGATATGCACGCAATCACCATCAATCAAGCATATGCATCTCCTCATCTTCACCCTAAGGTGTTCACCCAACAAGGATCATATGCATAACCACACGCCCATGTTCATATATTAGAGAAAATAGATAACTAATAACTTGTCTAGGTGAATATGGCCCTTACAAGGCCAGGTGTATCACCTATGACACATAACATACCCTGCATTAATTATGCTGCATCATACATGATTCATGCCCCTCATTCTTCATCGAAGTTTCAGTTGGATCTTATTTGGCCTCCCTCGATCTTTATTACTTTCGCTCTTTTATTTATTTTTGCGGTAGTTTATACGTACTGTTTTATGCGCTAGTTTACGCGAGAGCCGAGGAAGAGCCTGAGGAATTCGAAGAGCTGCTGAGGACTCCAGGCGCGAAGACCAACTCGGAGAGACAAGCCTCGAGTCAGAGTTTAAAGATTAGGAAAGCGATTTCCAGGCAAGCCCTAACTCCCATTGATCATGTTGAACCTATGTTTGCAAATAATCCTACTTAGAGCTTGATTTCAAATAAAACATGCATGGTATTTAAAGATGATTTAAATGCTTAGAATGACCTAAGTACTTGTTGATAGCCATGCCTTGACATTGCTTATCCTAATTCCCTTGATAAACCTAGGAACCACCATCATTAAATCTTAATGATGTGTTGGATTAATATACCGCTTAGGATTCATTCACCGTGTACTTAATAACTTGATACACATGCTTTTTGTGTAAAAATGTGTGCGTGTGCTTGGTGATGAGTGTGTAAAGTGAAAATGGGTGGGAATAGTAAGTGCAACCCATAGTGGGGGTATGCTTTTGACGGGAGCAAGCGAGGTAGTCCTCAGTGGGGAGGCTATCTCTGGGACGCTACTCCTCGCAGGAGGGTAGCTATTGAAGATGCTTGCTTCGGTCGCATAAGGACCGGTTCATGTGCCGTCTGGCCTAGCACCCTCGTGCAACCACAAGCCCCTGAATGGGCAGGGTTTGGAACCACACCCTACTAGTGATCGCCCGGTACCACCAGGAGGCAGGGAGTTGCAACCGGAAGCCAGGAGAAGATCTTGACGAGGTTGGCGTCGGGTCCGGCAAGTGAAAGTTGATGGCCATGATATTTATATTGATATGAAGCCCCTGGTCGCTGATTTTCCGGGGTGGTACCGAGGTGACACTGGGCAGGTACGGGACCATTAGTATCCAGTCGGAACCAGGGCACTGGGAAAGACTGGGTACCTTGTGGGTAAAGTGTACAACCTCTGCAGAGGATAAGAATCTATCCGGATAGCCGTGTTCCACGGTATTGGACAACGCGAAAGCCATGGCCACACAATGATTAGATCTTCTGCGTGAGTTATCCTTGGCGTGTGTGTTTTCGGAATAACACCGGTTTGGAGCCGTGCGCTGGTTTCCTGCCAGCATTAAAATTTGGGAACTAGCGGGATGGACGCATCTCCCCCAGGGCCAACCAACCCCACTATGTTTAATATCTATACCTGACTTAGTTTGCGAACTGGTTTTGTTTTCAAAATCAACCCGTGCATAAAATTGGCTTTCCGCCGATTTGATGAACCCCAGCCTTATCCTTGTTTATACCCCTGCATATATTTACCCCTTGTGTTAGGGTTTGCTGAGTACCTTATGTACTCACGCGTTTGCGTTTGTTGTTTTTAGTGAGAGAAGTCTTCGTAGGAGACGACGACGTCTGGTTTTCGTTCTGCCTCTCAAGTCTGCTTGTGGCTTGGGCCGTGTTTCCGCTGTTTGTCTGCTCAGCCATTAGTTGGTCGGAAGGACTTGGATACTTTGGAATCCTTGTCGTACCGCCACTAAAGGCTGTTTATCAGGTACTATACTATTTACCTAATCGAAGTATGCTTTTGATTACCATATCTGTGTTCTTGTGCGTATCAGCTACATGATGCACAACATGCTCCAGAAATTGGGGTATGACATTTCTCTTAACAGTTTTGAAGAGGCTTGCAATAATGTACTGGTAAAATATCACTTCCATAATTCATCTTTTGGATCTCTATAACAAGGGATCATAATAAAGCCATAAGACTTAGTTTGTGAACATTGTTCAGAAATTTCTTTATGGATGTGTTCCTTGGTGCATTCAGAGTCTAGAAACCGGGAGATGGAATAATCTTTGATGAACAGAGGCCATCTTGAGATACAAGGAGCAAGTAATACTTCAATCATCACCTTTGTAGATTTCCAAAAGTGTCAAGTGGGGTCTCCAGTACCAGCGTCGCCGCAAGCGTGATCAACGTCGCGCGGAAGGCAAGGAGGCGAAGTGATCAGGTTCGGCGCCAAGTTCAGAATAAAGCCGGAGCGTTTTCAGTTCAGGATTTGTAGGAGTTTGTTTAGCAGTTTGTTGCTTGGCCTGTCGCCTATAAACAGGACCGATGCATTAGGGTTGAGATTATCTTGGAAGTTTAGGCTTAGTCATTTGTAAACGCCCCTGCCTCCTCGGTGCGGCGCCGTCACCACGGCTCCGCCGCGCCAACAAGGTCCAGGGCCAAGACCCGTTACAAGTTTCGATTATAATCTTGGTCGTTCCATCCCCACCAATCATCCTATTCCTACTGCCCGTGACAACTTGGTATCAGGAGTCTCAGGTGCTTCCGCCGCCATGACCAACACCAAAGCGGGCAGTGGGGAAAACAGCGATCAACCAATCACCATCGACAACCTCACCAAGCGCTTCGCCGCCATGGAAGCGCTGCTCCGCCCGCTCCAACCCCTGGCCGACAAGGTTGCATCCATGGAGAAGACGGTCATCGAGCAAGGCCAACAACAGCAGGCCCTGAACCTGGCCCTCACCCGCGTCGAGCAATTCCTGCCCGGTTACTTGCCGGATTCCAAGCGCACCGTCAGCGACAAGGGGAAGAACGTCGGAGGCACCGGCGGCTCCGGCCACTCCGGCGTCAACTTCGAGCGCTGCCGCCCAACATCACCACCACCCCACTCGGACGACAACGACGACTTTGACGGCGGCGTTCCCAAGTTCCACAAGCTCGACTTCCCAAGTACGACGGCAAGGGCGATCCTCTTCCCTGGCTGAACCGTTGCGAACAGTTCTTCAAGGGCCAGCACACACCGGAGAGGAAGAAGGTATGGTATGCGTCGTTTCATCTACTCGATGACGCGCAGCTATGGTATTACAGGCTCGAGCTCAACTCCGGGACGCCGTTGTGGCGCCCCTTCGTCCAACTCATCAACACCCGCTTCGGGCCGCCGCTGACGGACAACCCGATCGGCGAACTCGCCATGCTCTGCCGCGACAGATACGTCGACGACTTCTGCAACCGCTTCCTCACCCTCGCGTGCCGCGCCGCGTCGCTCACGGAGGACCAGCAGATCCAGCTCTTCATCGTCGGCCTCGGCAACCCCTTGCGCACCGACGTGTCGCTGCAGCGGCCGACATCCTTGGACGACGCCATCATGTATGCAAGGGCATATGAGCAGCGCATGGCGCTGCCGGTGTCCACTGACGCGCCAGTGAGCCGCACCAAGCACTTCTCCAAGCCAACGGCATCGGCACACACCAACAGCAGCACCACGGTGTCCGCGGCATCGTCAGCAGGCTCCGCGGCATCCTCACCGTCGCCTACACGCCACCGTCTCACGCCGCAGGAGATCGCCAAGCGCCGCGAGGAGGGCGGCTGCTTCCACTGCGACGACAAGTTCGTCCCCGGCCACAAGAAGCTGTGCAAGCAACTGTACGTCTTGGAGGTGATCAACGAGGACGAGGAGGAGGAGGCTGAACCCGTGATCTCCCTCAGCGACATCACGGGCATTCAGTCCCGATCGGCCAAGACGATGCAGGTCTACGTCAAGCTACGCGACGTGGTGCTCAACGCACTGCTCGACACAGGTTCCACGCACAATTTTGTGGACAACGACGTCGCCGCCCGCGTTGGCACTAAGCTCCAAGCACGCGCCGACCTCCAGGTTGCGGTGGCCAACGGGGACCGCGTGGCGAGCTCGGGCGTTTGCGACGGCCTGGACATCTCCATCGGCGATGAGGCGTTCACCATCGCCTGCTACGGCCTGCCTCTCGGCGCCCACGGCATGGTCCTTGGAGTGCAGTGGATGGAGTCCCTAGGGCCCATCCTTTGGGATTTCAGTAGCCGCACCATGGGCTTCTTAAGGAACGGCAGGCTGGTGCTCTGGACGGCGTCGTCCTCGCCCACCGCGCCGGCACGCTGGCGTCGGCAACCCTCGAGCTGATGGGGGAGCTCCTGCAGACGTTCCAGGCGCTGTTCGCCGAGCCAACAGGGCTGCCACCAGCCCGCCATCGCAGTCACCAAATTAGGTTGCTGCCGGGCACGGCAGCGGTGGCGGTGCGCCCGTATCGCTACGGCCCATGCACAGAATGACGAGCTTGAACGCCATATGCGCCGACATGCTTCGCCAAGGTGTCATCCGCCGAGCTCCTTGGCGTTCTCGTCCCCCGTGCTCCTCGTCAAGAAGGCGGATGGCACATGGTGATTCTGCGTCGACTACCGCGCCCTCAACGACAAGACGATCAAGGACAAATTCCCGATCCCGTGGTCGAAGAACTCCTCGACGAGCTGCGCGGCGCCGTGTACTTCCACAAGCTCGACCTGCGCTCCGGCTACCACCAGGTGCGAATGCACCCGGACGACGTCGAGAAGACGGCGTTCCGTACCCATTAGGGCTTGTTCGAGTTCCTCGTCATGCGTTCGGCCTCAACAACGCGCCGGCCACGTTCCAAGCGCCGATGAACGAAGTGCTCAAGGACTACCTCCGCAAGTTCATCCTCGTCTTCTTCGACGACATCCTCATCTACAGCTCGTCGTGGTCCAAACATCTATGCCACGTCCGCTTGGTGCTGTCCGCGCTGCAGGAGCATCACCTCTACCTCAGCGCTCCAAATGCTTCTTCGGTGAGCGCTCGGTCTCCTACCTCGGCCATGTCATCTCCGAGCACGACGTCGCCATGGACGAGCAAAAGGTGCAAGCCGTCCTTGCATGGCCACTACCCCGCACGGTTGCGCGCCGTTCGCGGGTTCCTCGGCCTTGCGGGGTACTACCTACGCTTCATCCGCGACTACGGCGCAAATAGCGGCACCACTCACGAAGCTCCGGCGCAAGGAGGCTTCAGGTGGTCCTCGGAGGCGGAGGACGCGTTTCCGGGCGCTGTAACGTGCCCTCACAACGGCGCCGGTGCTCCAGCTGCCGGATTTCGACATTGAATTCATCGTCGAGTGCGACGCGTCAGGGCTCTGTTGGCGGTGAATATGTGCATAATTAATTTTCCATTAATTCCGCAAGCGCACGGAACACCATGTAGCATTTCACCTTGAAGTATTCCAGGGTTATCGTATTTATATTTCCTCAGGGAAGTAGAGCAATAGGAAGTTGAAAATGTAACAAAGTAGATAATATTATGCGAAATAATGATACCTTACTTAAGACGGGGGTAAAAGGGGTACATGATATATGGGTGTCACTCACCATATAATCCAAGGAAATAAAGAGATAGTAGAAGTTACATTGGGAGAACAACGAGATAGAGACAAAGATTCCTATGTGTTAATCTTACATCTATTTACTTCTAGCAATTAATTCTACAAGGTTATATACTATAGCTAAGGTTATGCACACTCAAGTCATGTTGTTTCGGAGCACGGCCATCGTGTCAGGGTTGGTACTGAACCCAATACTGCAGGTTCCCCCTGGGATCTAACCGCTATTGAGAACCCGATTGGTTTGCCTTTGAACGTGGCAGATTGTAAAGCTTCTCCCACGCCTGTCACACGTGGGGCTACTGTCCTCCGTAAAGACAGACGCCAATCGTGCATAGGTATAGCTCTAAGCACCACGCTTACAACTACCCTAGAGGAACTACCCTTGATCGAGAGAATAGCCCTATCTAAGAATGTAGCATAGCTTTCACTAAGCGCGAACTTTATTTCAGCAAAGCACTCACTCATACTACTTAGACACAATCACGAAACCCACAACAAGACTATCATGAGCACTAACTTAACTAAGTAAATAAACTTAAATAGAAAAGAATTAATAACAGAAATAAATAAAGAATAAACTAAATAATTATAGAAATAATTATATAAATAATAAAGAGTAATTCTACAAGAGTTAAGATACAAGAACAATACCGAAACTGAGAAGACTTCCGGAACCTCGAGAAGAGCTCTCACTCTCTCTACTCTACTCTAACTCCCGATACTAACTCTACTTTACAAATAAGTAATGGATCTCTTGTATCAGTGAGGTGCGAATTGTTTCTGCGGACACCAGGGCTATTTATAGCCTCCTTAGGATAGAGGGGGCTTATGTAGGCGAAGGAGACGTGACGGGGCCGCCAAGGCAGGCCGGCCGACCTACTAGGGGGGCCGGCCGGCCGTCCACTGTGGCGGTTCGCCACCGCCTCTTGCGTGGACGCTCCAGATTGCCTCCTGGTGTCGGTTCGAATGTCGGTTCCTTCGTGGGGGCGGCAGAACTGGAGTAAGGGTCAAGTTGAGGCCCAAACAGCCCACCAGACGGTATGTCGGTGGAATTCTGCTGAACAGGCTTTGATTTGTGACGTTTAGGCCCGTTTACAGCCTGCTGGAGGAAGGCCAAGGCCTTTGGGCGCCAAGGGGGGGGGCCGGCCGGCCTGACTTTTCTTCGAGTCAGGGCCAGTTTCCTCCATTATTCACTCCTGTATCCAAAAATCACCAAAACTTGTGGAAATAGGTTAATTTCTAACTACTATGCATAGAACCTTGGTATTAGCTTTTTATTTACCGATATGTTGACGGTAAATTCATGATTTTTGCACCGTCAACACACTCCCCAAGCTTAACTTTGCTAGTCCTCGAGCAAACAACTCAGGGTACCGGCGGATCAGGAGTTACAAAGATAGCGCCCCAAGGGTAACAAAAATGCAACCACGTACTCCCTAAATGGTGGTAAGTATACAAGAGTATGGAATTCTCACGAGTGTTGCACAAGTGTGGGGCGTGTATGCTTCACCTTGTCACATAGATTGAAAACTAGAACATCACTTTTGGACAAAACAATTCTAGCAGGTTTAAGTCCAGAGTTTTTTTATGTGCTGCAAGACAAGGTAAAATTTTTTCCTTTGTTTTGGTTCACACTTCCCTTCCCTCTAGTGAGTCTATTCCTACAAGCTTCACTCAAATCCTACCTTCTACCAAATGAGGCTGGTATGTGGAGCTTGGTAAGGATATGCACATTTATCATGCGTATGTTGTAAAGCTAAAGAATAAATCTCAAGAGACATAGCACTCTTTATATCTCGGTCATATGGAAAATGGTGATGGAGGGGAGAAGATGAACACACACTGATGAAGATGGTTTTGCAAACTTTTGGTCTTCTTTTATGCTCATACTCAAGATGTTTATGATAAGAACCTTAGTGCATACTTGCAAATCATGCAATCTGATCAATGGACCGTTGATCTGTGAAAGGGTCTTGCCCTAGCGGTTAAGGCGTTCGAGTAACACTTTTGAGGTCCTGGGTTCGACTCCCCGTGGGAGAATTTTCTAGGATTTAACGGCTTTGTGCTTTCAGCGGTAGGCGACGTGGCCGTCGACAGCGAGGACACCAGTGGTGACTTCGTCAATCTCGAGGATTTACCGGCTCAGTCTTCGAAGATGCTCGTAGGGGTAGAGTTTGCGTATATGCGTTCATAGGGGTGAGTGTGCGTGCGTTGTGAATGTCTGCGTTGTACTGTGTAATAAAAAAAAAATGGACCGTTGAACTCATCCATTGAGGGAGGAATGGAGTCTAGGGTAATACTCCTATTT
>RWGY01000014.1:107911-168834 GCA_007726485.1 Eragrostis curvula
TTATTTAAGATAAGATTCTTTGTGTTTAAACCCCTCTAAATTTTAGACTCTAAAACGCCGAACACACCCAAGGACGAATGGATGCGGGCCGGCTTATTGTGGAAGGTGGTCGCAGCGTGTCCCGTCGAACCTCTTCCCCACCCGAAAGCAGAGTGAATATCGTTCAGATCAGGGAAAAGCACCATCTCAAACGTGTCGCCGCGCCGCCATGCCATGGGCATCCTCTCTGTTCACGCTACTAGCAATCGCGTTTGTGTTTCAGAGTTTAGATCGTTCGATTCGTGAATTGATGCATGAAGCATCCAAAACGACGAAAGAAATCACAACGCGTTCACAGTCTTAGCCAGGCGACGCAAGAAAGTTGGGCGGCACAAATTGTTCCTTTTTGCTTTTTCAGAAGACTATAGAGTGAGTACAAAGTTACAAAAGCCTTGATGTGACCTAAAATAAAAGAGAAAGAAGAAACTCACTTTTTCAAAGTTGAGAACCTGTTCAGCTGTCCAGCAAGTAACCTCCAACTGAGAAACTGTTCCCTACTAAAGTACTGCTCGTACGTCAAAGAAACAGAGCATTTCACTGAGCAAAGTTTTTTTTTTTTTTTGAAAGGAGCCGGCACGAGATTTTGCCGTTTTCATTAAGTAAAGAAGGAATCTGTGCCGTTTTCATTAATTAAAGAAGGAATCACCGAGCAAAGATGGTCACGAGGTGAAGATCCCCTGCACTGCACCCGCACCTGATAAGTATGAGAACAGCTTGGGAGTGTTAGTTGTTGATGTGCACTTCGAGCTCGCTCTACAGCGTCGCCTGAATACCTGACGCCGACGAGGTCTTAATGCACACAATCAGGTCTATCCCCGCAGCGCATGGCTCGTCAATTATTTCTTAACAGGAAGTCCCTCTAAAATGTTTCGTTGGTAACTACTAATTACAGCTTCCTCTAAAATGTTGCAGGCAAGTGGAGTTTTCACAAGCATGGTGCAAATAATTTTTTGAAATGCAGAAAAAGGCAAAAACATTGTGGTGACTGGTGAAAGTAGTTCAAGGTATATATAAATCACGATTTGGCGGTACATGGTCTCCAGATTCTATGTTAGTCGATAAGCAGAGGACTGAAAAATGGCAAAGCATATAGTGCCAATAGCAAGATGATCGGCCATAATAAGGCCACACCACATTCAGACCCTGCAAACATGCCGTCAAGAAGAAAGCGAAGCACCAAACCGATGAGCTTTTGCTTTGACAACAACACTGATCAAATGTCAAAGAAACAGAGCACTTTTTCCTGTCGCTGTGTATATCACAGCAGAGTGCAGAACAACGTTGCACTTGACTTGAAGGGCCATGACTGATTGTATTTCTCAGCGGGAGCACACATCTAATTGTTATATACAATACATGTCTCAGGCCAAGATCATTGAAATTTCTCTGAAAGGCTGTAATTCCCAGACTAGGAATGGCATCTGGCAATGTAAAATGTAATAATCCAGCGAGTGCTAATTTCTTGTAATACCTACTTTTCAGAGGCAAAAGAAAAAGGAAAAGAAGAAAAATAAATAAACTCAATGGGACAAAAATCACTCCAAATTTGAACCCTTTTCTAAACTCTTACCTTCCATGAATTTTCCAAAATAAATTTCACTAAATAATTGAACATAGTTTGAATTTGAAATTTTTGGAAAATAAAATATGTGCTCAAGTGCTTGTGTTCATTTAAAAGTTCACTAACAATTTGAACTTTTCGAATTTACAACAAATTAAAATAAATTTGTTCTAGTTTGAGTTAATGCCACAATCAATTTTCAAAAGTTTGAATTTTAAAAAACCTGCACAATCTTCATCAATGCATTTCCGTGTTTTATTTGATTTGTGTTGAGTGTTTAATCAAACCTTGCCTTTGTTTGAATTTGAAATCTCTTCAATTCAAATTCCAGATTTGTTCAAAGCATTTTTTCCTTTCACCTTCTCCCTGGGCCGAAATTTCCTTTCCCTCCTCCTGGCCCAGCCGCTACTTCTCTTCCGCGCGTGGGCCGCTACCTTCCCCGGCCCAGCGTCTCGGCCCAGCCCGCCCGCTCCCGCCTCCTCCTCTCTGAGCCGCGACAGGTGGGCCGCCCTGTCGGGACTTCGTTCCCACGCGGCGCGCCGCCGCGCTCGGCCCCTACCGCGACCGCGACCCGCGCCCGTCGCCGCCGCATCCGCCCGCCGTGCCCCGCGCCACCGCCGTTCTGTGCGGAACCGACTTAGCTCGGCCCATAAATCCAGCTAGCCCCCTCTTCCTCACCCCCGGCTCACTTTCTTCTCTCCCTCTCTCTCTTCCTCTCTCTCCCCGTCTCCGGCGACCACGCCCGCCACCTCCGGCTAGCCCCTCTCCCTCCTCCCTCTTCTCTGAGCTGCGCAGACCCGCACCCGACCTCGCCTCGCCTGTCGCGCTTGACATCGAGCCCCGAGGGACGAGATCGACAGCGAGCTTCCTCGCCGCCATCTCCTTCCTCGGTTCCCGCCGCTTCTCGGCCTCTCCGCTCCATCCAAGAGTACGGTGAGCATCATTGCGCCCCCCTCCGCTTTTTCCCCCACTCCTTTCCCTCTTCCCCCGCGTGCGCGCGAGTTTCCCATGCGCACCGCCGCCGTGGCCATCTTCGGCGAGCGCGCGCCGCCGCATCCGTCGCCCTCGACGTCCACGCGTCCCACCACGAGCACGCCCATCGTGCATGGAGTACCCACGGCCTCTCCTCGCCCGGTTCCGGCCACCCAAGCCGCCGCCGGCGCCGATTCCGGCGATCCCCTGCCGCGTGCGCGTCCTTGGTCCACCGTGGACCGGTGGACCGCCGCCCCGCCCCGGTCCACGGGTCCCGTGGACCCATTCCACAGCTTTTTCAATTCAAAAATAAATCCTTTTCTAAATATGACGTCAGCCTCACGCAATAAACCATTTTTCCTATACGAAAATAAATCAGAAATCAAGAAAATCCCCGGGCCCTGTACTTTTTGCAGATAAGCCCCTGACCTTTTCAATAATCTTGTTTAAGCTGCAGAAAAGTACCTAAACTTTTCTGTAATTATGTTTTAGCCCCTATCCTTTTACACCTAGACCCCTAAACTTTTTCATAATTACAGATAGGTCCCTGGACGTATTCTGTAATTACACCTAAGCCCTCAAAGACCTTTTTATAATTACAACTTAGCCCTCCAATCTTTAAATGTCCGTATCTTTTTAATCCGAACTCCGTTTTGGGTGACTCTTGCGCCCACGGGTTCGTGAAATCGCGAAGTACCTCGTGGTACTGTTCTTGAAGCCCCATACCAAGTTTATAAATCACCAACACCCAAAACACCCTCACTTATTATATCGATTCCTAGCAGATCATGCGATGATTGATCTCGAATGTCTCGAGTACTCGTTCACCCTAACCTAACCGACCCACATGATACTATTCCTAGTATCTTTCTTATCACAACACACACCCCACTTCACCTCTGAATAACCTATTCATTCTTTTACTCGCTAGCATTAAACCTAGCGATCATTCGTACCATTCCACTTCCAACCTAGTACCCTTATCTTACCACAATCAAAATCTCGAACCTAACCTAAATCAACCCTCGCTCGATCAAACCTAACCTAGTATCCTCGCCCAACTCCTTTTGATTTATTGCTCTGCTCTTATAACTAATCTTTATCGGATCTTATTGGAGTTATCTGGTATTTTAATTGCCAGCTGCCTTTATTTGAATTTGGCATTTTATCTGCAGTCATGCAATCATATCACGCATAATCATGTACACCCGCTGCATACAGCTTCGCCTGCATTCATGCATGTTCTTTTTATAGGAATAATATAGAAGCTTGCATATTAGATATGCACGCAATCACCATCAATCAAGCATATGCATCTCCTCATCTTCACCCTAAGGTGTTCACCCAACAAGGATCATATGCATAACCACACGCCCATGTTCATATATTAGAGAAAATAGATAACTAATAACTTGTCTAGGTGAATATGGCCCTTACAAGGCCAGGTGTATCACCTATGACACATAACATACCCTGCATTAATTATGCTGCATCATACATGATTCATGCCCCTCATTCTTCATCGAAGTTTCAGTTGGATCTTATTTGGCCTCCCTCGATCTTTATTACTTTCGCTCTTTTATTTATTTTTGCGGTAGTTTATACGTACTGTTTTATGCGCTAGTTTACGCGAGAGCCGAGGAAGAGCCTGAGGAATTCGAAGAGCTGCTGAGGACTCCAGGCGCGAAGACCAACTCGGAGAGACAAGCCTCGAGTCAGAGTTTAAAGATTAGGAAAGCGATTTCCAGGCAAGCCCTAACTCCCATTGATCATGTTGAACCTATGTTTGCAAATAATCCTACTTAGAGCTTGATTTCAAATAAAACATGCATGGTATTTAAAGATGATTTAAATGCTTAGAATGACCTAAGTACTTGTTGATAGCCATGCCTTGACATTGCTTATCCTAATTCCCTTGATAAACCTAGGAACCACCATCATTAAATCTTAATGATGTGTTGGATTAATATACCGCTTAGGATTCATTCACCGTGTACTTAATAACTTGATACACATGCTTTTTGTGTAAAAATGTGTGCGTGTGCTTGGTGATGAGTGTGTAAAGTGAAAATGGGTGGGAATAGTAAGTGCAACCCATAGTGGGGGTATGCTTTTGACGGGAGCAAGCGAGGTAGTCCTCAGTGGGGAGGCTATCTCTGGGACGCTACTCCTCGCAGGAGGGTAGCTATTGAAGATGCTTGCTTCGGTCGCATAAGGACCGGTTCATGTGCCGTCTGGCCTAGCACCCTCGTGCAACCACAAGCCCCTGAATGGGCAGGGTTTGGAACCACACCCTACTAGTGATCGCCCGGTACCACCAGGAGGCAGGGAGTTGCAACCGGAAGCCAGGAGAAGATCTTGACGAGGTTGGCGTCGGGTCCGGCAAGTGAAAGTTGATGGCCATGATATTTATATTGATATGAAGCCCCTGGTCGCTGATTTTCCGGGGTGGTACCGAGGTGACACTGGGCAGGTACGGGACCATTAGTATCCAGTCGGAACCAGGGCACTGGGAAAGACTGGGTACCTTGTGGGTAAAGTGTACAACCTCTGCAGAGGATAAGAATCTATCCGGATAGCCGTGTTCCACGGTATTGGACAACGCGAAAGCCATGGCCACACAATGATTAGATCTTCTGCGTGAGTTATCCTTGGCGTGTGTGTTTTCGGAATAACACCGGTTTGGAGCCGTGCGCTGGTTTCCTGCCAGCATTAAAATTTGGGAACTAGCGGGATGGACGCATCTCCCCCAGGGCCAACCAACCCCACTATGTTTAATATCTATACCTGACTTAGTTTGCGAACTGGTTTTGTTTTCAAAATCAACCCGTGCATAAAATTGGCTTTCCGCCGATTTGATGAACCCCAGCCTTATCCTTGTTTATACCCCTGCATATATTTACCCCTTGTGTTAGGGTTTGCTGAGTACCTTATGTACTCACGCGTTTGCGTTTGTTGTTTTTAGTGAGAGAAGTCTTCGTAGGAGACGACGACGTCTGGTTTTCGTTCTGCCTCTCAAGTCTGCTTGTGGCTTGGGCCGTGTTTCCGCTGTTTGTCTGCTCAGCCATTAGTTGGTCGGAAGGACTTGGATACTTTGGAATCCTTGTCGTACCGCCACTAAAGGCTGTTTATCAGGTACTATACTATTTACCTAATCGAAGTATGCTTTTGATTACCATATCTGTGTTCTTGTGCGTATCAGCTACATGATGCACAACATGCTCCAGAAATTGGGGTATGACATTTCTCTTAACAGTTTTGAAGAGGCTTGCAATAATGTACTGGTAAAATATCACTTCCATAATTCATCTTTTGGATCTCTATAACAAGGGATCATAATAAAGCCATAAGACTTAGTTTGTGAACATTGTTCAGAAATTTCTTTATGGATGTGTTCCTTGGTGCATTCAGAGTCTAGAAACCGGGAGATGGAATAATCTTTGATGAACAGAGGCCATCTTGAGATACAAGGAGCAAGTAATACTTCAATCATCACCTTTGTAGATTTCCAAAGTGTCAAGTGGGGTCTCCAGTACCAGCGTCGCCGCAAGCGTGATCAACGTCGCGCGGAAGGCAAGGAGGCGAAGTGATCAGGTTCGGCGCCAAGTTCAGAATAAAGCCGGAGCGTTTTCAGTTCAGGATTTGTAGGAGTTTGTTTAGCAGTTTGTTGCTTGGCCTGTCGCCTATAAACAGGACCGATGCATTAGGGTTGAGATTATCTTGGAAGTTTAGGCTTAGTCATTTGTAAACGCCCCTGCCTCCTCGGTGCGGCGCCGTCACCACGGCTCCGCCGCGCCAACAAGGTCCAGGGCCAAGACCCGTTACAAGTTTCGATTATAATCTTGGTCGTTCCATCCCCACCAATCATCCTATTCCTACTGCCCGTGACAACTTGGTATCAGGAGTCTCAGGTGCTTCCGCCGCCATGACCAACACCAAAGCGGGCAGTGGGGAAAACAGCGATCAACCAATCACCATCGACAACCTCACCAAGCGCTTCGCCGCCATGGAAGCGCTGCTCCGCCCGCTCCAACCCCTGGCCGACAAGGTTGCATCCATGGAGAAGACGGTCATCGAGCAAGGCCAACAACAGCAGGCCCTGAACCTGGCCCTCACCCGCGTCGAGCAATTCCTGCCCGGTTACTTGCCGGATTCCAAGCGCACCGTCAGCGACAAGGGGAAGAACGTCGGAGGCACCGGCGGCTCCGGCCACTCCGGCGTCAACTTCGAGCGCTGCCGCCCAACATCACCACCACCCCACTCGGACGACAACGACGACTTTGACGGCGGCGTTCCCAAGTTCCACAAGCTCGACTTCCCCAAGTACGACGGCAAGGGCGATCCTCTTCCCTGGCTGAACCGTTGCGAACAGTTCTTCAAGGGCCAGCACACACCGGAGAGGAAGAAGGTATGGTATGCGTCGTTTCATCTACTCGATGACGCGCAGCTATGGTATTACAGGCTCGAGCTCAACTCCGGGACGCCGTTGTGGCGCCCCTTCGTCCAACTCATCAACACCCGCTTCGGGCCGCCGCTGACGGACAACCCGATCGGCGAACTCGCCATGCTCTGCCGCGACAGATACGTCGACGACTTCTGCAACCGCTTCCTCACCCTCGCGTGCCGCGCCGCGTCGCTCACGGAGGACCAGCAGATCCAGCTCTTCATCGTCGGCCTCGGCAACCCCTTGCGCACCGACGTGTCGCTGCAGCGGCCGACATCCTTGGACGACGCCATCATGTATGCAAGGGCATATGAGCAGCGCATGGCGCTGCCGGTGTCCACTGACGCGCCAGTGAGCCGCACCAAGCACTTCTCCAAGCCAACGGCATCGGCACACACCAACAGCAGCACCACGGTGTCCGCGGCATCGTCAGCAGGCTCCGCGGCATCCTCACCGTCGCCTACACGCCACCGTCTCACGCCGCAGGAGATCGCCAAGCGCCGCGAGGAGGGCGGCTGCTTCCACTGCGACGACAAGTTCGTCCCCGGCCACAAGAAGCTGTGCAAGCAACTGTACGTCTTGGAGGTGATCAACGAGGACGAGGAGGAGGAGGCTGAACCCGTGATCTCCCTCAGCGACATCACGGGCATTCAGTCCCGATCGGCCAAGACGATGCAGGTCTACGTCAAGCTACGCGACGTGGTGCTCAACGCACTGCTCGACACAGGTTCCACGCACAATTTTGTGGACAACGACGTCGCCGCCCGCGTTGGCACTAAGCTCCAAGCACGCGCCGACCTCCAGGTTGCGGTGGCCAACGGGGACCGCGTGGCGAGCTCGGGCGTTTGCGACGGCCTGGACATCTCCATCGGCGATGAGGCGTTCACCATCGCCTGCTACGGCCTGCCTCTCGGCGCCCACGGCATGGTCCTTGGAGTGCAGTGGATGGAGTCCCTAGGGCCCATCCTTTGGGATTTCAGTAGCCGCACCATGGGCTTCTTAAGGAACGGCAGGCTGGTGCTCTGGACGGCGTCGTCCTCGCCCACCGCGCCGGCCACGCTGGCGTCGGCAACCCTCGAGCTGATGGGGGAGCTCCTGCAGACGTTCCAGGCGCTGTTCGCCGAGCCAACAGGGCTGCCACCAGCCCGCCATCGCAGTCACCAAATTAGGTTGCTGCCGGGCACGGCAGCGGTGGCGGTGCGCCCGTATCGCTACGCCCATGCACAGAAGGACGAGCTTGAACGCCAATGCGCCGACATGCTTCGCCAAGGTGTCATCCGGCCGAGCTCCTTGGCGTTCTCGTCCCCCGTGCTCCTCGTCAAGAAGGCGGATGGCACATGGTGATTCTGCGTCGACTACCGCGCCCTCAACGACAAGACGATCAAGGACAAATTCCCGATCCCGGTGGTCGAAGAACTCCTCGACGAGCTGCGCGGCGCCGTGTACTTCACCAAGCTCGACCTGCGCTCCGGCTACCACCAGGTGCGAATGCACCCGGACGACGTCGAGAAGACGGCGTTCCGTACCCATGAGGGCTTGTTCGAGTTCCTCGTCATGCCGTTCGGCCTCAACAACGCGCCGGCCACGTTCCAAGCGCCGATGAACGAAGTGCTCAAGGACTACCTCCGCAAGTTCATCCTCGTCTTCTTCGACGACATCCTCATCTACAGCTCGTCGTGGTCCAAACATCTATGCCACGTCCGCTTGGTGCTGTCCGCGCTGCAGGAGCATCACCTCTACCTCAAGCGCTCCAAATGCTTCTTCGGTGAGCGCTCGGTCTCCTACCTCGGCCATGTCATCTCCGAGCACGGCGTCGCCATGGACGAGCAAAAGGTGCAAGCCGTCCTTGCATGGCCACTACCCCGCACGGTGCGCGCCGTTCGCGGGTTCCTCGGCCTTGCGGGGTACTACCTACGCTTCATCCGCGACTACGGCGCAATAGCGGCACCACTCACGAAGCTCCGGCGCAAGGAGGGCTTCAGGTGGTCCTCGGAGGCGGAGGACGCGTTCCGGGCGCTGTAACGTGCCCTCACAACGGCGCCGGTGCTCCAGCTGCCGGATTTCGACATTGAATTCATCGTCGAGTGCGACGCGTCGGGCTCTGTTGGCGGTGAATATGTGCATAATTAATTTTCCATTAATTCCGCAAGCGCACGGAACACCATTGTAGCATTTCACCTTGGAGTATTCCAGGGTTATCGTATTTATATTTCCTCAGGGAAGTAGAGCAATAGGAAGTTGAAAATGTAACAAAGTAGATAATATTATGCGAAATAATGATACCTTACTTAAGACGGGGGTAAAAGGGGTACATGATATATGGGTGTCACTCACCATATAATCCAAGGAAATAAAGAGATAGTAGAAGTTACATTGGGAGAACAACGAGATAGAGACAAAGATTCCTATGTGTTAATCTTACATCTATTTACTTCTAGCAATTAATTCTACAAGGTTATATACTATAGCTAAGGTTATGCACACTCAAGTCATGTTGTTTCGGAGCACGGCCATCGTGTCAGGGTTGGTACTGAACCCAATACTGCAGGTTCCCCCTGGGATCTAACCGCTATTGAGAACCCGATTGGTTTGCCTTTGAACGTGGCAGATTGTAAAGCTTCTCCCACGCCTGTCACACGTGGGGCTACTGTCCTCCGTAAAGACAGACGCCAATCGTGCATAGGTATAGCTCTAAGCACCACGCTTACAACTACCCTAGAGGAACTACCCTTGATCGAGAGAATAGCCCTATCTAAGAATGTAGCATAGCTTTCACTAAGCGCGAACTTTATTTCAGCAAAGCACTCACTCATACTACTTAGACACAATCACGAAACCCACAACAAGACTATCATGAGCACTAACTTAACTAAGTAAATAAACTTAAATAGAAAAGAATTAATAACAGAAATAAATAAAGAATAAACTAAATAATTATAGAAATAATTATATAAATAATAAAGAGTAATTCTACAAGAGTTAAGATACAAGAACAATACCGAAACTCTGAGAAGACTTCCGGAACCTCGAGAAGAGCTCTCACTCTACTCTACTCTACTCTAACTCCCGATACTAACTCTACTTATACAAATAAGTAATGGATCTCTTGTATCAGTGAGGTGCGAATTGTTTCTGCGGACACCAGGGCTATTTATAGCCTCCTTAGGATAGAGGGGGCTTATGTAGGCGAAGGAGACGTGACGGGGCCGCCAAGGCAGGCCGGCCGACCTACTAGGGGGGCCGGCCGGCCGTCCACTGTGGCGGTTCGCCACCGCCTCTTGCGTGGACGCTCCAGATTGCCTCCTGGTGTCGGTTCGAATGTCGGTTCCTTCGTGGGGGCGGCAGAACTGGAGTAAGGGTCAAGTTGAGGCCCAAACAGCCCACCAGACGGTATGTCGGTGGAATTCTGCTGAACAGGCTTTGATTTGTGACGTTTAGGCCCGTTTACAGCCTGCTGGAGGAAGGCCAAGGCCTTTGGGCGCCAAGGGGGGCCGGCCGGCCTGACTTTTCTTCGAGTCAGGGCCAGTTTCCTCCATTATTCACTCCTGTATCCAAAAATCACCAAAACTTGTGGAAATAGGTTAATTTCTAACTACTATGCATAGAACCTTGGTATTAGCTTTTTATTTACCGATATGTTGACGGTAAATTCATGATTTTTGCACCGTCAACACACTCCCCAAGCTTAACTTTGCTAGTCCTCGAGCAAACAACTCAGGGTACCGGCGGATCAGGAGTTACAAAGATAGCGCCCCAAGGGTAACAAAAATGCAACCACGTACTCCCTAAATGGTGGTAAGTATACAAGAGTATGGAATTCTCACGAGTGTTGCACAAGTGTGGGGCGTGTATGCTTCACCTTGTCACATAGATTGAAAACTAGAACATCACTTTTGGACAAAACAATTCTAGCAGGTTTAAGTCCAGAGTTTTTTTATGTGCTGCAAGACAAGGTAAAATTTTTTCCTTTGTTTTGGTTCACACTTCCCTTCCCTCTAGTGAGTCTATTCCTACAAGCTTCACTCAAATCCTACCTTCTACCAAATGAGGCTGGTATGTGGAGCTTGGTAAGGATATGCACATTTATCATGCGTATGTTGTAAAGCTAAAGAATAAATCTCAAGAGACATAGCACTCTTTATATCTCGGTCATATGGAAAATGGTGATGGAGGGGTAGAAGATGAACACACACTGATGAAGATGGTTTTGCAAACTTTTGGTCTTCTTTTATGCTCATGCTCAAGATGTTTATGATAAGAACCTTAGTGCATACTTGCAAATCATGCAATCTGATCAATGGACCGTTGATCTGTGAAAGAGGTCTTGCCCTAGCGGTTAAGGCGTTCGAGTAACACTTTTGAGGTCCTGGGTTCGACTCCCCGTGGGAGCGAATTTTCTAGGATTTAACGGCTTTGTGCTTTCAGCGGTAGGCGACGTGGCCGTCGACAGCGAGACACCAGTGGTGACTTCGTCAATCTCGAGGATTTACCGGCTCAGTCTTCGAAGATGCTCGTAGGGGTAGAGTTTGCGTATATGCGTTCATAGGGGTGAGTGTGCGTACGTTGTGAATGTCTGCGTTGTACTGTGTAATAAAAAAAAAATGGTCCGTTGAGCTCATCCATTGAGGGAGGAATGGAGTCTAGGGTAATACTCCTATTTCTAAACCAATAAAAAATCAGTTACCCAAAAAATAATTTTCACCTGTCAGATCTTACTCTACTTATGTATCAACCATTGATTATGGCTTAACCCCCTAATCCCACCGTTAGATCGAATCAGGGCCCACGCTAAAAAGAGCTGCCCGCGGGCAGCGTGACGCTGACCGTCATCGCTGGTTCAATTAGTATGACGCGGAAGCGTTTTTTTCTACGTAGAAAGTTTCTACCCAATTGATCTACCCCATTGACGATCCCGCATGGAAAGTTCCCTTGATTGCCGGAACAATGATTTGTTGACCCTAATTGCCTGACCGTGCTAGAGAGCAGTTTCGACTTTCGAGTTCAATTCACGCCGTCGCCGCCGCCGCTGCAGGTGCTGGCCTGGGACGCCGCCGGGATCGGCTCCAGCGACGGGTGCACGACATCGAGCGAGACGAGAAGTTGCTGAGTCCAATTCCCTTCTGCGATCTCCTTCCACTGCTCGGTCTCCATCCCGCCCAGATGGAGCTCTCGCCATCCCGCCGCCGCCAGATCGCCCACACCTTAGATTAATTGCGCCGGAGCTGAAGGAGAAGGTGGTGCCCCCGCCGCCGTCCTGCGACCGAGCTCCCCACACACAGCTGCTGCATCCGTCTAGCTTGCTCGCACCTGAGCTCCTGTGCGCAACCGCAAGGTTGCCGCCTCAGAGCCGTCGTGTGGCTCTGTTCTGGATGCCAAGAAGTGTTTGAGGTAATGCCCAGCTGCCTTCGGTGCCATCTTTTATTCAGTTTTTGTACTCTACATCATTAGCACTGCTTGGTTTTTTGTATTTATATTATATGTACTAATACCAATGAAATGGATTGAGATTTGCCATTTTTCTAGAGCTCATAGGCAATGTGTATGTTTCTAAATCGAGGGAGCTATTGTCATTTGGCATCGTAAAATAACTGTTGCAGGTTCAGGTGTTGAAGCTGATGATGTCATTTGCACCCTGGCTATCAATAGCGTATTGTCAGATTACAAGGTAAATACTTATGCCATAGGTTCCTTTTCAGTTATCCTGTTCATATAAACATAACACAGAAGATATATTCACATATACACTTGCACTTCTCCATTTTCTATGACTACCTCCTTTTTCCGCTAAAATGCATGTCTATTCTGAAGACTTCTTCCAAATTTTTGTCAATGTTCGTTGCGTCTCCTGATAATTGCTCCCTGTGGTTCATGGTCAGTTAAGAGGGAACTAAATTGTTCAGGGTCAAATACTAATGACACGCACCACCCCAAGCTTCCCTACCTGCCCTGCTCTGAAGCGACCAGGTAATAAATCCTCCTACTCCTTCCATTGATTCCCCTCCCCCACGTTGCCTACGATTTGCAAATCATTATGCGACTTCGCTGTAGATTAGTTGATGGGATTAGTCATCTTGTGCGATTCATCAATTATCGCTTACTCTATCTTTCAGTTGTTAAGGATTTGCTACTTTATGTTTCTACTAGAGAACTTGTTTGTGGGTTTCTGCCCTTGGAATTTGGAAATTCTCAGTATTAATATAGTTGGTTAGGTTTCCTGATTGTGCAGAGGTTATTAGTTTAGTTTGAAATTTTTGGAGTGTACCGGTCTCTTAACTGAAATATGTCATCCACTCTGTGAGTTTATAGTGCTATGCTGCTTCTGCAACATATCCTAGGGAGATGGATTGCTTCTCCAGATCTATTTATTACATACTTTTCTTTTTGATTCCTCACCATTGACCAAAAATTCAACGTCCACACTCATTTTGCCTTCATGTCAAGTTCCAACGAAATGATCTATGGAAGCCTGTGTATCTGTGGCTGGAATCTCTTGAGATTGGCTCATTAGTAGAGACTAAGCATATATCAGAGTGGCTTATGTGGAACCCAAAGGTTATGGACAGGCTTGTTGAGAAGCAGTCAAAGAATCATTCAATACACTACACCAAGACAACGCACGAAACTTCTGAAGAAGAGGTGGCATTTCCAAAGGTGACCGTAGTTTCTGAAAAGATTGATTTTTTGCCAAGCTTTTTGACATATAAAATCATAAATATTTCAAGATATTGTTCCAGGTTGCCGTATGTTGATTTGGCATCACTCTCGCACTTTTGAATTATAAGTTTTTGACCATCAGTTTGTTACAGCAAAGAGAATGAATTTATCCTTCTCTAAACCAGTACATATACCAGTAGGCTACTTCAGGCTCAGTTTCTTTGTTTATCATGTTAATTTTGCATTCCATTTTTATTTTGGGTGGTGTTAGTTGAATTTCCACCAAATCATTTGAAGCAACAATACCTGCAGGGAATGATTTATTTTCTGGTATGTACTTTTGAGCATCTTGAAATTTTATATCTATATGACCGTGACAATTCTTTCCTGTACGTCTTGCTGACCTTACATGTGGCAACACACGGTACCATAAAATGGAATTGCTTGAAATTTTCAGTGGAGTAGCAGTGGTGGGACGAGATCGATCAGATGAATTTTATTGCTTTTGTTTTGTTCCAATACATCCAGCGTGAGATATTGGTAGATCCAAACTTGAAATGAAATTGATAGATTCGTTGCAAAATTACAGGACCATATGTGTTGCTTAGGGGATTATTAGATTCGCTGCAAAACTAGATCCAAGCTTGCGAGTCGAGCAAACAAAATTAGCTTGCTGTTAGCAAGGCTAATATGGATCAATGACATGTCTTTTCAACCTTAATGTAAAAAAATACATTAGTATCACTATCTGTATCTTAGCACTCATATATAGCTAACTCCGTTTTTTTTATTGCTTTCGGACATCATTTTCAGGCACACGTTTGATAGAGGCTGATCTACTTCCATCTGATGCAGGCAAGAGGGATAAAGGGTAATTAGAAGGAAGCTTTAAATTTTTCTGGTATGTCAAAGACCTTAAGTTTGCAAAATTTATCTCAGCTATGTATCTATCACATTCACATGTCTTATTAACTAGATTAAGAAATTTAAACTCTACAATTGTAAATTCCTTGGATGAATGAGAATATTGGTCACTGAGAAATATACGGTGCAATCAAATGGAATAGATTGAAATTTCATCTCTCACTAACATCATGATTTTTCTACAGATATTATTTTTTTGTTATTTAGTTCGTTTCTACAGAATTCTACTGCTACCCCCGTTTTTTACTGGTAGAGAAAATCTGAATGTTAATTTGTCATTAGCTTACATGTTGTTTGTGATAAAGATAAGGTAGGCAAAAGGAGGGAATAATTACATCATTAGTTTACATGAGCCACATAGAGTGGGTTGATGAGTTTTACAGACATAAGAAAATAACTATTTCATTTTTATTTCTCCACCTTATTATAACGGCACAAAATTGAGGTTGTTGACAACTCCACACAACTTATTAACTGTATCACTATACTTTTTTTCAGTGTTTTTCTGGACAACATACTTATATTCTCTTGTCTGAGCTACTCCTATGTTGAGCTGCTTTGTTTAAAATATTTTGAGACTTCTATGTTGAGCTGCTTTGTTTAAAATATTTTTCACTCAACGATATATAAAGTTGATGCGTACCCGCCAATGATCATGCATCTTCGCAGAATTATGTTGTAAAGGTCATGCCGAGTGATTTATTTCATTTTACCACGTGTGTGGCGCACGTGCATTTGTACTAGTATAGCAATTAGTGAGTCATCTTTCTTAGCAACTCCAAAGTTTTATAATACCAAGAGATAGCAAAAACCAGTGATATATGATATGATTGAAGACATATATTGTGGATTAGTCAGCCAATTAATGCAGAGGAATTTGAAACATGTGATGCTTAGTATATCTTTGAAGATGGATATTATGATTAGTTAATAACCAGGTAGTGGGTACGTTTGGACATGGTACTGGATTGCCCAATTCTGATTTCGTCCTTACCGCGAGCTGTAGAGTTGACCAGGATTCTTGAACACGACTCAACTTTCTCATCTGTAGCAGTAGCAAATTTTTAACAAATCACCGAAACAGATTTACCAGCCAATTTTCAACCTCTGAACCAGTGTCAACAGATTTAAACTTTCCATTCCATCACGGTCACAGCTCAAGAACATCAGCCATACTCAAATTTTTCTCCACCTTTTGTGGAAGACGAAAGATGGAGAGTTTTTGGCATATTTTCATTGTTTGATCATATTCAAGGAGGGAAGACTGTAACTTAGGCAAGGAGATTTGAGGCACAAGGATGGAGGAAACCAGCCCATCATCTTATCAAGCCAATGTCACCGACGTGGTGGTGGACACATTCGGTTCCCAAAACCACCCTCTATCGGTCCTCTGTCATCCATTCCAAGGCGAAAGGGTCATGCTTCCGAGCTAGTAGTGTTTTAAAAAGTGGAGGAACTAAGCGGGTAATTGAGCACCGCTTAGCACCTAAACATAAAAAGATAGAGAAAATAAACAGAGAAAAAATAACAAAAACATGCAAATTAACACACATTTGTTAAGAAAACAGAGAAAAACACTTAATTAACAGCTTAGTTCAATTCGAAGCTGTAGAGCTCCGCTTAGCACGGCGGACGCTTTTTAAAACACTATGCGAGCACATGGGACTGAAGCATCTGGTCTGGATGGCGCAGATTGAGGGCGTGTGCAGAGCCATGCATTTTGCGCTGGTGACGGTCTGGGGAAAGGAGAACGTCGGCATCCAGAGACAGAGGGTGAACGAGAGGAAGCGGAGCCGACGCGTGACGAGGAACATGTAGTGGCCCAAACCAAGGCTTTTTTCACAAAAAAAAAATATTGGATAGCGGTGGATAACACGATAGAGGATAGTTTTTTTTTAAAAAAAATAGATCACAATTAATAATCACAATACAAGGTCGCCCTTTTTTGGAGGCTAATATGTAACATCCAGACCGGCTAAGTGTCGCCGACGGCAATCGTCTGCCGCAATCTATGTGGAGTGTCACACACTTTGCTGATCTTTCTGGTCCCCTTAGCCGTCCCAAATCCGCCAGAGATGCAGCGCCTCCGCTCTGGCGGCGGGCTGACAACTTCCTCATCTCCATTGCCTATCGCCTTCAGTAGTCGGGACGGCGCCACCCAAGATGCGTAGGGGGCAGCACATGCGGCCGAGGTCGAATCCCATGTTGCAGTCAGTACGGCACCGCGTGGCACACCATCGTGCATGTAGTTTCACAGCCTCTCCATCTACTTGAAGAACTTCCCAAGTTGATCCTCGTTGCCGCTGTCGGCGGACATGGATGGCATGGGCCACAGCGGCTGCTGGCGCTTAGTTACCAGGTAGCACTCGTCTCAGTACGTAGATGATTCGCCACCTGATCAGCATCAGCTGGTTGCGGCTGAGCTTGGCAGAGGCAGCACACGCTGTCGACGAGCTGTGTTGCCTCTGGCCACCGGCGCTGTCCTGTCACGACTCACGATGCTGGACGCCATATTGCCAT
Source organism: Eragrostis curvula (assembly GCA_007726485.1). Classification (NCBI taxonomy): domain Eukaryota; kingdom Viridiplantae; phylum Streptophyta; class Magnoliopsida; order Poales; family Poaceae; genus Eragrostis; species Eragrostis curvula. Next base: position 125,026 of record RWGY01000014.1, read on the forward strand.
TGCTGCTGGCAGCAGCGCCGCCGACGAGGAATCAGGAGTGGGAGCACAAGGGAGGACACGAGGAGGAGTGGAAGTCAGCTCGTTTCTGCTTGTGTAGTAACCCGCTTTCGGAACATGATCTCAGTACATTCATGAACTGTCAGTTTTTGGGTCCGCGGCACTGCACAAGTTTTTGGGTGAGGCTGTAATCAACTAATGCATTAATATGCGTCGTACCTTAGTAGTCTGAGTTTACATTATACTGCAACTTTCTCTCCTCTCTACGCGTAGGACCTGCACTACGAGCTGAACCAGGTCTGCAGGAAAAGTAACAACAACTGAAATAGCTGTACAAGCCGTGTATTGCATAATATGGAATTGCCTCTCCAATGAGGAATGAGGAGATTAGTTCAGTGATCCCATCATTGCAAAATTGAGTGTAATCTGTTGTCTGAATCCGGTAATCTGTAATCGCAAAACAATGTAAACAGTCTGATAACTGACTCGTCCGGCAGCTGTATCTTCCCTGGCAGGTCGTGCTTGAAACTGACGAGAGCGCAATGCTACAATAGTCTTACTTTATCAATTGAGAAGTTTTGGGTTCCTAACCTGCACAAGAGTACGAAAATCGACTTTTGCGAGTGGCCTGACATACGGCCCCTTGCCAGCGCCCTAGGATGGACGTCAAGATTCGTGACAACAGTGTTTGCCAAGTGGAGGTGGGAGCCCGGTGCAACTGATTAAGAAATACAGCGTGGAGGAGACCGTGTACACGGTGGTATGGAGCCGACAACGTGTGGTCTGCCGGAATAGTATGCATGTGATGTCTCATCGTGGAAAACGTGGTCACATGAGTTTCCGAGGTCACAGCCATGGCGGCGGTTGTGATCCCCGTGATCCTCCTCCTCTCGTTCCTTGCCGTCGTACCAATTCTGCTCCTCACCCGTGCAGCGTCGCGCTGTCGAGGCAGCAGCGCCCAGCTGCCCCCGTCGCCATGGGCGCTCCCATTGATCGGCCACCTGCACCACCTCGCGTCATGCCATGGCCCGCTCATGCTGCTCTGGCTCGGCGGGCTCCCCGTCATCGTCGCCTCGGCGGACGCGGCGCGCGAGGTGATGCCGACGCGCGACCTCGACTTCGCGACAAGGCCCCTCACCGGGATGGCCCGCCCGGGCATCCGCGAGGGTGCCGAGGGCATCATCTTCGGCCCCTACGGCGACGTCTGGAGGCAGGTCCGCAAGATATGCACCGTCGAGCTGCTCTGCCCCCGGCGCGTCCAGTCCTTCAGGCCGGTTCGTGAGGAGGAGGCCGGCCGGCTCCTCCGCGCCGCGGCGTCGGCGCAGCCGGGTCAGGCGGTGAACCTGAGCGAGCTGTTGGCCGTGTATGCCGCGGACTCGTCGGTGCGGCTGTGTGCACGCCAGCGGCAGCGGCTGCGATGGTGGCAGCGGCTGCGATGGTGGTGCTTTGCTCCTCGCCTGCTTCAGCTGCTTGCAAAGCACACATCCGTTTATCGCTCTGCAGCTTTGATTCTCCCCTGCTTTGGCTGATGGGAGGAAGGGGGTATTCGTTGCATGGGGTCTAAAATTTAGAGGGAAGAATCTTGTCATCTAAGAGTATTAAATAAAGTTTAATTACAAAACTAACTGCAGAACCCCTGATCTAAATCGCGAGACGAATCTAACGAGGGTAGGTAAGCCGTGATTAGACGCTGGTTACTGTAGCACCACTGTAACAAAATATAGATTAATTAGTCTCGTTAGATTCGTCTCGTAAAGATGTACCTATCTGTAAAAAGGTTTTGTCATTAAATTTTATTTAATACTTTTAAATAATAAGATTCTCTTTGATGTGACAGGTCTAAATGCTAAATGCTAAAGCAACGAACACCCCCGAAGGAATATGTGCGTTGCTTTAGGCGACAGGCCCTGACACGCGTGCACGCAGGTACCGATGCCGTTTGAACTCGGATGTTTCCATCTCCCGCGTTGCGTCCACATGCTGACATAGGTTTTATTTGCCACGCGAGCAGACACGAAGCAGGATTAGAAAATCTTGCGTCGGACGAAGCGCGGCCACGCGTCGGCCCTGGGAAGGGGCCGTACGTAAGGCCGCTCGCAAAAAAACCGCGTTGCACAAGAGTATGCTCAAATAAATTAAGTCGTATATCATAGGAACAATCATAATCGACAGCACATTTAGCACTTTGTTTCACATCCAAAGGAAATCCTTAGCTACAATTAGCACTTTGTTTCCTTCGCAAAAAAAAAAAACCCTTTTTCTCCGTCTCTACAGAAGAACATCAGTTGGTGATCACTGAACAACTAACGCTTGAGCAGAATTCCTGGAGACGGCACTGCTTTAGCCGATGCAGTCAAGATGATCCGAGATGTTGTCCCCGATCTTCTTGGGGTTGCGTAGTAGCCGTAGCTCCCTGAAGAACAACTTGGGCGCGGTTGTCCTGGATCCCGTGCCCGACGAATCATCCCCGCTTGATGAATCCGTGGCAAATGGGTCGCTGCAGAATAAACGTAGGGTCCGAGCCACTTGACGTTTTCGCCTGCCGGCACGGCCTTGCATCGGTATAGGATTTGACGGGGGTCACGGGTCAAGAACAATGATATGACGACCATTTGATCGTACAGATGCAGAACTAACAGTTGTTGTCCCCCCCCCCCCCCCCCCGGTTGGTAACTACTGGAAAATCATTAACATAGTTGGTACGATTTGCCGTCGTATATCACAGCGTAGAACAGGCACGGTATTCAGGTACTAGTAACCACCATATTTGACACATCTACAAGCCTACAAAACCAGACGGGCGCCTAGTGATCTTTCTTGAGCAGTGCAAAAACTGTCGCGATGAACGAGTCGCCCGCGCGGTTCTTCACGATTGACATGCAGCACACGTCTCCGGACGCAATATTGGCCTTCTTTACAAATGCCCTCCATCCAGATCTGACAACGGCAAGATGGCCGCGGTTTATCCTGACCCAACCTCTGTAACCGTTGGAAAAACTGGGGCTCCGGAACTCGATCCTCCTTGGTCCTCCCGCCAGGCATGTACTGGTGAGTTCTTTGGAGAAAACCTAGCAGATAAGGAAAATCAACATGAGTGATGGCTTGGCACTTGGTGCCCATGTACTACAAGACTCTGGTTTAAGAGTTTGGATCAGCCGGCCGTGTGATGCCATACCAGTGTGCCATGTTTTGCAGCTGTGTTGTTCACCCACATTACGTAAACTGGTTTCGGGGGATGCCAGACTGCTGTGATTGCAGCAAGAGCGGTGCTGATGATGGCCGCGTTCGGGCGCAAACCCCGTGAGAAAATGAAATCCTTTGCCTCCACGCTTGATGCATCGACGCTTGGAGTTGGAGCTGTTAATGACGCTGAAAGCCTCTTCGGAATGGAATGCCAGACCAAATCAGTTGAATCCGTCAAGCTCGGCATCAAGGTATCCACCACCTGCTCAGCATCAGTCGACTTCGACCGATCCTCTCCGAGAAAATCTGCAATGCAAATGAACTATAACTAGACTAGGAGTAGTAATAATCAGCATGCAAGATCTCTTTTATCACATGAGTTTTTGACTGAACCTGGGAATGGTGTAGCGTACGCCAATATATTCTCTGCTCCATCTCCATCGAAAAGCCTTACATGAAAAAGTGCAGGGCCCTCGTAGAAGAACACCGCTGAATCGCCGCTCCGTAAATTGATGTCCTGGCAAAAGAAAGGCCATCCGTTCCCGAATACCATGTTCCCGTCCACAGCCTCCACCGCCACAACGTAGCTTGCTCCGCTTGGAAGGACAAGGCGCACAATGCTGCTTATCTTGCCCCCCACTTGGTTAACGAAGCGTTTTGTTAATGATCTACATAGGTGGCATAGACACATATTTTACGTTGAATTATACATTCAAATATCGAAGACCACAAGTTTTTTTTTTTTGAGGCGTATAGAAGAACACAATTAAAGGAACGTCGAGCTCGCCGTTGATGACATACCATTGATGCATTGAAGCTTCCAGAGAACTCCTTCCTGAACGCTATTCCCTTGACCGGGTAACCAATACCTCCTCCAAGCGATTTGCCCTGTAAGAAGAAATCCTACCACAAAAATTTCATCAGAACGTAGTGCCCTATACGTGATCACGCTGACAAACACTTTTTTTTTTTAAATTACATAGTACAACTCGGACACTCACAACGTACGCACACTCACCCCTATAAATGTACATACGTAAACCCTACTCCTATGAGCATCTTCGAAGACTGAGTCGGCAAATCCTCCAGATTGACGAAATCACCACTGACGCCTCACTGTAGACGGCCACGACGCCTACCGCTAAAAGCACAAATGCCGTTAAATTCTAAAAAATTCGCTCTCACCGGAAATCGAACTCAGGACCTCAAAAGTACTACTCGGGTGCACATTGATGACGAATGACGATTTCACATAGCTCATTCCTTGCTTTCCCTTTGCCAGATCAGACTTGCTGCCGACTGGTGGCGGAGCATACCTGATGCCCCCGGTAGGGGGCTGGCAGCATGACGCCAGAGCATCTTCTTTCAAGCGCGCATGCGTGCAGCTGCCACCGCTGACTTCACGGCGGATTGAGCTGCCTGCACTAAAGAGCAAATGCTGGGTGCCCATTGATGCGCAGCACTCGTACTTCTTCCTCTTGTGGGAGCACGTATATATAAACATGAGGGCGGCATGGGCATGTGTGCTACCGAATCTCACCGTCGTCCTCTTTGTAGTCCAGAGATGTATATGGCACCGGGCCCCGCCACTGCATTCAAACTTTCCACCGAGGATCCTAGCTAATACGAGCACTAACACAAATGTCTAATCGCGGTCACCCACTAACCACTGGGTAGTTATGGGCACCTTTGGATACTAGCTACTACTGATATATACATAGCACACACATCAACTGTGGAATATGATTGTTATTTTCATGCGGTGATTGATATTAAAGTATGAGGAGTTTTAAAGTCTAAAATAATGACCATTAGTTTAAGGATAGTTTTATAATTGCACCACTAATTAATAATCTATGTTTTATGATAACAAAGAAAAACCTTAACCCTACCCTACTATTAATAATAAACAAATTATTTACTAGCTTCATACATGTCAAATATTAATCATACTACTAATTTGATATTTTTATGAACACAAAACTATTTATGATAAGTCTGACACTTTTATTTTTTTCTAATATTACCCTCAATTTGATGAAATAATAGCCATTAGTAGTGAATTTTTAAGATCAGATCTACACCGTCATATCAAACTAATGGCTATTAATTTTTCAAAACTAATAACCATTATTTTGAATAGTAAAACTGCTCTAAAGTATATACTCCATATGAAACGAAGCATTGGAGCGATCGAGCAAGGCAATCAAGAAAAGAGAACTCCGACAGTGGTTGCGCCAAGGGCCACCAAGTCAGAGAGGGACTGATTTATTCCAAGTTTCCAACGGTGCGTGTTGTGCAGGTCACGAAAGAGCTAAAGCTGCATCTACTAAAGCATGCATGGAAGCTACTTCTTTCGTCCCTAAATGTAGGATTTTTTAACTTTTAAATAAAAAAATAGTTAACATGGTAAAAGACTATCATACCTTTCATTTTTAACTCAACTCACACCTCTACCAACCCTCCCACCAACCACAAAATTTGTCTTATATGCAAAACTACCTATAAAGAAAAAAATCGAACTCTAAAACTACTTATATTAAGAGATGGAGGTAGTAGTAGCCAGTGAGAGAGCGTAGTAGTACTTTGTTCGAACTCGTCGTCAGAACACAGAACTTTGCTTGCGGCAGTTCGATTCGATCCGCCTGCTGTCTGAAAGCAGAGTGAATAGCGTTCAGGCCAGGGAAAGGCACCATCCGAAACGTGTCGCCACGCCATGGCATCGTCCTCTCTGTTCACGTATGCACGCCAGTAGCAATCGCGTTTGAGTTTCAGAGTTTAGACCGCTCCGTTCGTATTTTTTTTAGAGACGCTCGGTTCGTGCATTGATGCATGAAGCTCCAAAACAAATCACCACGCGTGTTTCTTACCACGCAAGAGGTTTCGTTGGCGTCGTTTGCGTGCACACAGTTGTCAAATCCTTGGCTTCCCCGGGTCCTGGGTTGGGCCAAATCCGATGCCTCCCCTCAAAAGTCTTAGGCTCTTAGCCAGGCGACGCAAGCAAGTTGGGCCACACAAACTGTTCTCTCTTTTTTCCCCCCAGGAGAAGATAGAGCGATACAAAGTTACAAATACCTTGATGTGACCTAAATTTAAAAGAGAAAGAAGGAATTCACTTTTTCAAAGTTGAGTAACCTCTTCAAACAAGTGATGATCATATAATGCAGTTCACTGTATAAAGGAGTCGAACTGCAGCTAGCGTGACATCAGATGATCTTCAGAACTATGTATGTTACAGATACCGAACCTGCAATGCAAACAGCTTAGCTGCCAGCAAGTAAACCTCCAACTGAGAAACTGTGTTCCCGAAAGTACTACTCCAAAGTACTCCTCGTGTGTCAAACAGAGCGTTTCACCGTGAGTCCGTGAAGATTCCCTGCACTGCACCTGATGGGTATGAGAACTTGGGAGTGTTAGCTGATGTGCTCTTGGAGTTCGCTCTACAGCGTCGCCTGGATACCTGACGTCTCAACGAGCTAACTCGAACCCGCAGCTGACGCCATTGCCGGGGACCTTCTCAGCTTCGCCCGCGCCGCCTGTTCCACCAGTTCACGCCTTGCCGTCGCAGCTCTCCGCCAACTCCGGTAGTGAAATCACGCTTGGCGCCCGTGTGCAACGCGGCTCTCCTCGTCTGCGTGGTCACATTCCCTGCAGGTGTGGAGCAGAGTGCTTCCTTCTCAACCATCGCGGCAGAGAAAAGTCATAAATCAGTCGAAGAATAAATAGCTGTCGCATTCTTACCCGTTGGTTCAACTAATTTCTCCGATTGGTTGTCATTGATTTCAGCCGAGTTTCTTGTGGAAACTCGAAACTGGAGCTTTCATACAAGATCGCGAAGATTCTGCACGCCAAATGTTCGACTTAACGCCCTGCCAAGTGCCAACTGGGAACTCTTGATTCTGCTCGGCTTGCTCACGTTGTGGGCTCAGACATTGGACTGGACGAGCTCCTGCTGACCCGAGGCACGAAAGAAAATTGACTTCTTTGAGCTTTTTCAACGTCAAGTCGTAGTACGTACCAAAGTAGTATGGCTGCCCGCGTATTTGCGCGGCTAGATTTATTATACTATTTAAAATAATTTTATATTTTTATAGAAGTTTAACATAGATTATTATTATTACTTATTTTATACTCTATATTTATAAAATAGTAGAAAATAGATTGAGAATTTCTCACCGTCTCTCAATTTGAGTGTGAGATGAGTCGTCATTTATCTAGATGAGTCGTCATTTATCTTGGATAGTGTCTAATCTAACAATGTATTTGATTCTATTTTAGAAGTGAGGTTAGTTCAAACGTGGCATGTTAAACAACATATGTCATGGTAGGAAAAAAGAATGTGTCGTGCTACAAATAAATCTTTTGAAGGAAATGTGTCATGCTAAAAATAAAATAATATGCAATGCTAGCTAGACATACCACGGTGAATTAAGTGTTTATTGCATATTTTTATTATTCTAAAATTTAGCTATTTTGGACTCATAATGGTATGATTTGTAAATTAAAAATATGAATTAGGGATATTTTTAGCTATTTTTTAAATCTAAATTTATTTTTTCGGACTTGCAATGGCAAGGAGGGTAATTTAGAAATAGATGTGAAGGGTATTTTTGGTTAGTTTTTATTATTCCAAATTTGGCTTCTTTTTTTTGACTTATAATGGCATGGTGGGTAATTTAGAAATAGGTACGATGGGCATTTTTGACTATTTTTATATTCTGAATTTAGCTATTTTATAAATATTTTTAGGGGTTTTTTGACTAATTGTTTCATAATGGCAGTGGTGGGTAATTTTCTCTTCTTGTTTTCTCAGATTAACGTGGGAATTTCTAGCATTTTAGAGCGAACGTGGTGGCTCCTTTTTGACGTCAAATATATATATAATAATAGATGGTTTCAACGATCAAGTTATTTATTTCTTGTGATAAATCATGGCATGCAGTAAAGGTAACGTGTAGGATCCATGGAGCGATCTGAAATTTGCTTCATTAAGCCAAGGTTCAACATGTCGCGGAGATTTGCGTCCAATGAATAATTCTTCATTGACTCTGTCAATCGATGCATAAATACGCAAGGGTTACCCTTAGAGTATGACAAGATAAAACTATTCTAGTACTAGTTAGTGGGAAACAAACACTACATTATCTGTAAATAAAGCCATCAGCTTATAGAGACATTATTGTTGGTTGGGCACCAAAGGTGCCGAGCAGGGCTGCGGCAAGAGTTGTGACGGCAGGGTCTCCCGATGTAACATGGGAATGTTTGCAATGCAAGTTAGAAGTAAGATAGGTCATAGGTGCATACGAAACAAGCTCCATATACTTGGACACTAGCAAAATAAATGCAATTTGTTCTTAGCTCTAGCCGATTACGTGCTTTCCCAATTCCATACTCCAGCTAGACACACACACGCCACGCGTGCTCTTTGTGAATGTCAACCATGCCAGGCCCGTGGATTCCGCAACTCCAAAAGGATTGTATCAGGGAACGATTCGGTAATCCAGGTGCCGACGCGGGCGGCTGCCGGAGGAGGGGGCAAATGAGCCAGACGCTGCCTTTGCCACGCCGCTATCTTGCACCGTCATGCATGCCCTTTGAAGACGTTAACCGCCTGGTGCGTATACAAAATTACAGGACAAGGAATTGATCACAGGATTTCACGGTGATTGATTCAAGCTGACGTGACTTGACTCTGATGTTGCTGGCTTTAGTACACTGAAGCATGCACGCAAGGAAGCATTTGCAGGTACCAACTTAGAAATGTAGAAAGCTAAGAGATCGAGTAGCAACATCTGGAGTTGTTGCCTATAAGTACCTGCTACAGACCAGGCCCTTAACCACCAAATCATACACGTCTAGTACTACGAGGGCATATGTACCACTGAGCCATGACGACAAACATCATTGCCACCCTTTGGATTTTAACCATATCATCCCAAGTGCTTGCCGGCGCTACAGCTGCTGTAGCACAACCGGCAGCATCGCCAGCGCCGGCACCACCACCAGCGCCAGCGGCACAGGCTCCGGCGATCTTTGTGTTCGGTGATGGGACCCTGGATGTGGGCAACAACAACGAGTTGACTGGAGGGGAGATGGGGGACGCTCCCCATGCCAACCACCTTTACTACGGCATCGACTTCCCTCCAGGAAACAACCCTACCGGCAGGTTCAGCAATGGATACAACCTCGCCGACTTCATCGGTACGTATTTACCTGCATACATAAATATATATCCATATATACAAGTTGACGATCTTGAATTCGTTGTCATCGGCTGTTGTGCGTGACTGGTGCGTGTTGTGTGGCGTGCAGCGATGGCCGTAGGATTCGGGATGAGCCCGCCGGCTTACGCGTCGTTTCCGAATCCTGGACCGACCAAAATGGAGGGTTTCACCGGAGTAAACTACGCCTCCGCTGAAGCTGGGATCCGGATGTCTACAGTAAGTGAACTCAATCATACTGAAAAAAAAAAACCTTAATAATTTGCAAGTGGAACGCAATGGGGAGATCGACATGCAACACATGTTTGCAGAACGCAGATATGACCATTCCGTTGTCGGCGCAAGTGGTAAACTTCAACGGCACGGTAGCCCAGCTGAAGGTCCTCCTCGGCGGACGCAAGCCACTGAACCAGTTCTTATCAAAATCCTTCTTCCTCATCGGAGTGGGCACCATGGATCTCCTCCCCGAGAGCAACCCGTTCGACCCGCCCACGGACGACAAAACCAAAGTCCAGCGCCTCATGGACATGTACGCGGCGACGCTCACGTCGCTGCACGGCATGGGCGCGAGGAAGTTTGGGGTCATCAACGTCGGGCTCATCGGGTGCGTGCCGTCGGTGCAGGGGAGCTCCGGCCACGGCGGCGGCTGCGACGAGAGCATGAACAGGCTCGCCGCCGAGTTCAACGCCGCCCTGGGGCCTCTCCTGTCCGGCCTCGCCGCCAAGCTCCCCCGCTTCCGGTACTCGCTCGCCGACTTCTATGGATTCTCCAACGCCACCTTCGCGAACCCGTCGGCTGCCGGTAAATCAATATCATTATCGCTCAATTTTGAACCAAGATTGATGAAGATGCATTTTAGGATAATATGCACGTACGTACATGGCTTAAAATGGCTTGATGTATTCTCTGCTATTTTACAGGGTTCTCTAACATTATCAGCGCATGCTGCGAAGGGCCCTGCATGCCCAACTCCTACTTCAGGGCTCCGTGCTCCAACCGCAAGGACTACTGGTTCTGGGACGATGGGTACATGACGGAGCAGGCAGCTAAGGTAACCGCCGCGGCATTTTATAGTGGCAAAGCGTTCATCACGCCAGTTAACTTCAAGCGGCTGATCGCGATGAAAGGATGAATTGCCACGGGCATAAAGTTCTTGTACTTGAATAAGTGTTAACGTGCCTAGTCAGTTTGGAACCTTACAGTTGCTTCGAATTGTAGATGGTTTCAATATTGTAGATCACTGGACAGAGTGCCCTCAAAAAAAAAAAAGATCACTGGACAGAGTAATAAGTTCTACAGATCTGTTGTTACCTTGAGTGCTAGTAACCATATAATTGAAAACACAACTTTGATGATCCTAATATGTCTGTCGTACACCCTCACACAAAAAGTGTTATTACTCCATCAGTCCCGAAGTCTCGATAACTAAATTGCCACATTACCATCGAGTATATTCGCATGGCTTATTTCCTCCATTCAAAAAAAAAAAAAAGGCATAAGAGTACGTGCTGCTCAATTGTGTGGCTGCTAACTTTGTCTTCCTAGTACGTGGTTCACAAAAACAGGCATAAGAGTATGTTTCATTATATCAGTTTCTTTCATAGTAAATTAATGTGCTAATTGTAAAATTATTTGCAGCCATGAGTTACGTGGTGAAGTTTTGACTAGGATTACATGATCATTTTGTTCATTACTTCATAATGTGAAGTGGAATATGATTTAATCACTAAACATTGTCCAAGTTGTAGATATGAGGCTTATGGCAGTATTTAATTCTGGAGATGCTACAAAATATCTCAATTACAACATGCTGCTGCCGCAGGACCCTGTCAAAAGTTGTACTCCCTCTGTTCCAAAATATATGTCACTGTTGACTTTTAGAAATCACATTTGATCGCTCGTCTTATTCAAAAAAATTATTCAAATATAAAAACAAATATGTCATGATTAAAATACATTCAATGATAAAACAAGTTGTAAAAAAATAAATAACATTTGTGCAAAAAATTTGAATAAGACGAGCGGTCAAACGTGATATCTAAAAGTCAACAGTGACATCTATTTCGGAACAGAGGGAATACTAATTTGGTATACGTTGGAAGCAACCGAGCTATTTTATCGTCGTTGCTCACTGGTCTGCAGCTTAAGAAAATCACCGGTTGTTAGCACAACGTGTGCCATCAGTCACTACGGGAAAGCCATGATTTGCCGAGTGTCAGAAACACTCGGCAAAAAAGTTTGCCGAGTGTAACACTCGGCAAAGCCCGGACGGCAAACAGCTCTCGGCAAAGACGGGTTTGCCGAGTGTTTTTTGTCGGGCACTCGGCAAAAATTTTGCCGAGTGTCCCTAAACACTCGGCAAACAGGGACACTCGGCAAAGTTTGAATCAAAAAATCGCCCAAAAAAAATAGCAAATTTTTTTTTTTAATGTGGAGGCCCCCATCAACCCGCCACAACTCCCCTAAGTTTGCAGCTTTTTTCTTGTAATATTTGCAAACCTTGCCGACATCAAGATTCGAACCCATGACCTTTTCTTCGCGCAAGTCCACCTCTACCACTACACCACAGCATCACATGTGCACATATCCTGTTTTGATTCCACTCATATTAAACTAAACTGAGTATCAATTGATTATTTGAGACCCTAAACGAATTCAAATTAAAAAGTTGTCAACTACAAAGTTTCATAACTTTTCAAGATCTACATCTTTCATTTTGGTCTTTTGTCCATCTGAGGTCGTTTACAAAATTTGAATTTTAAATTTGAACTCTTTCAAACTTAGTTTTCGTTGACAAGATGATTTCAAATAAAAAAGTTGTCAACTACAATGTTTCATAACGTATTGTGATCTACAACTCTCATTTTGACTGTTTCTCCATCCAAGGTCATTTGAAAAATTCAAATTTTAAATTTAGCTGTCATTCAAACCTCCATTTCGTAAGCAAATTTAATTCAAATTAAAAAGTTTTGAACTACAAAGTTTCATAACTTCTGAGTGTCTATAACTTTTATTTTTGTCATTTGTACATCCGACATAGTGATAGTCATATTGTTTACAAATCTTATAGATCTCTCTTCTAGTTTCATGAAACTTAGAAAAGAGAGGTTGATTTTGTGAACAACATTACTATCACTTTGTTTAATCAAAAATTTCTCTAAATAAGAGTTGTAGACCTTGAAAAATTATACAACTTTATAGTTAAACACTTTTTAATTTGAATTTGTTTAGGGCTTCAAAAAAATGATTTGAATTTCGCTTTGCCGAGTGTTATTATTTGACACTCGGCAAAGATATGTTTGCCGAGTGCTTTTTTTGACACTCGGCAAAATTTTGACTTTGCCGAGTGCTTTTTTCTGAGTGTTTTTTCGTTGGCACTCGGTAAAGATTATTTTTGTCGAGTGTTTTTTTTCGCCGAGTGTTTTAAAAAAACACTCGGCAAAGAGACTCTTTGCCGAGTGCCCGATATAATACACTCGGCAAACAAGCGGACACTCGGCAAATAGCCGATTTCCCGTAGTGAGTCTTTTGTTAACAGAAGTACTATCGAGGAAGTATTCCATTAAAACAAGGTAGCTGCTAAATCACAAGCAACCGAATCAGAGAAACAAGTGGAACCATGCATACTTATTATTTCATTTTATCTCTTCTTTTCCATTCCTCGAATCATTTAGGCATAGTTCGTATATTGAAGCATTCATCATTTTTCTCTTTTTGATGGAATTTAATGAGTTGATTGGGACTCCAGGCAACTAGGTTGTTGGTAAACAATTAAGTGATCTTCAAAACCAAACAAGACAAGCATAAAACCATAAAGGAAACATGAATCAGAGAAAATTAAAATTGGTATAAGCTTCATTTGTACTACCTCCACTTTTATTAAAATGATGAGAAGTTACTTCTCTTAGCGTCATCATTTTAAAGTGGCGGTAGTACTTTGCAGTGGGAAAGAATTTTCTTTGTTTCATAAAATCTGGTTTTTCCATTTCTTAGATGAGATATCTTAATCACAACATGCTGCTGACACAGTGGCACCCCCATCTCATCAGCAGCTTTGGTACGGTACATTTGAAGCAACTTCTCCTCTCATATTATTATGTCGGGTGAACAACTTAAGAAACTCAGTGTGGTTCATGGCACAGCTGGTGTGCCATCAGTTGTTTTAAGCTAATAGAAGTATACATATGTTCCACCAAAACAAGTAGGTGTTTAATTGCAAGGCACCACATAATAGACACAACTTGGAGCCATTCTTTTTATTTTGTCTACTCCTTTGCTTCTCCTTGCCCGCAGAGGATACATTCGCTGAGTCATTGTTCAGCTTCTCCTTGAAATTACAACGGTTTGATTAAGACTGGAGACGCAGCATGCTGATGAGATAGCTAGAGAGATTCTTGGACAATCACTACTACAAAACATGTATTTTGTAACACATATCTGTAACACAAGTAAGAATGTGTTACAAAATATTTCATAGTAACACAAGCATTTGTGTTACCGAGTGTGTTTGTAACACAAATGCTAGATTTGTAAAAATGTGTTACAAATAATTATTCTAGTAACACAAAAATTGTGTTTCAAGTATAGTGTTACAAAGAAATCAATGTGTCTAAACATAGCAAGCCTAGAACTCATTGTAACACAAATAAATGTTACTGTTATGTGTTACTACAAACCGTAGTAACACTTTTCTTGGGCTACAGTAACATATATTCAAATAATATAAAGTTAAAATCAATTAAGGATAACTTCTTATCATATATGCATGTGTAGCGCAGTGGAAACGCAACAACTAAAAGAAGGTGAGGTATTGGGATCAAATCCTAGCATCCACTAATTTTTTTATTTTTTTTATTTGTGTTACTATATTAATATTGTAACATATTTTATTAGACATAGTAACACATTAACATGTGTTGCTACATTATTATTGTAACATATTTTTTCACAAGTAGTAACACATATATGTGTTACACTAGAATTGGTTCTAGTAACACCAGCATATGCATCACTTATTTTTTGTGTTACTATAGGTCTCTGTAACACTTTTTTCTAACTTCGGTAACACATATATGTGTTACTAAAGGCCTGACCTGACGTAGTGAATTGGGTTTAAATGTACTCATCCACGAAACGTTGGTTTAGTCAAAGAAACCCGTTTATAGACACTGAACATATCACATGTGCAATTAGTCCTCCATGATTTGTCCAAATGCATCAAGCAAGCCATGACTCTAAACTTAGTAAAAGAACCAAAAATTAGCATATCCATTTTTGGTTAGCGAACGGCACGTCCAATGAACCTTCTTCCTCAGTTGACAACTAGACCTCTTCTACAACTAGAGCTCATCTACAACTAAATCAATATGATCATCGAATCAAAGGTGTTACGTTAATTGTTCTTTTTTTTTCACTGAGTACTTTAGAAATATTTGAGACATTGCCTTGATTTATATTGTCTGGGGATTTGGTCCTCCATTTCATTCCCATTCCCAAATATGATTGTCCATTGATGATTTATGTGATTTTGTTGACTCAGGTTTGTGTTTAGTGGTATTGTTATCTATTCATTGGTCCCTGATTTCCATTTGCAAAAAAAAATGGTCCCTGATTTCCCTAGCACTATTTTTTTTCACGTACAGTTATCCATAAATATTTTTTTTGTGAAAATGATACATCAAGATTTAATAGAAATAAACTGTACAAACACTGCAGATATATCAGTACTCCAATCTGTTTTACTGACGTTGCTTATAATTGAAATTCTGAAAACAGACCTGAATCTTACAGTTCATGAATTTATTTTTATAATAAAATATAAAACATGTCCCGCTGTTTGCATCTGAGAATGCATGGTACTCAATTATTGCTTGACATTGCAAATGAGGGGGGAATGAAAAATATTAAATATTTGCTGCGAACAACCGCGTGAAGTTAAACGGCGTCGTGAACTTCCTGCCACCGTAAAATGCAGCGGCAGTCAGATTCGCTGCATGCTCTGTCATGTATCCATAAATATCCCAGTACCAGAATTCAGTGCGGTTGGAACAAGGAGTCCCATAGCCTTGCCAACACATTCCCATGGTGTTCGTGAACCCTGAAGTTAAAAAACAGAGAATAACAGAGCATTAGTAGATCGAGACTACATGGTACATGCCAAATATAAAATTTTTCTGTTCCAGCTACAAATTCAGTAACGAAGTTTGAACTATTACCAGAAGCCGACGGGTTCGCGAAGGTGGCGTTTGTAAAGCCATAAAAGTCGGCGAGGGAGTAGCGGAACCCACGGAGCTTGCTGCGGAGGTCTGACAGGAGAGGGGCGAGGGCACGGTTGAACTCTTGAGCGAGATTGTTCATGCCGGTGTTGCACGGATCCTGGCCGTGGGTGACCCTCATTACGATCGGGCTGCAGCCGACGGGGCCCATGTTGATGATCCCGAACTTCCTCGCACCCATGGCGTGCAGCTTGGTGAGGGCCTCACCGTACAAACTGATAAGGTGCTGCACCTCGGTCTGGTTGTCGTTTTCGGGGTTGTCCCAATAGGGGTTGTAGTCTGGGAAGAGGTCCATGGTGCCGATCCCCACCACGAACAGGGATTTGGACAGGAAATAGTTCAGCGGTTTGCGCCCACCCAGCAGAGTCTTCAGCTGGGATCTCGTGGACTCAAAGAACCCAATTTGATAGAATAATGGATTGGTAATGTCTCCATTCTGCAAGTTTGTAATGCCAAACGGTTACAGGATTAGTGATCAGTATTGCATCCCACACTCTCTTGACAATAGGGATGTAAGCGTTGAACTCAATTAAATTTGACATGCAGCTGACCTTTAATATAATACTATCACTTATTGATTGCTAATAAAAAGGTCTGGAATGGGAGAAACGGTTGGACAAGCCCAACCCACGTCCATTCTTGAAAGTCAGCCCATTCAACACGCATACAAGCATTGTCTTACTTACAGTGAAATTTCGGATACCCGCATCTCCGGTGGCATAGTTGAAACCTGTGAAACCTTCCATTTTGGTAGGGCTAGGCTTGGGAAGCGACTCGGATGCTGGCGGACTCATCTCGAATCCGAAGGCCTTAGCTGCATGCCACCCAACACACGAGTCAATAACTGAGGTATAGATAGCTATAGCATAGCACAAAGATTTTTTTTTTTCCACCAAGGGATTACCCCCTGTGGGTTCCTTTATTAAAGAATCCCACAAACATTGTAACAGTTACAAGACAGTGAAAATTATCCTGGCAATGCCTTGCATATACCAGGGTTACATGGCTTGCCTGGAACTCATCCAGAACAACTATCCTTCTCAGAAAATACTACTTCGGTCCATTAAAAGAAAAGATTAACAACCAAAACAGCATACTACAACTTGCACTACAAACTATCCATTGTCCTCCGCCAGAAACAGTTTCCATTCACAAGATAGTCCAGAATCCCTTTAACTGAAGCATTCCTTCATCCAGTTGTGACTAACGCCATACTTGTCCCATCAGCTTGCTGTTGCACCTCTCTAGCTCTTTTCTGCAAGTGCTTGACTCCTTTCTTGATAGCTTCTTTCCCCTCCTCCGTGTTTTGTAAACCTGCCCAATATGTTAGAAAGGAACACATCTTATAAAAGATAATAACAGGGTCATTGAGTTTGAACGAATCAAACACAATGCTGTTTCTAGTAATCCAAATGGACCAGCATAGAGCTGCTAGCCCAATATACTGCAACTGTTCATTTCCCGGCAAGTTATTGTGAGCCCAACTTATGAATTCTAACAGTGATCTTGGCTTGGTTATACAGCCTAAACATCTACAAATCAAACTCCATATGCTAGAAGCAACAGGGCATTGAAAAAATAGATGATTTAAATTTTCCTCCTGACTGCACATCGTGCACTTGTTCACTCCTGGCCAACCTCTCGATTTTAAGCTGTCTCTAGTCTGGATCGCATTCCAAGCCATTTGCCATAAAAAGAACTTTATCTTATTTGGTAACTTAGATTTCCACATTTGTTGAAGTCTTGGAATCCTTATCCCTGTATGCATCTTTTCATACATAGATTTGACTGTATAAATTCCATTGGCATGCCATCTCCATAATAACTCATCCTTTCCCTCTACTAGTTGAATCATTTCCATTTGATGAACTAAATCCATGAGTCGGTCGACTTGAAATATTGATAAATTTCTTCTGAATTGTAGAGGCTCCAACCCTTCCATCACATCTGCTACTGCGACTTCCTTTTTCACTACCAGCTGATATAATTCTGGGTATACATTTTGCAAAGGTTCTTCTTGCAACCATCGATCTTCCCAAAATCTAACTCTCTTCCCATCTTTTATCTTCCATTTACAACCAGGATACATAAGGTCCCTTAGAGATAACAAATCTGCCCAGCAAGCTGAGTCAGTGCTCTTTGCCTTAACCTGAAAAATAGATTTGCCTTTGAGATATTTGTTTTCTATCAGCTGTGCCCATAATCCTGTACCATTTGCACACTTAAATAGCCACTTTGCTAGTAAGCACAAGTTATGTTTTCTCAAGTCCTTTATTCCCAGACCACCTTGCTTCTTTGGCAGACACACTATTTTCCAATTTATCATATGGTATCTCTTCGTGCCCGCTGCCCCTTGCCACAGAAACCTTGCCCTTGCTCTGTTAATCCCTTTGATGGTTGTTTTGGGTAGCTTATTCATCGACATAATATAAGTAGGTATTGATGATAAGCAAGAATCAGTTAATATCATTCTGCCACCATTATTCAAGGTTTTACCGACCCATCCATCCATTCTTTTGATACACTTCTCTTCCAAGAACAGTAATTCTGACACCCTCAATCTCCTTGATGAAACTGGTACCCCCAAGTATTTAATTGGTAAGTATCCAATGTTACAGTCAAACATCTGAGCATATTGTACCGTTTTATCACTGTCTTCTCCTAAGTAAATAACATCACTTTTTGCAAAATTGATCTTCAGTCCTGTTAATCTTTCATATGTGTAGAGTATCAATTTAACTGTCCTTGCCATATCAATGTCATCCCGAAAAGCCAAAATGGTATCATCGGCGTATTGTAACAATGCTAAACCTTTGGGTATTAGGTCAGGAACTAATCCTTCCACTAACCCTCTTTGCTGTGCTCTTCTTATCATTGCTGCCAAACCATCTGCTACTATGTTGAATAGGAATGGAGATAAATGATCTCCCTGTCTTAAGCCTTTTGCACTGCTGAAATAAGTTCCATCTTCATTGTTTAGCCTAATACATACTTGTCCTTTTTCAACTACTTTCTTTATCCACTGACACCACGTTATAGAAAAACCTTTTAGCTCCATTATGTGATATAGACTGCTCCACTGAACCTTGTCATATGCTTTCTTGAAGTCTAATTTCAGCAGCACGCCATTATTCTTTTTCTGTCTTGTGTCATGCAAAACCTCATGCAAAGTTAATATTCCTTCCATTATATTCCTTTTTTGTATGAAGCCACTTTGATTAATCAATATGATCTTGTCTATTACACAAGCCAGCCTGTTGGTCAAAACCTTTGTAATAATCTTATAACTACAGTTAAGCAAACATATTGGTCGATACTGTTGTATTCTGACTGCATCTTTGACTTTTGGTAACAAAGTAATGACCCCAAAATTCAGTCTAGCTATATCTAGCACACCATTATGGAAATCATGAAACAAATTCATTAGATCTCCTTGCACTATATCCCAGCATGCTTGATAGAAATCTGCAGGAAGACCATCTGGACCTGGTGCCTTATTTTTTTCCATTCCAAATACTGCCTCCATTACCTCCTTTTCTGTAAATGGTTTGGTCAGTTCTTCGTTATCATTATCATTCAACTTTTCCTCTTCTGTCCACAAATCCTCCTGTAGAGTAACATTATGGTATGGTTCTGGTCCAAATAATTCTTTATAGAATTGAGTGACATGTATTTTGAGATCATGTCTGTCTGAGATTTCTGTTTCTCCATCCTGCAGCTTGGTTATTAACTTCTTTCGTGCTCTTCCATTAGCAATTCTGTGATAATACTTTGTGTTCCTGTCTCCTTTGACCAAAAAATTCTGATTAGATCTTTGTAACCAATATAACTCTTCCTGCTCTAGCAACTCCCATAACTTGACTTCTGCCTGGCTTTTGATTAACAGTTCTTCTTGATTTAATATTCTGTCTTCAGCTCTCTTATCCATCAAAGTAATAATGTCCTCTACCCATTTTTTCTTCCGTCTGAAAATCCCAGCAATATTTTTGCCCCATCCTTTCAAAAATTTTCTAAGTCTTCTAACTTTCTCCTGCCAAACATCGATTGTTGCTGTAGCCTGAACTGCAGCTTCCCAATTCTTTTTGACTAGCTCCTTGAAGTCTGTATGTTCCAGCCAAGAGATTTCAAACCTAAATTTGTTTTGTGGTACTGAAGCTTGATTTTGTGTATTGAGTAGCAGAGGTGTATGATCTGAAACATCTCTACACAAGGCTTGAACTATTGATCTGGGATATCTGTCCTCCCAACCTTCAGAAATTAGAACTCTATCCAATTTTTCAAAGGTTGGATTATCTCCACTGTTTGCCCAAGTATATTTTCTGCCCGTGAGTTCTATTTCTCTGAGTTCAAAACAATTTATCACTGCATTGAATTTATCCGGGTAGGTTCTATCAAAATGACCTTTGCTCTTTTCTGAACTGTATCTCATGATATTGTAGTCTCCTCCTGCTATTATACTATATTTTGCCGAATGAAAGCAACCTGCTAGCTCAGTGAGAAAATTATCTTTGTCTTCTGCTTGTGCCGCCCCATATACATTGATCAAGGACCATTTGTTACCATCTTCTTTGCACGTTATCTCCATCACTACTGTATATCTTCCTAACATTTCAGATTCAACTTGGAACATATCCAAATTGATTCCACTTAACAGACCACCAGATCTTCCTGTTGGTGGTTGGCTAACCCAATGAAAATTCTTCCCTCCTGAAATGAAGTTAAGAAACCTATTCTTGTACTTCCTTTTTTGAGTCTCTTGTAAACAGATGAAACCAAGATTCTCTGTCATAGTCAAATCTCTTAGAAAAAAACTTTTTCCTGGCCTTGCTAGCCCTCTACAATTCCAGAAGATTCCTTTCAACTTTTGTTTTTTTGTTTGGCTTTCTTCTTCTTTGCAGAGGAACCAATCCTCTTCTTCTTCTTTTTGAGTTGCTGGAACATATCCACCAACAAAGTATTAACATCATCATCAGACTTTTCTTCTCTGCTTTTGTCTTTGTCTTCATCCAACAACAACAGAACATTCTTCAGATTATTCATATCTAATATCTCAGGTTGATTGTCTTTCATTGCCTCACTCAGAGCAGCCCTTGCCTCTTCCATCTCTCTTAAAACATCAACTTGCTTACAACAATTATTAATTTCATGACCTAGATTTATGCCTATATTTTCTATTCTACTCATAATTTCAGCATCATCAAGAATAGAAAAAGTATTTGCATTGACATTTGAAATAACTTGAGGTTGGGACTTTTTAAAGGTACCTGATGTGTCATTGAGTTGAGCCACCCTTGATATTGCCCTTTCTGCCACAGAGATTCCAGCCATCCCTGTGTTCCTTTTGCTCCTCTTGTTTGCCTGTTCCTCAGGGATATGTACCAATTTGCATTCTTTTAGATATTCCTGGGCTTCTTCTTCTGTTTGATTTATAGCATCCTGTTGTGCAATATCATTAGAACTATATCCAATAATATTGCTATTTACATCAGAGATGCTTCCCTTAGCTGGATGACTATCATTCTTGGAACTGGATCCAATCATGGTGTCATTTGCTTCCCCTGCAAATAGATCAAGAACTAATCCTGGATTCTCTTTCAGTATATTTTGATTCTCAATAGCCATAGTACAGACTTCAGAATTCACATTTACAACTTGTTGCTTTGATGCTCTAGTCATGTCAAAGGAAGGCAACATGATTTGATCCATTAACTAACTTTGAGTGTTGTTAGCACTTGCCATCTCTTCTTCATCTGCAGTCTGAATTACACCAGTAATTATGTTTATATCATATTGTTTCCCCAAACTTTTGTCTTGGACACCCCCTTCTTCAATTACATCTATTGTCTCCTTGTTGCTACCAGATTTTATCTCCTGATTTTCATTATAAGAATTGAGACCTTTGTCATCATATGCCATATTATTGTCAGTGGAGGACTCTATGTCTGCTGATCCAGATAACTCCTCTGAATCAATTTTATCTTTGATTCCCATTTGCTGAGTAGGTGTCTGATTGCCTTCTAGTATAAGATCAGGGAACACATCCCCAAAGCATAGCACAAAGATATATACGTACCAATGAAATCGGCGAGGTTGTATCCATTGCTGAACCGCCCGGTGGGAGTGCCTCTGGGGAAATCCATGCCATAGTAAGGTTGGTCGGCTCGTGTGGGTTCCCCAACCTCCGCGCCTCCAGGCACATAGATGTTGTTTCCAATGTCTAATGCCCCGTCGCCAAACACGAAGATCGCTTGCGGCGTCGACAGTTCCATGGCGGCTGCAATGGCGAGGACTTGAAAGACCATCATTATCGTCGTTAGGATAGCAGCAGTGCTGCCCTTCATGGCGAAATGCTGCATCGTCACACCGGCGAGGACTTGAATGTGCTATTTCTGTAACTTTATCTGATGTTTAAGTGGCTGGCAAAGGCAGGGCAGATACTTATAAGCACAAAGGTTCAACCATTACATCAAGGCTGCTCGTCTTATCCTGATGTGTTTCAGTAGTACTTGGAAAGTTTGTAGCTGGTCATTGCTTCAATTCTCGTATCTTTGTTGCGTGTATGTTTGAAAGTTAAGGGCAAATAACCTCAAATTCAAGTACCGAGCTTGATGAATTGTCAGTTCTTTATACGCATTCTTGGCTTCCACAAACCTAAAAGAAGCAACTGAACTCACGTCAGGTGAAGGCTACCCCTAGACCTCGTCAAACATGTCACAAGAGTATACTGCAATTCTTTTTACCAAGTCAACTGCTGGATTCACGTGCATCCTAGACGCACGATGGTATTGCGCATTTGACATAAGCATATTTTTTCAGGCTCATAGGCTCTTATAGCTAATGTGCGTGCATTGTAAGTCGTGCCCTGAGTAGACACAGTGATCCCTACGTCCAATGTCGGCACAGCCAGTGCGCGAGAAGCTGAGAATAGATTGCAGTTTTTTCATGTAGTTGCTTACAGCATGACCAAAGCCATTGACTTGAGGACTAATCTTAGAACTACAGATAAATAAGATTCTCTTAAGCTGAAAATTTCAATATCTTCTTGCTGCCGTTTAAACTTTAAAATGTATTATGCTTTGAAGCAAGGGCAAACAATAACATATATAGTTATCTTTTTGAAGAAACTGGAACGTGTATCCCGAGCTGAGCTAGATTGCTGACTGAGGAATGGGATAAGGCCAGCAACTTCCGGACCTGGAATTGAATAGTTGAAACCTTCTGTTTATAAGTAGCTACCAGGGCGAGCGAGCAGACTCACAAATTAAAGCCACAGCAATCACCCATTTCTGTCAGTGGCACGAAGCTATGAAGGGTCGCTCTTCTGATGATAACGATATCCTTCGAAGTGTTTTCCGGCGGCATAACAGTTCCCTTAGCACAGTTGGAAACATCTTCAACTCCCGCGCCACAGCCAGCACCACCACCAGTAGCGCAGGCTCCTTTGCCACCTCCCTCGCTGCCGGCGATCTTTGTCTTCGGAGACGGGGCGCTAGATGTTGGCAACAACGACAATTTGCCAGAAGGGCAGGAGATGGGGGACGCCCCTCGAGCCAACCACCCTTTCTATGGCATAGACGCCCCCAACTCTGAACCCACCGGCCGGTTCAGCAATGGATACAATATCGCCGACTTTATTGGTACAATATATTTCTGTAACCATATATATATATGCTCTAGGTCATAGAGATATTCATGATTGAGTATTGACAAGCTTATGTTAATTCCGTGGCACACAGCAAATGCTCTGGGATTTGCGATGAGGCCCACCGGCTTACGGGTCGCTTCCCAAGCCAAGCCCGACCACAATGCAGGGTTTCACTGGAGTCAACTATGCTTCTGCGAATGCTGGGCTCCGGGAATCCACAGTAAGTAAACTCAACACATACACATGCAGTAATGCAAGAATACAATACTGATTCTGAACGCTTTTCTTAGAATGCACAAATGACCATTTCATTGGCGGACCAAGTGAAGAACTTTGCGGCCACGAGATCGC
Organism: Eragrostis curvula; assembly: GCA_007726485.1. NCBI lineage: Eukaryota > Viridiplantae > Streptophyta > Magnoliopsida > Poales > Poaceae > Eragrostis > Eragrostis curvula. Next base: position 148,698 of record RWGY01000014.1, read on the forward strand.
AGCTAAAGGACGTTTTGGGCAGTCGCAAGCCATTAAACAATTTTCTGTCCAAATCCTTGTTCCTGATCGGGGTGGGCACCATGGATCTCCTTCCGTGCTGCAACTTCTACCTGAGCTTCCCGTTCAAGGACAACAAGACTGAAGTCCAGCGCCTCATCGAGTTATATGAGCATACCCTCACGACGCTGCATAGTATGGGCGCGAGGAAGTTTGGTGTCATCAACATTGGGCTTCTCGGGCGCTTACCGTCCGTGCAGATGTCCCGGTACAATGGTGATCCTAGCATCGACAGGCGTGCCGCTGAGTTCAACGCTGAGCTCAGGTTACTCCTGTCCAACCTTACCACCACGCTGCATCGCTTCCGCTACTCGCTCGCCGACTTCTACGGGTTCTCCAACGCCACCTTTGCAAACCCTTCAGGCTCTGGTAAATAAAAATCACCGCATAGTTTTAAAAAAGATCAAAATATGACCTATCTGATGGTTTGTTGTTGTTTGTTATTTCTATTTACTGGATTCTTGAACACCAAATACGCTTGCTGCCAAGATCCTTGCTCTCTCGATTCGTACATGTATCCATGTGACAACCGGATGGAGTACTGGTTCTGGGATAACTGGTACACAACGGAGAAGGCATCTAAGCTAGCTGCTGCGGCATTTTACAATGGCAAAGCATTCACCACACCGGTTAGCATCAAGAGATTGATTGCGATGAAAGGATGAGTCATGAGGGGTGATGTAATTGTAGCGTCTGAGACTCTGGTTAACTTTTTGGCTGGAGTGTGGTAATAACATCAAAAATTCTTACCCGCCTTAAAATGGTTGAAGTGTATAAGTGAATTGCCTACCTTCTCCCATAGGCTTAAGCTTTTGGGTTCATCTGGTTAGTGCGTTCACTCTAACATGGTATCAAAGCAAGGAGGTCTCGAGTTCAAATCCTGGTAAAGGCATTATTTGTGCCTGCATCCCTTTATTTTCACGTTTGCGCCTTTATCTCTGGCTGCACGTGAGTGGGGGTGTTGAAGTGTATAAGTGAATTGCCTACCTTCTCCCATAGGCTTAAGTTTTTGGGTTCATCTGATTAGTGCGTTCACTCTAACAAAAATGAACTGTAACCCTTAGTCACATAATCTGAGAGAAAAAAGAACCGAATGTAATAAGCAAGCACATGACTCACAGATCATAATGAATCTTCTTCAGATATAATTTCAGAGTTTATTGAACATAAACAGGAAATCACCATACCAGTCAATGTTACAAGATCTTCTTAGACTGATTTTATCAGCCTAGCTACATTTATAACTTACTACTTATTTTGGTCATTGAACATTCCATTATTTGACTTAGAAGAGAAAGCAACATGTGACCCTTAGATTCACAAAGAGCTCAATGCATCACTGAGCATTACGATCTAAAACAAAGAATTGAAATCATTTTGCTTGGACCAACTTCTTGAAGTTGATTGGCACAGTGAAATGAGCAGGGCCGTCATAAAATGCAGCAGCGGCTAAGTTCGCAGCTTGCTGTGTTATGGATAAATCATCCCAAAACCAGTACTGCTTACGATTTTGGCAAGGCGGTCCAGCTTGAGGATTGCAGGATCCCTTGCAGCATGCCTTGACAGTGTCCACAAATCCTGCAAATGAATCATCAAATCACTATGAAACATTAGACTTGCTCAAATATTGACATATACAATTCCATGAGATCCAGAAGCAAAATCTATATAGTACTTTAGTTACATACCAGCAGCAGATGGGTTCATGAACGTAGCATTTGAGAAACCATAGAAGTCAGCGATAGAGTAGCGAAGGCCATAGAGCTTGGAACTGAGGCTGGCCAGGAGGGACTTAAGGCCATCATTGAACTCCATGGCAAGTATGTTCAAAGGTTCACCAATGTATGGCATAACTGGCGCGGAGCCCATAGGTGGAGCATTAATGACAATAAGCTTCCTTGCCCCCATGTTATACAATGTTTTGATGCCAACTTCGTAGGAGGCGATAAGGTCATGAACATTGGTTTCATTACCATAAAATATTCGGTCCCAGATGTAGTAGAGATCGATTGTACCAATGCATAAGAGGAATATGGATTTGGATAGCACCTTGTTTAGCTCACTGTTACCAAGTTTGGTCTTCATCTGTGCTTTTGTAGCCGCAAAGTAGTCCACTTGCAGCAATAAGTGAATACTCACTCCATTAAAGTTCTACAAATTGATAAGGCTTTATGAGTTTTTTTTCATGAAATCCAGCGCTTGTGTAGACTTAAGAGCTTGTGTAGACTGTTCGACAAAATTAATGAAATCCCATTTAACTTACAGTGATATTAAAAATTCCAGCGCCTGCTGAGGCATAGTTAACTCCGGTGAAACCCTTCATGCTATTGATTCGGCCGGCCATTGACAGGTAAGCTGGTGGGCTGATCTTGAGTCCGATAGCCTTTGCTGTACATGCACGCACCATTGACATGAGAATCACACATTGAAGGATAAAGAATTACTGCTTCCGTACCCAAATAAATTTGCAAAAATTCCAAGGGGTTCATATTTTTTAGATTAAATTTCAGAAACCTACAACTATTTGTACATTTGTATCACAAAACTACAACTTTTGAAGCCTGTTTCATAAAACTACAACTATTTCGACCCTTAGTAACAAGAAACTACAACTTTTGTGACACATAAGTGTATGACAAATGGGGACCAGGATATGTTGCACTTGTGTGAATGACAAGTGGGACCATACTACAAAAGTTGTAGGTTTGTGTTCCTTAAGTTCAAAATAGTTGTAGTTTTGTGAAATAGACTTCAGATGTTGTAGTTTTGTGTTACAAGAGCAAAAATAGTTGTAGGTTTATGAAATTTACTCTATTTTTTAAGACCATAGTTTTATATTGAAAGAATAAATTCAAGTGCATGAACCAAAAAATACCCTTGCCAAAAAAAGAGGCAAAGAAAATCAGCTTGCCTGATGCAATTATAGAGAACTAGCAGGGTGGCTTGTACATTTACGCGTCTACTATCAACAATCATTATTTTTTCTATCACTATAATTTGCAGCTGGTCGTTTTTTCAATGGCAATAGTGAGTGTGTGAACTTTTAAACTTATATCTAGTTATTTTGTGTAATTTTTTATAACGATAATAGTAGGTAATTTTTTTTAAAAAAATAGGGTCTATTTTAAAACATGGGAAGGACGTTTTGGACTATTTTTCACGATAACAATGGTGGATAATGTTTTTTATTTATCCTTTCAGTTAATGTGCTAATTTATAACCCTTGAGAGGGTACATGGTGACTCTTTTCTTGGTCAAACATTAATATAATAATAAATAAGCTGCTCCCTCCGTCTCAGTTTTCTTGGCATTTTTAGCTACATTTCTGAATATCCAGGTTCATAGACTATTATATTAGTCTGGACAGGTGTTTTGTACAGATTCGTACCATCTTCAATAAACCTAATATATAGCCAGAATGCCAATTATTCTGAGGCAGGAGGGAGTAATTTGCAAGCAGCAGTGCTATGGTGTCGTACCATTGTATACCTATTAACATGGTCAGTGCTACCAAATGAGGATGCACCGAGGTTTAAACATGGGTCCTCGAAACAAAAAAAAAAAGGATCATAGTAAAAGGCTGTTATATATGACTACCGAGCAATTGTAAAGTCAGTTACCAATGAAATCAGCGAGGTTGTATCCATTGCTGAACCTCCCGGTGGCCTTGGACTTTGGGAAGTCGATGCCGTAGTATGGGTGGTTGGCCTGGACGGGTTCGGACCCCTCCGTGGCTTCCATGTAGTTGTTGTTCCCGACATCCACATTGTTGTCACCGAACACGAAGATTGCGGGTGGGGCTTGCTGCTGTGCCTTGCCGCTGGCCAGTGCACCATGCACTTGAATGAACATCACTAAAGTGCAAAGAGCCATGAGAGTTGTACCAGCGCGTTTCATGACTACGTGCCCCATGATATCTATCGACAGCCCCAATCTTTATCAGACTATTGTAGGTTCCATGCATGTAGTGCTACTGAATATGCATGGCTAGTTAGCAGTTGAGCTGATGATCAGTAAAGGTGCACCGAGCAAGTACTTATAAGCAGGAGTAATAGAAAGTTTCAACTATCCCAGTAAGTCCACCGATCGGAAGTCAAAGAACTTAAAATCACGCTTCCTCACATGCTCTTTGCTTGGAATTTGGAACTCGATAACCTAAACTGCAAGTCCTAAAAGCTGGCGGCCAGTCATTAGGTCAGCTAGTATCTCCATCACAGTAATTACGAGTAGGATGAGAAGTTAATGGATTGATCACTTGTTTATCCATGGTAAGCGTATCGGGATTCCCAATTTCCACTCGGAGTGGTTCCGCCCAAAAGAAGCAATCAATAGTTGACTTATTGGGCCCAGGGTTTACTTTGACTGAGAAATTCCAGAAATATAGTTCAACTAAAAGGAACTTTTTGGATAAATTATCGGTCATTTACCGAATATATAAATATGTACTAGAACTTATTTCTTTTTGGTCTATATGAGTTTTCTTAACCTATGTAACAGGTCAGGTAAAATTAAGCTGGGCCCTTTTTTTGAGCGAAAACTGGAGGGGGATTCCCCTACGGCACTTTTATTGAATTAGAAATACAAAGAAAAAGTCCTGTACAAACAAGCCTGGAGCTAGTTACAAAGAACGTAAGCTGGGCCCTTTATAAATTTTCATAATCGGATATGATATTAGGACATCATGCATGATGTAGTTTTGCATAGTTTAGATAAAAATTTCTAGATTGGTATCATGTATAATACCAATCATGCATAATATAAACAAATGGAATATAAAGTAAATTTGGACGCAGGGTAACTTTCTCGTCTCAGGAGAAATATGTTTACCAAAGAGGACAGAGAAAATTAAAAATCAGAAGTATCAGACATTATCAACCAAACAAAAATCCAAATCAACTGTGGACCTTTTCAACAAACAAGACCAAGGAAAAAGAGTTGCAAACAAAAAATATAATACATACTTTTTTTGTGAAAGTATGTATTATATTTTGGGCAGCCCAACTTCTGCATGTGCCTGAATGCCCTGACATCAGCACTAGGCTCCTTAATTTTTCAGGCACTGCATGAGTATATGCGAGATGATCTCTGACGAGAACCTGGCGCTGATGCGAGAGATGCTAATGGATCGATCGATAGCTTCCATATAACACGTGCTTAGAGAGTTGGAGGGCCTCCCCATACCGGTCGAGCTCGGCAAGCGACCCGGCCGGTTGTGCTCGGCAACGTCACAGCCACCGATCCATGCATCCATCTGCCTCCTGTTCTCAAATGATTTATCAAAACGCGTGCATGGTTGATGCAATATACTGAACGTTTGCTTAGATAATTATGCACACATATCTGGTGTCATACATGATACATCCGACGGCTTGGTACACATGGATCATATGTGTTTGATCACGTCTGGCATGTCACTGCAGCCCAGGGACTAAAGTAGACTGTGCAGGCAGGCAGGCAACCGATCAAGACTGCGCTAAACCTTGCTTGTACCAGATTGCATCACCACCCATATGTTGCTCTTACGGACAAACGCAAAGCAAGCAAGGTTTGTTTAGTTTTTTTTTTTTTTTTTGACGAGAACTAGCAGGCGTACTGACTTTTCATTAAGAAGAAGAAGAACCGGTTCGAAAAAAATTAAGAAGAAGAAGAAAGAGTCTTACATCCTAGACATGTTAGCAGTAGCTAAACGTGAGCGTGGCCTCAGGTTGCCGAAGGAGGTTCTGGAATAAAAGAAGGGCCAACACACTGGCCAGAACAGAGGATCCAAACGAAATTAAAAAAAAAAAATCCCAAAAAAGGAAAGGCCTGAGTCACCCGAGAACAGCCGAAAAGAAAGAAAAGCCTGACTAGAACTGAAACTGCTCTTGATCAGCGACGCTCACTAGTTGCTGTTGCTCCAACTGTCCCTCTCTGTGATGCGCTCTGAGATAACTGCTACGAGCTTCAAAGATGCGCCGGTTCTGTCCTTTCCAATGTTCCAACGGGATTATATTAAGATTATTTTTCCAGAAATATATGGAATATATAATGAAATCACTGCCCTTGGGGGCTAACCTAGTCTCATATATGCTCTGCAAGACACCAATCTCCTTGGATTCTATTCCCTTTCCTAAAAAACTTCTTGGATTCATATGCATGTTAAAGTGGTAGACTCGTCCAGTCGCGCAAAAAAAAAGTGGTAGGCTCGTGCGGTTTTCCTCGTATATTTCAGTTAATCATATGCATTTCTCGTACCGTGACTTTTCTAAAGCTTGTTCTTACTGACGTACATGCAGATGGTAGTCAACAGAGGAGAAAAAACATGATTGCTATGAAAACCCTAAGAATATACTGGTTGTTGCCACGACGTGTGCCATTATTCTTTTGTCAACAGAACTACCACGGAGGCAGTACTCCATTAAACCAGGTACGTAGCTTTTTTAGATAATGGAATTATTTACATTCCAGCCTCTGCGGACTGCACGTAGCCTTTTTAATACAAAGTTCTAAAAAAACAGAAAAGAAAACTTTAGTACATGAATAATAGTACTAAAGGCCGCAACTACTCAATCATCTTTAGGATCACTTGTTGAAAAAGTGAACTCCAATTGATGAATAATATAGCGACAAACTACCTGTCAACTATGAAGAAAGGAGAACATTGGCATCCTGGCGGTCTTATGTAACGGAACCTCCGCTACCTTGATCTGCAAAAGGCAGATCCGGTCAACACCGGCCGCCATCGACGGGAGTCATGGTACTCGCCGCAGGTTAATGGGGAATACCATATTGGCTAGTGATCCTGTTAATCTCGGATCAACGACGCCGACACGACTGCATCATCGTCACTCCTTAGGCCACATTATCATGACCATCTTCAAAGGTTGGGGAAGAACTAGGACGGAGAGCCAACACCATAGAACAATAGGGACCCAAATCGACGCCTCCAAGGAGGGGCACGACGTTGAGGACGCCGTCGTCGAGGCTTTCACCTAGGGAATCCAACGATGAAGCTCCATCCCCGGGCCTGCCGCCGCATCAGGCTTGGAGGCCGCGACGGAGCATCGCCCAATCCTGAACGTGCACGGCCCTTGCCCCCCATCGACGCACGAGGCCGCGCCCTTCACCGCCTCAGCTGCACCAGCCCTCCATCGCCGGCGCCGGATCCGGCCACGACGACCTCCGACCAGCCGCAATCACCGCAGATCTGAGGGTGGAGAGGGAGGTGGTGCCCGTGCTGCAGTTGGCCGCCGTCCAGAGGGAAACCTACCCGGACGACGACGAAGGACCAGCGCGATCGCTGCCCCCGGCCGCCGGACGGCGCCCCCACGCCGCCTTCAACACCGGACATGGCGGCGGCCCAAAATGGTGCATCCAGGGCGAGGAACGGAGGGGAGAGGCCCCGCCTCCGCCTTCATTGCAGGCCGCGCGGTTGGCCGTCGTCCTGCTCAGGCGGGGGTGAGGTAGAACTGAGGGCGCGGTGGCTGCGGCGGCGACGGCTAGGGTTTCCGCCCGAGTCGCCCCTGCGGGAGCGACGCGAGCGGCTCTCCTTCTCTTCCTCTGCGGTTGAAACCTCCCAGGTACGTAGCTGCCAAATCGCAAGCTACCGAATAAGAGAAACAAGTGGAACCATACTTAAGTATTTCATTTTCCGTCTTCTCCGTTTTCCCTTCACCAAACCGTTGATCATAGCCCTCTTCAAGCATTCACCATTTCTCTACTTTTCGATGGAAAGAGCATTGATTGAGACAGGAGGCAACAATTAGGTCCTTGTCGAACAAGTAACTGCTTTATAAAACCAAAAAAGACAGGCATAACGAATCAAAGGACATAAATATTGATATAAGTGAAGACAAGTTCGTCAGCAGTTCAATTACTTGTCTTAACGTCATTATTTCAAAATGGACGTAGTACAGAGAGAATTTTCCGTGATTCAAATATAATAATAATCTGCCTTTCCACCAGCTGTTTCATCAGCAGCTTCGGTACATTCGAAGAAGCTGCATGCATTTTATATCATTTGAAAGAAGTGGTCAACAACTTGAGAAACTCAGTGGTTCATGCCACAGCTGGTGTGCTATTAGTTCTTTTAAGCTAATTGAAGTATACATATCTTCAACTAATTATATACACAACTTGGAACCATTCTTATTCTTTTATCTCCTATTTCACCTTGGCAGCATAGGATTTATTACCTCGCTGAGTCATTGATCGCTTCTCCTTGAAATCGCAACGTCTGATTGAGCGAACAATGACTCAGCATGTACAATCTCGACTGCTACGGAGCACGCGGCGACGGGGAGCACGACGACACGAAGGCTCTGGCGAAGTCGTGGAAGGCGGCGTGCTCGTCCTCGAGCCCGGCCGTCGTGTTCATCCCTGCCCGCAAGCGCTATCTACTGAAGCTCGTCACCCTCGCCGGCCCGTGCAAGTCCAGCATCGTGGTCACGGTGGCGTCGCCAAACAGGTCGGACTGGAGCGACAAGAACAGGAGGCACTGGATCGTGTTCCGAGGCGTCGTTTACTAATCTAGCTCATTTTTTTCAATTTCCCCCCTCTTTAGCCATGCAAGGAGGCTCCAACGGCTTTGTCGTTTCACTGCTGCACAAATTTGAGGGTAGAGAATCTCAAAATTTTGAATAGCCAACAGATGCACATGTCAGTCGAGGATTGCACCGATGTACAGTTGGCGGGATTGTCTATCACAGCACCCAGAACTAGTCCCAACACGACGGCATCCACATCACCTGCAGTAAAGATGTGCAGGTCACAAATTGCAAGATCATGACTGGTAAGTTGCAGCATCCTGTTTAGTATGATCTTAAACTATATTAATTTCATTTGTACCAGTAGTTTTACCAAATTTTCCTTTGTTATTGATTGATTTTGTAGGGGATGATTATATTTCAATCGAGAATGGCACTCATAATCTTCATGTCTCCAAAGTCGTGTGTGGGCCAGGGCATGGAATTAGCAATGGAAGCTTGGGCAACGACAACTCAAGAGCTGAAGTCTCCGGCATTATCATAGGCACAGTTCAGTTATATGGAACAACCAATGGCGTTCGTATCAAGACGTATCAAGGTGGAAGTGGGTATGCAAAAGATATCACATTCCAAAACATGATCACCGAAAATGTCATGAACCCAATAGTCATCAATCAAAACTACTGTGACAAGGCTAAGCCGTGCAAAGCATCAGGATCAACAGTGGAGGTTAGTAATGTTGTTTTCAAGAACATTAGAGGGACAAGGATCACCAAAGATGCCATCAAGTAGAACTGCAGTAAAAGTGTCCCGTGCCATGGTATTAACTTGCAGGACATTGACCTAAAAATAGTGGCCAGTCAGGCTGCCACTGAAAGCACGTGCCAGAATGCAGAATGGAGGAAATATGGGACAGTTCCACAGCCTTGCACTGCTTAAAAGCTAGGGACAACTGGGATTAAGCCGTTTGTAGTTTCTAACGTGTAGAGATGGTTTGTTGAAACACCTAGCTAATCATACTCATCCTCCTATTATTCCTTGGGTTTAACCAAAAATCCAAAATTATTGGCTGATTCATTGTATATGTAAATTCATTCTTTGTGTACATGTAACATTCATGTTTATTCTTTCAAGAAAGAAGGTTGATATTTCAGATCTACGATGGCACATGTTGTATGTGAAACATGATAATATAGTTAGCAATTAATTAATTAGACATTATTTGCGAAGTATTTAAATGGACGATTTGGCGAGTCATCAAAGTGGAACCTTGTACAAACTTCCAACAAAAATATTCTAAGACAAAAAAATGCTGAAGTGAGCAACTTCATTATTTTATAATAGTACTTCAAATTACAAAATCGATTTATCTGTTACCTAAATAACCATGAAGACTATGGAGGGGCACGTCAGCATAGTAACACGCGAAATTGATTGTGATTATTTGCAAAAAAAAAATAAATCAATTTTGATAGATTTCTCTCTGATGATGCTCGCAGCGACATACGATGCGTGTGGGTCCGCCATGTGCTGATTAGGATATGCGTGGGCACAATTTTAATGACGAATACTGCCTCACGTGTGGGGCCAAAATATGCTGATTGGGATGTGTGTGGGCATATTTCCCCATTTTAATAACGAATGGTGCCTGACATGTGGGTCCACGTTATGCTGACTGGGATGTGTGTGGGTCCGCCTTGTGCTGACTAGGATGTGTGTGGGTATATTTCCCTATTTTAATGACGAATGGTGCCTGACGTGTGGGTCACGCTATACAGACTGGGATGCGTGTGTGTCTGACATGTGCTGACTAGAATGTGTGTGGGCATATTTTTCCGTTTTAATGACGAATGGTGCCTGACGTGTGGGTCCATGCTATGTTGACTGGGATGCGTGTGCGGAAAATTCTATAGCGAAGGATGAATTTTGACTGGCGTGTGGGTCCACAACATGCTGATTAGGATGCGGGTGGCCGAAAATCCCTCCTCCGGTGACGAATATGTGGGTCCATCATGTGATGACTAGGATGCGAGCGGGGTAAATCCTCCCTCCGGTGACGAATCTGTGAATCCACCATGTGCTTACTAGTATGCGGGTGAACGAAATCCCCCCTCGGGGTGACGAATATGTGGGTCCACCCATATGCTGACTAGGATGCGGACGGGCGAAATCTTGGAATGAAAGGTAGTGACGTTTAGTTTTCGTTATAAACGACCTGACCCGTGGGCTCGAAAGGCAACAATGACGTCTTTTCATCACAAGATGGGTTCGTTTCGGCATTTTTAGTGACGAAACGCCGAAACATCATAAAAGTTGGTCGAAAATGGAGAAAACGTCTAAAATAGTGACAAATCTATAATAAAATCATCATTAATCAGCAGATCTGTACGTACGATATAAACTCTGAGAAAAGCTTGTACTCGATCTTTAGCACCTCCTCCGTTAGAGACTCCGCTGTAAAAGGATTGAACAAAATTTCTCTGTTAGAGACTCCGCTGTAAAAGGATTGAACAAAATTTCTCTGTTAGAGACTCCTTCGCACGCGTAGTACGTATGTGCATGGTCACATTTCTTCCTAGTGAAGGACGTCCTTCCCATGAATTCAGTGAAGGCTGCATCAAACGTGAATTGAATTTCCAAGTGGGGGACGTTCATGTTGCCTAACTCCGATTGGTTCTTTGATAACCAGCAACTGGCCGGGCGAGGCCCTCCAACCTTACTTTTGGCCTGTTCGGCAAGCTATTTTGCAGCTATTTTACTGTAACGGATGTTGAAGAAATAACTGCGAACACTATAGCGGCTGCTGAAGAAATAACTCAAACATTGTAGCTGTTGAATTGCAGTTGCTGCAAAGCAGCCAGGCGAACAAGCTCTTTCCTCCGTGTTGCATGCACTGCACACATGAACATCGATGAACGTGTTAGCAAATAATGCGTAAACAAGATCGAAACGAGACACAAATTTTTACGTGAAAAACCCTTGCGGAAATAAACCACGGGCGCCGACCGGCGATCTTCACTATATGAGGAGAGTTTACAAATGCAAGAGAATAACAATGAGTCGTCAACTCTTCCCGTGCGGCATACAAGATGTATATATATGTGGAAACTAATACAACCCGTAACGTGGGAGGACTCCACCTCTCACACCTCCTAGGCGTCCCCAGCGAGGCCTAATAATTCGGATCATATTCCAACAAACTCCACCTTGAGACGAATTCCATCTTGCAGCGAATGAAGTATCATCAATCAACTCACTTCAATAACAAATAACACCGCGCGCCAACAAGTCACTAGGACTTAAACTTTAACACCAACCAAGCTTGAGCATAACTCAAAATTAGTAGTAGGAACTGGCTTTGTCATCATATCAGCAGGATTATCATGAGTGCTGATCTTGCATACTTTAATATCACGTCGAGCAATCACTTCTCAAATAAAATGATACCTCAACTCAATATGTTTTGATTTATCAAAAAACATCTAATCTTTAGTAAGGTAAATAGCACTCTGGCTATCACAGAAAATAGTAGTGCAAGAATCATCTCCACAAAGCTCAGCATACAAACCTCTCAACCAGAGAGCTTCTTTTCCATCTTCAGAAATAGCCATATATTCAGCTTGAGTAGTTGATAGAGCAACAGTAGACTGCAAACATGCTCTCCAACTAACAGCACAACCACTAATGGTGAAAACATAACCTGTAAGAGACCTCCTCTTGTCCAAATCACCAGCAAAGTTAGAATCAGCATAACCAACAAGTCCATCTCCAGATTTCCCAAATTGCAAACAAGCACTAGAAGTACGCGCATATATCTCAAAATCTGCTTTCCAATGCTCTCTGCCAGAATTAGCCATGTATCTACTAACAACACTCAATGCATATGATAAATCCGGACGAGAGCAAACCATAGCATACATAAGAGAACCAACTGCGCTGGTATAAGGAACTCTAGACATGTACTCAATATCATAATCTGATTCAGGACATAAAGCTGAAGATAGTCTAAAATGTGGAGCTAATGGAGTACTCACTGGTTTAGCATCATGCATATTGACACGACGAAGTACCTTTTCAATATAGCCTTTCTGGCTAAGATATAACTTGCCAGAACTCCTCTCTCTCATAATCTCCATGCCAAGAATTTTCTTTGCTGCACCCAAATCCTTCATCTCAAATTCACCATTCAACTGTGATTTCAATTTGGCTATTTCTGACATATCTTCTGCAGCAATTAACATATCATCGACATAGAGAAACAAATAAATAGCTGAACCATTAACGGTCTTCAAATAAACACAGCTATCATAATCAGAACGCTTAAAACCATGAGAGAGCATAAATGAGTCAAATCTCTTATACCACTGTCTAGGAGATTTTTTCAAGCCATAAAGAGATTTCTTTAACTTGCATACAAGGTTTTCTTTTTCAGGAACAACAAAACCTTCAGGTTGATCCATATAAATGTCTTCATCTAATTCTCCATGTAAGAATGCAGTTTTGACATCTAATTGTTCAAGCTCGTAATCATGCATAGCAACAATACTGAGTAAAGTGCGAATAGAGCTATGTTTTACAACTGGAGAAAAGACATCATTATAATCAATACCTGGAATCTGGCTGTAGCCCTTAGCCACCAACCTTGCTTTATACCTTGCAGTTTCATTAGGAGAAATTACTTCCCTCCTTTTGAAAATCCACTTGCAACGAACGGGCTTCTTCTCTTTATGCAACGGTACTAAATCCCAAGTATCATTCTTATCAAGTGACTCCATCTCATCTTGCATTGCGGTAACCCAATTGTTGCAATCAGCAAAAGTAATAGCCGCAGCATAATTAGAAGGTTCTGCACTACCTTCAACCTCTTCTGCACAACTCAAAGCATAAGCAACAATATTACACTCCTCAATTAACCTCTTGGGTCGAACATGAGGCCTCCTAGACCGGTCACCGGCAATAGAACGTTGTGAAGGCTGCACAACGGGAGAAGAATGTGGAACAATAGATGAATCATCGTCATCAATTGGTGCATCTGGGATAACAGTATCTCGTGTATAATCTGAATCAACAAAATGCTCCATCTGAACACTATTAGACATAGCAGATTCATTAAAGAAAACATTTCTGCTAATAATAACCTTTCTAGATTCAAGATCCCACAATCTATAACCTTTAACACCAGAACCATAACCAAGAAAGATACACTTAATAGCTCTAGGCTCCAATTTACCATTACCAACATGAGAATAAGCTGGGCAACCGAAAACTCTCAAACCAGAATAATTAGCTGGAGAACCACACCATACCTCAATTGGAGTTTTCTTATCAATAGCAATAGAAGGTGAACGATTAATCAAATAGCAAGCACTGGAAGCATCTTCAGCCCAAAAATGTTTACCCAAACCTGCATTGGACAACATGCAACGGTCCTTCGAGATGATAATCCTGTTCATACGCTCAGCCACACCATTCTGTTGAGGAGTATAAGTAACGGTGCGGTTTCTCACAATGCCTTGAGACTTGCAATAAGAATTAAAAGCATTAGAACAGAATTCCATCCCATTATCAACACGAAGTACCTTCACCTTTCTTTCGGTTTGATTTTCAACCATAGTCTGATTTATGCTTCAAGAAATAAGGCCAAACAGTCCTTGAATAATCATCAATGATAGTCAACATATAACGACGACCTCTAATAGAAGTCTTGCAAGCTGGTCCCTATAAATCAGCATGCACATAATCAAGAATACCTTCAGTTGTATGAACCGAAGTGTTGAACTTCACCCTCTTGTGTTTGCCAAACACACAATGCTCACAGAAATCCAGCTTACTGATGCTATGACCATCAAGAAGTCCTCTCTTGCTCAAAACTGCCAAACCAAGTTCACTCATATGCCCAAGACACATATGCCAAAGATTAGTAGCATCAGAATTAGATAATGACTTGGAAGAAACAGTAGTATTACCAATAACTGTAGTGCCTTCAAGAAGATATAAATTGGCAGATAATAAATCACCTTTCATGACAACAAGAGAGCCTCAAGATACCTTCATAACTCCACCTTCAGCAGAGTATTTATACCCTTTGCGATCAAGAGTACTTAAAAAAAGAGATTCCTCGTCATAGTTGGAACATGCCTCACATCTGTCAATGTCCTTACAATACCATCAGCCATCTTAATCTGAACAGATCCCATGCCTACAGCCTTGCGAGGTGTGTTATCACCCATCAAAACAGAACCACCACTTTGGATAGATTCATCAGTGGAGAACTTTGTTAATGCAAATATGAAACGAGTAGGCAGAATCAAGAACTCATTCATCATCAATTTTGGCACATCCAGCATAAGCAACGAGAACATCACCATTATCAGAATTACTATCAGCAGAAGCAATAGAAACTTTACCATCATTATTAGATTTACCTTTCCCCTTATTTCTCTTTTCTTTATTCTGCAACTTATAACATTCAAAAATGTCATGAGTATCACCTTTGCAATACCTGCAGAACTTTCCTTTGCCTTTGGACTTTGAGTGGCCTTTGTAACCACTCGAACTCTTGCTTCTAGAGTCATATGTTGATTTCTTCTATGTCTGTTGACGGTCGCTACGGACCAATTTCAACCGTCAACTAGCTCAATAAATAAGAAGGATTGGACATTTCTTACACGCATTTTATTTAGAAATAATCTATTTCCACATGTACCTCTAGATTTTAGTGTGCAGGTGGAATAAGGGAGAAATCTAGGTGAAACCATGCCCCAAGGCGACGAAACAACACTTTTACAAACTCGACGTTCGCCGCGGGAATACAACTCCAAGACAAAAGGCCAAATATCGTCAAAGTTCAACACAACCAAGGCCTAATGCACCTGGACCAGAGAAGAAGACTCAGAGGGGGAGCCACCTGCCAAAGCCCAGCCCAGGTGGGGCCAGGCACAGGTCGGCCGACCCCCCTTGGCCAGGTCGGCCGACCTGGCAGGGTGGCCCCCTGGGCCCATCTTTTTATGGCGGTTTGTAACCGACCTCTGGAGGTTGGTTCCCCCTGCATTAAATGCCACCGACCTCAGGAACCGCCTCCAGAAACCGACCTTCAAGACTATAAATAAAGGGGTACCCCCCCCCCCTCCTGGAGGACACAACACAACACAAGGATCATTCCCTCCTCTCCTCACGCTAGAGCTAGAGACTCTTCTAGGTAGTGCTAGGCTGAGTAGTGGGCTGCCTCATTGCTCCCAAGGTCTTGTGGAGAATTGGGTATAGCTCTTGTATCCTCTCTTTGTAAGACTTGTTCTTCGTCTAATGGAATACATTCGTTCGTATAGTTGTTATGTGCTTAGTAGTTTGATCATGATCCTGCATGAATGTTCATCGTTCGTTCATGTTTGTTCATCGCTCGTTCATGTTTGTTCATCGTTCGTTCATCGTTCATCGATGATCGCTAGTAAACATACATCGAGCGTTCCTTGTTCGTTCATGCTTGATTATCGATTATTCTTGCACGTACTTAATTGATCGTCGTTCGTCGCTCGTTCTTGAGCGACGAACGCTTATGCATAACTTAGTGCTTGCTTTGATCCTTTTGTTTAATTCATGCTAGTTAGGCTAGTTGTTCTTATGTTTTGGCATCGGGCTCTCTGTCCTGCAAAGGTGCTCTAGATTTATCACCCCGTCGATCCGAAGGGTTGGGGTGCCTCGAGGGATCTAGAGTTGTGGTTAGTGACGCCGGCATGGTGCTGGGGTTGTCTCTCCACCCTTGAGTATGTGCGTGTCCCACGGTTTGTAGAGGTAGGTGGCAGGAAGTGACAGCCCTGTCCATCCAAAGGAACCCTCCACGTTCGGGCACGGCATAGGAGTATGTAAATGCGCCGGAGTCGCGGGGCAGACCCTGCGTATGCCGGACCTCCCGAAGTTGCCTAGACATAAGACGCTTGCTTGCGCTTGCATGATCTTAGATGATAGGTAGAGGCCTTGCACGCTCTATGAATGTTGTACTTTAGTAGTAGTAGCTCACTAGTCTAACTTAGCATTGCTTAGAATTGTCTCTCGCCTTTTATCAGAGAGAGTGGGATACCTTTGTGTGTGTCACACTATCCTCAACTATTGAACCTTACCCCTGTTTTGGAATGTGGTTATATCATCTATCATTTGTAACACCATGAACATAAGTACTCTTGTCAACCATGTCTTCCCTTGGGAAAATATAAATACGATACCCTTGGAATACTCTCGGGTGAAATGCTACAACGGGTTATCCGTCCGCTTGCGGATATTCAATTAACATGATAAACCTTATAATACATATCTAGTACTTGTTACTAGACGTGGATTATTTGGTTAATAGTGCAAGTGACTCAAATCATAACCCCCGGCGTCTCCCGCGGTCGCGTATTTTCTGCGTGACCGTAAGAGACGCCAACAAGCATTTCTGGCGCCGTTGCCGGAGAAGACATTGGTTAATAAGAATACGATGATTGTTCATGATTACCCTTGATATGATCTAACCATTGCCCATACAGGCTAACCTTGATCTGTTTTCTCTTTGATGTGAAAACAGGATAGTGTATGCGTGGATTCGACTTGCCGCAAAACTTCGTTGACAATCCCGAGTCACTTGTGAGGAAGACTCGACCTCGCGTCATCATCTCCCCGCAAGAACTCACGACAAGCGAACCCGCATCTTCCGCACCATCAACTTCAACAAACATGGCTAACAGGACCCTTCGTGAGTACTCCGCGCCCTCCGTCGCCAATGTGCCCGTTGGACCCACTGTCGACGTGGGTGACGAAGGACTCGACATCAAGTCCAGCCTCATCACTATGGTGCAGGCCATACCCTTTTGCGGGAAGGCCCACGAGGACGCCAACACTCACCTTCAACAGTTCCTAGAGATATGCAACACATCAGCCACAACCGGAGATGCCATCAAACTCCGCCTGTTTCCCCTCTCCCTCCTTGGGAAGGCGAAACAATGGTTCTACAACAACCGTGCAAGCATTGACACTTGGAACAAATGTTGTACAGAGTTCCTCGCTAAGTTTTTCCCGATGGGCAAAACCAATGCCCTTCGTGGAAGAATCTCAAGCTTCCAGCAGGCAACAAATGAATCCATACCCGAGGCGTGGGAGAGGTTCCAAGAATACATATCTGCCTGCCCACACCATGGGATGGAAGAATGGCTCGTTCTTCAACACTTCTACAACGGGTTGACATCAACAGCCCGTGGACATATGAATGCCGCTGCTGGTGGAGCTTTCTTCTCCATGACCGTGGCTCAAGCAAAAGAGCTCATAGAGAAGATGGTTTCAAATCAAGGGTGGAGTGACGATCGACTCCAAACACGCTCAAAAGGCATTCACCCTGTCAAAGAGGTGGACATGTTATCTGCCAAACTTGACCTCCTCATGAAGCGCTTGGATGAACACAACTCGAATGGCAGTGTTCGTGCATTGGACTCACGCATGACGTGTGAGGAATGCGGGGACACAGGCCATATAGGGAAGGATTGCCCCCACACCCAAGAAGATGCGTTCTACATGAACAACAACAACGGGTACCGTCCAAATGGAGGCCAAGGATATAATCAAAACCGACCATCCTATCAAGGAGGTAACAATTTTTCTGGCTTTAACAATAATCAGCCTTCCTTGAAAGACTTAGTTTTTGGCCAAGCTAAAATTAACGAATCAATCAATAAAAAGTTTGCTGCCAATGATAAAGTTCTAGAAAATATAAATTCACAGTTAGAAGGTTTTTCCTCTGCTTTCAAAAATCAACTGAGCTTTAATAAAATGATAGAAACTCAAATTGCTCAGCTTGCTGCTCTTATTCCTGCCTCCAATTCTGGGAAGATCCCGGGGCAACCCGAGGCTTCCTTAGAAAATGTTAATGCGGTTACCATGAGGGGAGGAAAGTCCACTCGGGATCCGCCATATCCTAACCATGCAGGTAAGAAGAACAGAATTGAATAAGAAGAAGAAGGCCCTTCTAACACCCAAGAGAAGGAACATGACGAACCAAAGGCAGCCGGTGGGGAGGCAATAGAATTCCAAGACACCAACTTCATGCCGTTCCCACACCGAAACAAGAAGCCAAAGGTGGATGAACAGTTTGACCGTTTTGTTGAGGTCATCAGAAAAATTCATGTCAACGTGCCTTTGATGGACATGGTACAAGTGCCCACATATGCACGTTACCTCAAAGACATCCTCAACAACAAACGACCACTACCCAACACAGAGATGGTCAAACTCACCGAGGAGTGTAGCGCAGCTATACTCAACCGGCTTCCAGAAAAGAAACAGGATCCTGGCTGCCCCACCATATCATGCTCTATCGGGGCACATCACTTCGAGCATGCCTTATGTGATCTAGGGGCAAGCGTCAGCGTTATGCCCAAGGAAGTCTTTGATCGATTGAGCTACACAGAGCTGACTCCTACACCAATGAGGTTGCAATTAGCAGATTCATCTGTTCGCTACCCCGCGGGGATAGCCGAAGACATTCCGGTAAAAATCCGGGGCAACTTCATTCCGGTGGACTTCGTGGTGCTGGAGATGGACATTGATAAGGAGACGCCCCTCATCTTGGGACGTCCCTTCCTCAGCACCGCGAAGGCTCAAATCGATGTTGGGGCCGGAGAAATCCGTTTCTACATCAATGAGAAGGAGGAAAAATTCGAGTTTCAACCCCGAAAAGAACAATGCTCAATGATCAAGATCAAGTATGGGCCAAATCCCTCAAACATCAAAGAAATCGAAGTGACTCCAAGAAAGACGGACAATCTCATTGCTTTTTGGAAGCAACTTGACAAACGTGAGAACCCGTCATGGTACCAACCCAAGAAGCCTGCAACACCACGACCAGGATTATGGGTCAAGAAATCAGCCCCTCAAAAGCCACCTACACAGCCCAAGATCAAACAAGTGTGGCAAGTAAAGAAGGTGCAGCCATCCTCATCTCCAAGGACAGGGCCGGCACCTCAAGAATGAAACCAATGGAGAAGTCCTTGCTCGCCAGACTTAAAACGGCGAAGCCCTGGCCGACAGGTTAATCGGCATTATCATTTCTTTTGATTCCTTTTGGATTTTCCTTTTCAAACCCACCACTTGCATTTAAAAACTTCAAAATCACCTTGCATATTTTATTTTCATCACAAGAAAATTTTTTATTTCAATCGTTTGAATTTTTCTTCGCCAGCATATTGTTGGTATTTCTTACGTCACAGATAAATCCGCAAGCGCACGGAATACCGTTGTAGCACTTCACCCGGGAGTATTCCAAGGTATCGTATTTGTTTTCCCCAAGGAACGGAGTTATTCTACCGCAAGGCAAGTTTTACCCACGGACAACCAAGACAACTAGCAGCTTAGGATTGAGAGGGTGATTATTATCTAGATATTTCTAAGGCTAGGCGAACTCAGGTTCTACTCGTCTACTTCGAGCACCGGCTTAGGCTTTGGTCTGCCAAGCCACTCCGGCTAAGGCTCTACTATGTACCCGAACGTGGAGGGTTCCTTTGGATGGACAGGGCTGTCACTTCCTGCCACCTACCTCTACAAACCGTGGAGCACATAGCGGTCAAAGGCAACCTCCAGCCTAGACACCACGTCTA
>RWGY01000131.1:0-20247 GCA_007726485.1 Eragrostis curvula
CCGCACGTTGCCGCGGGAGGTATGTATGATTCCCCAATATATCTAAACATCAGATCACACAAAACATTAGCATCATGATTTCAAATGTAATAAATGTCAACTACTGGAAAACATGATACAAAGAGAAGGTACTTATTCTTTTACATCAAGATTCCCTTCTCATCATATAGCACAAGAAAAATACAAGGAACTATACATGGAGATAACTTCAGGGCAGAATATGCATGGAAGTAATAAATACAACTGTCCTAAAAGTTTACAAAGTAGTAACATGTGTCCTCATTTTGAAGTGCCTGCCTTTCCAGAGGTCATTTCAGTTTCAACAGTAGTTGTGTTGCTTCCCAATCTTGATTCATGTAACCTAAAGAAGAAATTAGCATGCAAGTTAAAATCAGCATTCCTATTGTAGTCAGTATTTAAAGATAGGTTCCATAAACATACAATAAAGGACAGGTCAAAGATGCATGATAAAAAGAAAATTGGAGTAGAGTAAGCAAATTTACACATGTATGAACATTCAGCTATAGATCACTTGACCAGCTACTACAGTAGTGCTTAAACATTCAGTTTTAGTTCAGTAAAAACAATTACAAGTCACTCGATGCACTTTGTTCCTCTTGAGTTCATTCATATAATGCTGATTTGGCTTGGGTAAGGCGGCATATTGGTAATACCTCACAACATTTATATCGTGGATTTTTGTTTAACTGTTCACACATATACATTGATGAGACAGTGCAACTCTTGATTACTCCTACAGGATCTAGTTGCTAGGTCAAATGTGACAACAGCGATATGGGTGTCCACCTTGCTATTATCTGAAGCGAGATTTTGTTGAATTGCTTTGCCAAAAGCTTGATTATCAGTAGATGCAAATTAGCGGGAGCTTCATATCTTGTGCATGTCAAAGAGAAACATAATAGCATGGGTTCACACATCTTGTTGCTTAACCTGTGAAATTGAAGATTAGCCGCCAAAATAATCCATGTGCAATATTGCACATATATAGCTGGTACTATCTGAAACAAAATAGCAAAACAAATAGACGTAGCCTTTAGTATGCCATATGTTTCAGATAGTACCAGCTATATATGTGCAATATTGCACATGGATATTTTGGCGGCTAATCTTCAATTTCACAGGTTAAGCAACAAGATGTGTGAACACATGCTATTATGTTTCTCTTTGACATGCACAAGATATGAAGCTCCCGCTAATTTGCATCTACTGATAATCAAGCTTTTGGCAAAGCAATTCAACAAAATCTCGCTTCAGATAATAGCAAGGTGACACCCATATCGCTGTTGTCACATTTGACCTAGCAACTAGATCCTGTAGGAGTAATCAAGAGTTGCACTGTCTCATCAATGTATATGTTGTGAACAAGTTAAACAAAAATCCACGATATAAATGTTGTGAGGTATTACCAATATGCCGCCTTACCCAAGCCAAATCAGCATTATATGAATGAACTCAAGAGGAACAAAGTGCATCGAGTGACTTGTAATTGTTTTACTGAACTAAAACTGAATGTTTAAGCACTACTGTAGTAGCTGGTCAAGTGATCTATAGCTGAATGTTCATTACATGTGTAAATTTGCTTACTCTACTCCAATTTCTTTTTATCATGCATCTTTGACCTGTCTTTATTGTATGTTTATGGAACCTATCTTTAAATACTGACTACAATAGGAATGCTGATTTTAACTTGCATGCTAATTTCCTTCTTTAGGTTACATGAATCAAGATTGGGAAGCAACACAACTACTGTTGAAACTGGAAATGACCTCTGGAAAGGCAGGCACTTCAAAATGAGGACACATGTTACTACTTTGTAAACTTTTAGGACAGTTGTATTTATTACTTCCATGCATATTCTGCCCTGAAGTTATCTCCATGTATATGTTCCTTGTATTTTTCTTGTGCTATATGATGAGAAGGGAATCTTGATGTAAAAGAATAAGTACCTTCTCTTTGTATCATGTTTTCCAGTAGTTGACATTTATTACATTTGAAATCATGATGCTAATGTTTTGTGTGATCTGATGTTTAGATATATTGGGGAATCATACATACCTCCCGCGGCAACGTGCGGGGTATCAGCTAGTAATCTCTATTTCTGATTGAAAAAAATATTTAACTTGAACCCAAGTATTTTTCACAACATACAAACTGTTACTTCTACATATTTCTGTATTAAACGTTTTACATATGTTGGCAATCACAAATATACTGAGGAGACTGGTGTATAAAGTCACCCATCGGAGGTCGGTTGAGGTTACTACACAATCACTTGTCGAAGTCTGGCAATATATGCTACGACCTCTGCATATATAGATTTTGCAGTAAGGACCAGGTTACGTTGTCTGCATCCCTATGGTGTTGAGGCCGGGAAAAGACTAGGTTCAATCATCAAAAGAAGGGAAACTATTTTTCCAAAACATAAATCAACGGGACAGTTTGTGGTATGGTTTGGTGCTACATCAACTAACTAGTATAATCTCCATACTAATACGATTTGATTCAATTTCTGATATATGTCAAATAAAGGACCTAGTCCTGTCAGAGTGAAGATTTTCTGTAGAAGTGCAGACATGGTCAAAGGCTCCACATTAGAACATTTTAGTGGAGAGGGCCACCCCATCAACCAAACAAGGCATCCCAGAACCGTCAAAGGGAAATTCTAAGTTTGACAGACACAAAGATAAAGAGGGGGAAGATGAGGAGGGTGATTCCAATAACAATATCAACGATAATGATGAAAGGATAGTGGTGAACTGAATGAAGAACAGCCTGAACCTTTCATGTTATCACAAACAGAAAATAAAGATAAGCAGACAACGAAACTGTGGAAGAGGAGCTGTTAGATTATGGAACTGATTCTGCAGCAGAAAAACAGACTGAGCAAGTAGATGGGGTTGAAAATATGAGTAAACTATAGATGCAAAAGCTAGAGATGATGAAGATAGATGCTGCTTTTGATGAGAAGACTAAAAAGATGAAAAAAATTTAAACATTGCAAAAATGAATCCTGATGATGAGCAACAGGGGGACAAATGGCACGAAGCTGCACCAGGAACAAATGAGATTGGTGATAATTATACTAAGGCGGTCAGGAAAGGCAAAGCAATGCCTATGTTTACAAAGCAAAGTGAGAGGGTGAGACAGGATGGGACTACTATCATGTCCAAAGCAATGGAAGCTAAAGTAAAACAAAATGAAATCCAAGCGTTGGGCCATCTTATTAAACAGGACGGAGGACAAGTCGCACATTGAACCAGCCATCATCAAGATCAGTATACCTGCATGAAACGACGATCTGCCTTTCAGGCTGCCTTGTCCCCCCGGCTGGCGTCCATTTCAGCACTCGGCGTGTCAGTGTTAGCCTGCAGCTCCGTCTCTCCAGCCACCCCGCCGAGGAAGCCCGCCTGACGCAGGTCATTCTCCAGGAGCTTGATTTCGTACTTGAGGTCCCGGAGCTGCGCCAGGGCCTCGGCGGTGCAGCGCTCCTGCTCCCGTTGCTTCTCCCGGAGCCGCGTCCGCAAGCTCCTGAATGCGCTCGGCTCGCGCGCCCTGCCCCAGATCACATCGCGGACGTCGTCGGCCGCGCGGATCTTGGCGCCGGCTTTGGCGAACCGGGCGAACGCCGGGTGGCGCTCGAGCTCGTAGTCGAGGAAGCGACCACGAGCTCGTAGCAGCGCATGAGCCAGCAACTCGTCGTCCGGCGGCGGCGCGACGCGTGAGCCGTGGCCGCGGGATCCGGAGGAGCTCATGGCTGGAGAGGGCGGCGGCGGCTGGACTGGAGGGCTTTGCTAGGGTTTGGGTGCGGGCCAGGGAGGGGGGAGAAAGCAGAACAGAAATTGTGGCGGCGGCTGCAGGATCGAGGCGAGTGTGCCAGAATTGGAAAAATCACGTTTCTTGCCTTTCTGCTCCGACCTAGTTGGGCCCACATTCTACCTTTGCGGTGAACTCCTGCCTGGACGCCGTCACAGGTGCTCCCCCGTTCGGATTGGAGCCTCCTCACCGATCCTAAAGCAGCTCCCAAGTTTCTGCTTCGGCTACAAGGAGGGAGCTGACAAGCAGCACCTGCTAAAGCCGACGACCCAGTCGAAAAGAAAACCCAATGCACCAAACTAAGCAAGCAGCTCGCCCCGATCGAGCAGAAGCCGCGGTTGACATCCTGTTGGGTATTGTCCAATCTC
Source organism: Eragrostis curvula (assembly GCA_007726485.1). Lineage (NCBI taxonomy): Eukaryota > Viridiplantae > Streptophyta > Magnoliopsida > Poales > Poaceae > Eragrostis > Eragrostis curvula. The sequence goes on from RWGY01000131.1 coordinate 4,203, forward strand.
GCTGCCGAGCGACGTGATTGATCAGGACCTTTAGCTAGCTCGTGTTAGCTTATCGCTTGACTAGTAACAAGCCGCGCGCTTCAACGCATATGGTACGTACAAAATTCAAGCAATGATCATGAATAAAGAAAGGGGAAATTTGTTGTGCCACACTCGTGTTGTGCTACAGTCCTTGATTTATAGCGACACTTGCATAGCAGCGGTTGGCCGGGTCCGCCGGCCATTTTCAACCGGCGCTATAGGATCCTTGTGTTGTTGTGCAAAAACATGGTTTTTGATCCAACACACTGCAACTCGCGTAAATTTGTGGCTCTTTGCCGTGGCACACAAAAGTAAAAAGATGTGATATTTTCAACTGTTTTCAACTGATATTTTGCACAATGATACACTGTTGCATTCTCTATTGATGTGGTTTTCTGTACATTTTTTGATAGACAAATGGCAATGTGTGTCTCTCGTCTACTGCATGCAGTGGTAGCGTTTTCTACCTCACTTTTGCAGATGCTTGCCCACTCCACTCCCGCGAACTCAAAGCAACTCCAGACGCAATTCACCTACTAAAGCATCAATCCTGGTTGAGCGGATAGATGCATTCGAATCCGTTTCTAGGATTTGATGCATGGATGCCCCAACAGTTTACTTAAACCTCGACCCCTTTTTCGTGGACCTCACCCTTCCACCTCACCACCCCTCCCTTATCCTTACCCTCACTCTGCCTAGGTAGTTTCGTTGAGCACCTTGGGCACCCAATCAGGCATTTGTGGTTGGCGGTGAGCAGGAATGTGTAGGGCTCAGCGAGAAGGGACGAGCAGGGGTTGAGCTCGCCACGATGCACGCCCCAGTCCACTGCCACTCGCTCCACGCGCTCGCGCTCAACGTGCACATCCTTGGTGTCAGGCTGCGGCCCCTCATGGATGCGCTCCTCCACAAGCAGTACCAATGTACGCAATTGGCAGTCGTGCTCGTAGGTGGTCATAGAGGAGGGGGAGGCATGGTGGCAGCTCCAGCAGCCACAAGGCCCGTGGTTGGTTGGTGCAGGCCTGCCACGACGTGGGCATGCAAGCTAGCTCCGATGGGGGCCCTTATTTACGCAGCAATAAGATTACCTTCCAAAACAAATTGTTAATTGATTTGATTAGATGGGACAGGTGTCAACAGATTACTAGCCTTGCACATATTATGTGCAAGGAGCCCTGCACCCGAGCCGTTCTCAAAATTTTGAGCCAAAAAACTGAAATTACCAATGTGCTTCCATACATACAAATTCATTTGTAAGAATAGTATTGCTAATATAGGCATATGAGTCATTTCCCACCCCACCACAAATATAACAAATAATGTGCAAAGTAAAGCCATGAGGGTAAGGTTAACATGAACATTAGATAACACTACAAATGAATGCTTGGACTGTAATTCATAGATACAGATTAAAACCATTTCATCTAGAAGGCTATAGCGCATCACACACCTCTGCATTTCCAAACATGCACGAATTTCAATCACCATGCATGTGGCAATGAATATTTAACAAACTGAGAAAACACTTGTATCTTTTTACAATGTTATCATATTCTTAGGAAAGAGTAACACTCAATTATAACTAAAATATAATAGTAGTAACTTAGATATAGCACCTGAAATTTATGGCACCAAGATAAACAGGATAAAGTTCTTGATAAGATGCTAAGATGTTAACTGCACAGACACCATGGTTCAGAACCTAAAAAACATCTTTGTCAAGAGCCATATCCATCACTGACCTGCAATCAAAAGCAGCAAAAAGTGTGAAACACAAACTTGGTAAATATAATACCGGTGCCGCCTGCTAAATTACTATTAATTATTGCCAAGAGATGCGATAATCAGGCACCTGCCACTTAAAGAGGTAAATATATTCAATCACCAAAATGGAGATATGCTTTCTGTGATCATAAGACAAACATTAAAGAAACACTGTATGCTTGATGCAAGTGGCTCTTATTGGATATGGAACAATACGGAGATGAACTAACATATATTTGTTTGCAGACAAAACTCCAAATCAAATATGTCCTGTTTGGATACAATGCTGCCTATCATGTATTCTTGCTTAATGATGGAGCGCAACTACATGATATTCATGGGAAATTTTTATTGAGTTGGAATTGTGGATCACAGCAAAACAATCTGAACCTCTATAAAAATCAAGTGCTTCTATATTCCAATCAAAAGATGACGATGTCAATTGATCCAAGGCCTTACTGCTCATGTAAAATTCACTCCAAGATGTTGACACAAACATCAGCCATTGTGATGCTACAAATACTACATTGCAACTAAACAGAAAGGGGATTCATTAATTAGCTGGATATAAAATTAATGGTCGTAGGTACATAGGAACAAGCAATATGAAATCTGCAACCGTACCAGATTGTCTCCACTTTCTGATAAAGGCAATCAAATCGAAACATATAGGTTGCCAGGCAGCAGCAGCAATCAACATTCCTCAGTTCTAGTAGTTTTCAGAATTTAGGAAAACATGACTAATGACATGATACTTGTTTCCCTTAACTAACCATGTATATTCCGTTGTACCTTTAATTTATATTATGTGTTCAGCTATCTATAATAGGTTAGTCGTCCTGATAACATTTCATTGCTGACATGTTTAGTTGAATAACACTAATAAGAAAAAGAGAAGAATTCCTTTTCCTAAGTGAAACTAAACTCAAATTAATTTGCACTTATATGCCTTTCCAACAACAATTTCCCAAAAAAACATAGTAAAGTCAAACTATATTTGCTGATCATTCATGATTCACACAATTCTTTTCCACAAAATATTAGCCTTAATGCTTTTGCTTGCTAACGCTCCCTATAGTATCATTTTGATCCTGTAAATTATTTTCCTCACGTCACTTTTGACACTATATATAGGATCAGTGGACTAATGGGTTTATTATGTTTCTTATACCTTTTGGCTCATGGTCCATCCTTATTCGCCATATCTGATCTCTGTTTCTCCATTCCCTATCTTTTCTCGAGTCATATCCACTGTGGAGTTGGAGGATTGTGGTACTGGATTCATATCCATGCAGTAATTGTCCATGTACTTTGCGAAATTCTGAGAAGCAAAGGACAAGAGAAGTCGGTTGCGCATCTCTGTACAAAAAAAAGGCTTTGGGGGGGGGGGGGGTGTCCTGATGATCAAGTGAAGAGGACAAGTTTCACAGCTACACCTAGTACCAGCTTATAAGATAGCTGACCTGGGGATTTCTTCTTTTTTTTTCGGATTAAAGGACGCCCTTATTGGGCCCTAACTTCTGCTGAAGCCAGACAGACCAAAACAATTGTTTTACAAACAAGGAAGCAAAAGGAAACCTACACTACTACAAAACATGTATTTTGTAACACATATCTGTAACACAAGTAAGAATATATTAAAAAAATATTTCATAGGAACACAAGCATTTGTGTTACTGACAGTTTGTAACACATATGCTTAGATTTGTTAACATGTGTTAGAGATAATTATTCTAGTAACACAAAAATTGTGTTTCAACTATTGTGTTACAAATAAATCAATGTGTCTAAACATAGCAAGCCTAGAATTCATAGTAACACAAATAATTGTTATTGTCATGTGTTACTACAAGAGTATCTATTCACATAATTTATAAGTTAAAATCAATTAAGGATATTTTTTTTATCATATATGCATGTGTAGTGCAGTGGAAACTCAACAACTAAATGAATGTGAGGTCTAGGGATCAAATCCTAGTAGCCTCTATTTTTTAAAATTTTGTATTTGTGTTACTACATTAATATTGTAACACATTTTATTAGATATGGTAACACATTCACATGTGTTGCTACATTATTTATTGTAACCTATTTTTTCATAAGTAGTAACACATCTATGTGTTACAATAAAATTTGTTCTAGTAACACCAACATATGCATCACTTATTTTTTTTTGTTACTATAGGTCTCTATAACACTTTTTTCTAACTGTAGTAACACATATATGTGTTACTAAAGGCCTGACCTGACGTAGTGCTAGCGATCCTCCATAGATGGGGGACTACAAACACACAAGCAGAAAAAACATTTAGCTGTATGTCCTTACCCCTGGAGACATCTTTCGTCACCCCTCTAGCCTCTTGTGATCTCCTCTTGCGGCCCGATCGATCTTGTTGTATCCAGCGTCTTCCCGCCCATGGAAACTTGGCCATCCATGCCAAGCTACACGCAATCTCAAAAATCCCTACGTACTGCAACCAGAAAACTAGAACCATATATAGTATCGTTATCCACGAGAAATACCCTGGTAACCTCCTGTTTTCATATCCCATCAACATAACATCACAGTAATTAAAAGTCTCATATTTGCCCTCAATATTATACAAGGTTTCAAATTATTCATTGATAGCCGCGGTAAGAAAAGATGATCTCTGTCCTATGATTGCTGATGAACCCTTTCATCTCTCTTCCACCTTCTGCTCCAGCCATACCTTGTCTCCTGCAGACAACAAAATGCTCCGAATTAGTTTCATATACCCCATTGCAGACAGAACTATTTGTTCCAAAATAACAAATGCTTTACTGAGAAAGGTAATATTGTTCCCCCATTTCCACAGCGCCCATAACAAAGCAACATAACAGAATCTACTCTTATCCCCGTTTTTCAATTTATGTCCACCAATCCAATCTTCGAAGTTCAAAATCAAATCAGTGCATATTCCAGTTTCTAACGTTCGAGCTTTCAAAAAAAAAAAAAAAAAAAACAAAGGTTGGCTGACATTATACCTGCTGCCGTCCGTACGTTCACGTTGCCTCGGGTAGTACTGTGTAATCGCAATAAAAAAAAAGTTGTCTTGGGTAGTAGCGCGTCTTCCATGACTCCTTTTTCCATCTAGCACAGAAACCTCTCGTCAAGATCTCAACTGCCCTTTTCTTGCCATTGACTGCCCGGGTTGTCCATTCGCCAGAAAAAAAAAAAAAACTGCCCAGGTTGTGACCACCCATTTGATTTGTTCCACAAATTCCCTACCTAACCATACGGATAACATACATTCTACATATATATACATGCCCCAGTACTCTTTCCTGCTGACCCAGCAGATTGTTCATGCACGCACATGCGCAGCTTAAGTGGAACTGGGAGGACGGTGATTGCTTGTCTTCTCACCTGACCATGTGGCGGACTTGGAACGCGAGGTGTACGGTCAATGTGCCTGCTGTGCGTGTCGTCAAGCACCTGGAGCACAGCAACAAGTAAACAGGTGTACACGTATGTACGAATACGGGCTACCAAAAGGATTTCAACAGCGCATGCATGTGTTTAATTGGTATCTGTAACAATTGCCTTTTGATCAATGTTACTAATGTTTATACCTTGGGCTTGCCATCTCAATGAAGATCTATACAATCTTCAACTAGAGGCACTGCCGAATAAGACACAATGTAGAAAGCTTAAGACAATATACTTATTTTGTAGTTTCTTGGGTTCTGGACAGATACTCCAAACCATCCAAGAACTCCCAGCGCATGTTAGTGGTATCATGATCAATATTAGGATGATGCTTAATAACTCACACAACGCTTTCATCTGCCAACAATCAACCCAATAAATAAAAGACAACTCCAGCATAGTTCAGATATAGATGCTTATATATTTAGGACCAAACTACTACTAGAACTTCATCCATAGTTGGCGAAAATTTTGCATGACTAAGAGACCTCCATGCATGGTTTGTTACGCCACCCTCAGCATGCCCATATATGTCTTCTTTATGCCTTTGCAGCTGCGCCCAGAACTAACCAAAGCCACCATAGGACCTGCAAATGTTTTGAATGAAGATCTATCAATTAGCACACCATTTCTACTTTGCAATACAGCCCAACATAAAATCAGATGCTCCTACTAACAGTTTCCTTTTAAGATTAGCAGCAAACTAAGTCAGCCAATTCCCAAAGAAGTGGCTAATCCTACAAGGCGGTTCCAAATTGAAGGCAGAGTGGACGGTTCTCCCTAAGAATTTAGCATGACGGCATGCCATAAAGAGATGTTGAATCATTTCGTTAGCTTGAGAAGAAGAAACTATGAACAGAGTCTGCAAGAAGAATTAGCCTCCAAAGGTTCCTTTACCATCATGAAATTACGATCATTTTTTGCAAGCCGTGTAGTCATATATTTTAACATTGACTAGTAATTCACTAACATGAGTATTCCATCGACAACAAAAGAATTATTTTTTAAGCTATACAAACAAGTAGATGAACTATGTTTTAATAGATTACAACGAAAAAATAGCGGCACATAAAAATTCAGCGTGTAATTTTGCATGAGGCCAAAGTACTAGCTAGTTATTACTAAATAATATTTGAAAGCATCTGTATATATGTCAAATAAGATCAAAGCAATCGGATGACTTTGGCTTTGAGGTTCACTGACCACATATATAGCTAGCTAGTTTATATAAAGCATATATACCTGCATGACGCTGGCGTTCAGGTTGCCTCAGGGAGCGCGGGCGTCCTCCATGACGGCTTCAGCTTGTGCACTAGCCGCGTCGACCACTCGCGGTGCGCCAGTGTTAGCTTGCAGCTCCATCTCGCTGGCCTCGCCGTGGAGGCCTGTTGCCTGCCGACCATTGTCCAGGCCCATGCGCCAGAGGAGCTCGTTGAGGGCGTCGAGCTCCGCCTCTGTCTCCGCGGCCCTGCGCTGCCGCGCCTCGTCGCCGGACCGGACCTACGCCTGCGCGCGGCGGAGCTCCTCCTCCCGCGCCCTGAGCTGGTCGCGGAGGCTGTCCGCGACCCGGTCGGCGACGCGGATCTGGGCCTCGGCCTCGGCGAGCCGGGCGAGGAGGTCCGACGACGCAGGCTGGTCCAGCTCCACCTCGTAGTCCACGAAGCGTGGGGGTAGCCGGCGCGTGCGGGAGACGCGGGAGCCGGAGGCGCCGCCGGAGTCCGACGATGCCGGCACGGGCGCCATCTCGGCTTCCCGGAGCCGGAGGCGCGCCTCGGCGTCGTCTGCCCGGCGCTGGCACGCCCTGAGCTCCGCCCGGAGCCGCGTCTCCGTGTCCGCGGCGCGGCGGATCTCGTCGCGGAGGCCCTCTTCCACCGCGGCGGCGCTCAGCCCGCGCCCGTGCAGGATCTCGGCCTCGGCGGCGGCCAGCCGGCGCTCGCGATCGGCGAGCACGTGCATCACCTCCACGAACGCGTACTGCCTGTTCCGGTTGAGGTTGAGGTAGGACATGAGGTCCGCCGCCGACTTGGCAGCGAGCTCCGGGTTGAGGAGGCCGTCGTCGCGCGCGCCGCCGACGCTCGAACCCTGGCCGCGGGATCTGGAGGAGGAGGCCATGGGATGGGATTCGAAGCTAGAGAGGGCCGCGGCGGCTGGAGAAGATTTGCCTTTGCTAGGGTTTGGTGGGTGCAGTCCTAGGGAATGGAATGGGTGGGGTATTAGTACTGAAGGGGAGCGCGAGCAGAAAAGACATGTTGTCTGGCGGCTGCAGGATGGAGTGTGCCCGATTTGGCAAATCTCGAGCTTCTTTGCCCTGGTTTTTTTTTTCCGCTCTGACCTAGCCAGTTGGGCTTGGGCCCACATTCTTGTGCCGTGTGTGGTGACGTCATGCTTAGGATGCAACCGTCTCCCCTCCGGCGCCTAAGCCTGAGAATGGTTTGGTTTGAAACCGGTTTGAATGGTTTGGTTTTTCTTTGGGTTGACTTTGGTTGGGTATAAATGGGTTGATATAGCTAAATGGTTTAGTTTGGTTTGGTGGCACCGAATATCGGATTGGGTTTAGTTTGGTTTGGGTGCGAATGGTTCGGACGGAAAAGGTTACAACCCATGGTTAGACGCCCGGTTCCCCGTTGTGGGTTCTAGCTTTATGTGAGACCCACGTCAAAAGTTGGACCTTAAAATTAAAAATTTTGTGTTCACACTTTATTTTTTTGTTGAAATTGACTGAAATTTGTTTAAACTTACTCAGTATGATGGTTAGTTACTCTGTGCAAATTAGTACGTCTATATCTATATGTGGGACCCACGTCAAGACCTGGACCTGAAAAAACTAAAACTTTATGTTCACACCTAAAAATTTTATCGAAATCGACTGAAATTTTTAGAGATGACTCTGTATGACAGTTAGCTACTATGTGCAAATTAGTATGGCCATATCTATATATGGGACCCATATCAAGAGCCGGACCTTAAAACTAAAACTTCGTGTTCACACTTAAGAATTTTGTCGAAATCAATTGAAATTTTTAGAGATGACTCACTATGACAGCAAGCTACTTTGTGCAAATTTATAACCTTATATCAATTTGTGGGTCCACAAAACTTATACAAAGCACACCACACCACGCCATCAGCTTACCTCAAAAAGAAAAAAAAAAGAAAAAAAGAGAAAAGATATCACGCCTGCAGCCCACCGCGTGGTCAGCAACGTGCAGGCCAGGAGCTCACCACCGCGTGGATTCAAACCGTGGCCTGAAACCGGTTCCAAACCATGGTTGAGGCCATTGGGCTGGTTTAATTTGGGTCGAGTTTTCAATCAGTTTAGTTCGGTCCGGTTCAAAAACATAGGATGGTGGGCTGGTTTGGACTAGGCTGTCTGTGCTACAGTAAATGGTGGGGTTCGGGCTTTGGTTCGGATTCCAGCCCATTCTCAGGCTTACCGGCGCCGCGCTTTCTTCTCGCTGGTACAAGCCTCACTCTCTTCCTTCCTCTCTTCTCTCACGAGCCTAGGAGGCTTTGGTCTCGGTTCATGCGCTGTACGTCGCCTGCAAACAGCCATGCATGAGCGGTGTGCCTCTCTCGTCGCGTCTAGACGTCCCAGCCGGTGGGCACTGGAACGAAGTCATCACACAGCTTCACACTCCGCGTTCTCTTCCCACGCAGCCGGCCAGTGCAGCCGATGTTCTCTTCCCACACATCCTCCATGGTGTGCAGGGCCGCCTCATACTCGGCGTCCAGCTCGAGGTCCACGTTGTCCTCTATGATCACGTCGATGTACATGTCTGGCCCAGCAGCAGTGCGGTTTTGATGCCGCCATTGATCTCAGCCCGGTAGTGCTTCTTGGCGGCAAGCAGGGCCTGCACTTCGCCGGAGTCGTCCCAGCGCACGACATTGCCCAGGACATCGGTGTTGGTGATCACGTCAAGGTCCGTGACCTTGTGGCCACCCATGCTTCAATCAATTGCATTCTCTCTACATAGAGGTTGTCAGATATATACTAGGACCACATTTTATCTATTTTTCCCTTCAAAATAATATCTATCTATTGATTTTTCCACCACGTTATCTAGAAAAAGGAGAAATATTAATAGCCTCTTAATTCTCACAAAAAAGCAAAACATCTAGGACTTTTCCTTCACCTCACCAATCACGCTCAACCCCCTCCCACCGTTTCCCTCACGTACTCTACGAAAAAAAATTTTCCTTAATCACTACGTACCTTAATCCAGGAGATAGCTGACACAAGCACCGCCATCAAAGCGCTGCTCAGCTCCGAGGACCTCGAGAACGAGGTTGTGAACCTCATGGTCGCGCTGCTCCGCACGAACCTCGTACTTGGCATATTATAAGTTTATTTTTTTGTCAAAGCTCAAGCCTGACATTGATTGAAGCAACGATATTTTCAATGAAAAAATATTATTCTCCCATTAGTGTTGGGCGGATTTAGGCCCATGTCTATCTATGTTCATAACCTCCATCACCTCCTACCGCTCGTGCTTGGTGAACCGGCAGTGGAGATAGGTCTCGAGGTCTACGGCAGGCAGGCTCTGACCACAGGATTGCGCTAGCAGAGATGCAGCCTGATTTGGACACCATCGACTCGGTCGCTTGAGCGGGAGAATCCAGACGCTGGGTGGTTGCTGGAGGGGTAGATTGCTATCGATCATGTATATATGGTGTGGCAGCAGGCCTGTGGGATAACAGGAGGTAGCAAGCATGTACGTATGGCAGCGGCAGCTTGTCACAGTGTAGGATAGATGGATGAAGGTTCCCTGGTGGCTATGTTTCCACATGGGATTTGGGTTGGGAGAGGTTTGAGAGAATGAAGTGTGAGAGGGGGATGAGGAGTCTCACACAACTTGCAAGTGGAACATGTACTGCCAATGTATGTACTCTCTAGAGGGGTATGATTGGCCATCAATCATTGAAGAGGATCGCCCTGCGAGCACATGCACAGGGTGGCAGCGAGAGCTTGCGGCTTTGCTGAATTCATAAACGAGGGTTCCTTAGTGTTTAGGGCTTCGTCTGAGGTTTGGGATGGTTGGGATTTACGATAATGGTAAGGTGCCGGGGCTGCTGGGAGTGCGAGGATGATATAGGAGAAGCCTAATTTTAGGAGAAAGCTGTTGCTGGAGCCTCATTTGGTGGTAACAATGGCCAGCAGTTTCTACTACATACATATAACCAAGGTCAATAAGCTCCACGCATGTTGAACTGTCCAGGTGTACATAGAATTATTCAAACGTCTATTTAGCAAAGGCTATGCAACTTACTGCCAGAACCAACCTAGCTAGACCAATTAGTATGACTACTGGATAAATATATATTTTCAAGTATTATGTTTCGCCCCCGGCCTTTGAAAACTAGCGGACCAATCCTGGACATGCAAGAAATCATACGGGGATTTCTACTACATACATTTTTATTCTTACTGTATGTTTATAGATTTCTTGGTCAAAAAAAAAAGATTTCATTACTATATATGCGTAATTAAGAAAGAAGTTAAAGTACTAGCCTCACAATCATGCGTGCGGCCCTCCATGCGTTACTTGAATGATACTGCAAAGCTTCTGTACTTTATGTCAAATAAAATTAAGACACAGGATGGTCGGATGACTTTGGCTAGTAGTATTAGGCATTAGCATACCTGCGTGAAGCTGCCTTCAGGTATGCGTGCTCCATGACGGCGTCAACTTGAGAGCACTGGTCGTCGCTTCGACCTGTGTGTGCAGAGGGATTTCCCGTAGTGGTTGCGCCAGTGTGTCAGCCACAAGGTCTCTTGTCTACCGGATGGTGTGTGCATCCAATCAAAGCACAACGGTGAACTCCACGGAGTCCGGACCATCGTGCTCGGATGATGGCAGGGCAAGCACTTCCACTAATCAGTTTGATTAGTTGATGAGGGAGCAAGAGGCGCTGAGCAATCAGCGAACGGTGAATTGATAGAGTCAACAGCATCGGGATGTTTGTCCCGGCTCCCGGCGTGCCGCGCGCTGGCTGCCTTGTGGACCAAGAGAAATCAGGTGCTGGTCTTCCTTGCCACACGTATACATATATGTATTGGGGAGAAGAGACAGGTCAGTGAGCACATATACTTGCATGCAAATTAGCTTGGCACTTGTACGTGCAATTGCTTATGCTTTATTCTTTGAAGCTTCTGCATTATTTTATTCTTGAATAGAGGTATGAGAATGGGGGAATATGAACGCCAGACAACCACTTGTACATTCAAATATTGACAAAATATCCTCAAACACAGGTAATGCTAGTACAGAAATTAAGCATTTTTTGCTAGATGATTTTCCCACATTACATTAATAGGCTCCCTATTCTGTCAATGATCAGTTGCTTTCAGCTGCTTTCTGCTGACGACCAGAGGCCGGAGTAATGTTTCCTGTCACCTCCTTTATCATACAACCGTATGATCATAGAAATGCCATACCAACATCACGGGCATTGCAAATGGCTGAGTACTGAACCATCATCTTCGCTTGCATGGACTTGCCGCCCACCAAACCTGCAAGGAAGGGTTTTTATTTTGTTGTTATCAATCCAGGAAAATAACTAAACAAGAGGTACTTGACATTCGGATGAGGAAAATAACTGAATAATTAATGAGGCATCTGATACGATCAAGGTTCATGTGGTATAAACACACGGGACATGCAAGCCAACAATTCCATTTCAACGTTATGCTAACACCATACGTTTAAAAGAGAACGAAAAAGAATAAACATACCATCTTCCATTCATCTCGTCTCTATGCATTTGGCAGCATCTTTCCGGTCTTTGAATTCCACCAGTATGACACCCTGCGGATCTTGTCGCGGAAGCCCTCTTCCGCCGCCGCGGCGCTCAGCCCGGCCTCGGCGTCGGCCCGCCGGCGCTTGCGCTCGGTGAGCACGTGCATCACCTCTACGAACGCGTACCGGCTGTTCTGGTGGCGGCTGAGGTGCTCCATGAGGTCCGCCGCCGGCAGGAGAGCGAGCTTGGGGTTGAGGAGGCCATCGTTTTGCTGGCGAGCGGCGGCGCCGGAGATGCGAGGGCGGCCAGGGTTGAGGAGGAAGCCATGGGATTCGATCGAAGGTTCGAACTGGGAAAACTTTATCGGTAACAATAATTTATCGGAGGTCAATGATAAACCTTCTGTTAAGTTTCTGCTTATATCATCACAATGTTTCATCATTTCATTATTTGCACAGGATGGAGGAGTTAAATCATGACTTTGATGTTCCTTCAGCCGAACTGAATGCTATAAAGTTTGAGCTCATGACAAGTGCAGATATGGTAAGATCAAAGTATTGCTTAGTTTATAAGTTCTCTCTAAAAGTTTCGTGGCGAGATTCTATTTACCTTTCGTCTCTGATCTTTTTCCGAAGTACAAATGTCTGCAATTTATAATCTATGGTTCTAAGAATTGGGGAAAATGCTTAATTTTCCATCAAGTCAGGATGTGTTGCTTAGTTGATTATTCTATTTGTTGCTTTGTGCTGTCCAGAGCTAATTTTATTACAAATTCTTTTTAAAAATTTCAGGAAAAATTGAGCAGCGCAAGCATTATAGAACCGAGTGATGTCACCGGTCCCAAGCTAGGATTACCAAATTGTCCCGCGTAGGATCCTGGCCTCGGCGTCGGCCAGCCGGCGCTCACGCTCGGCGAGCACGTGCATCATCTCCACGAACGCGTACTGCCTGTTCCGGTGGCGGTTGAGGTAGGCGATGAGGTCTGCCGCCGACAGGAGAGCGAGGTCTGGGTTGAGGAGGCCGTCATCGCGTGTGCCGAAGCCGCAAGGGCGGCCGACGCTCGAGCCCTGGCCATGGGATCCGGGAGAAGGCCATGGGATTCTAAGGCTCCAAGCTAGAGAGGGGCACCATGGCTGGAGAGATTACCTTTGCTAGGGTTTGGTGGTGCAGTCCTGGGGAATGGAATGGGTGGGGTATTAGTACTGGAGGGAGCACTAGAGCAGGAGCACAAAAGACATGCTGGCGGCTGCAGGATCGAGTGTGCCCCGATTTGGAAAATCACGCGCTTCTCTCTTTGCCCTGGGTTGTTTTGTCCGCTCTACCTAGTTGGGCTTCGGCCTACATTCGTGTGCCGTGTGTGTGTGTGTACGCGCGCGTGCGCGTGTGCGTGTGCGTGTGCGTGTGCGCGCGTGTGTGTGTGTGTGTGTGTACGCTCTTGTTGGGAAAATTACACCAATATGGCACCCTTTGGATGAGAGCGAGCACGGTGTCGAGGAGGCTGTCGTCCCGAGCAGCAGTGACAGCATGGGAGCAACGAGCGTGGCTGGATCCGGAGGATGCCATGGCGGTCAGGTGGGGAGAGGCATCGACTGTGGCTTGTGAGGGAATGGCTGAGGCGTTTGGGTTGGTGGAGAGCTACTGGGGAAGTGGGGATTAGGGCAAATGCAATGGCCCGCTTTTTCTGCTGTTGCCCAGTGGGGACTAGATCGAGACATTCTAAGAAATTGTAGCCTTTAAGGCGGGTGGGTGGGAGGCAAATAGGTTTTCTCACCTTTTTAATGTGTGAACTGTTTTTCCAATAAAACCGTGGTGAGACCCTCTTCTTGCACTACAACAAAAACCTCCTATAGCGACAGTGCCCAAAAATCCCGTAGCGACGGTTTTGAAAGCCAACCGTCGCTACAGTAGACAGGGAGGTACTGTACAAACAAACCGTCGCTAAAAATCATTTGTAGCGATGGTTGACGGCACCAACCGCCGCAAAAAATCGATTTTTAGCCGCGGTTGACGTCATCAACCGCCGCTACAAATTGGAGGATTTGTAGCCGCGGTTGACGTCATCAACCGCCGCTACAAATCGAATTTTAGCCGCGGTTGACGTCACCAACCGTCGCTACAAATAGGAGGCCATAGAACACAAGAATAGTTCATAATTCTCTTTTAATCAGGAGTTAAAATTTGTAAGTAGTATTTCTCCCACATACGAACTCCAAATTCAATGATTCTTTTTTCTATGTTTTACTAAAATCATGCTCTTTCATGTAATAATGTTTCTTTGCATGTTTACTGCTATATATTTATATATGTTTTTATATGACTTGTTATTGTTAAATTTATATTATTAATGAAATTATTTTATACAAGTTTTTCATAAAAATGTTAATGTTACATCACATTTTCTTATATTAGGGTAAAATGATGCTTGTGTATAAATTTATGGCTCATACGAGTTCAAAAGTGTTCTAAGTGATGCAAACTTTAATGTTTCACTTAAGTTGTATGAAACTATAAGAGAGATGTGTCCATTTGTGAACAATGTACATTTCCACTTTAGTGAAATCATTTAATTTTTTTATGACAAGTTCAAATACTCAAAATATGGTAGCATGCTAATTTGTAGAATTTTTTGACAAAGTTTAACATTATTATAATTATATTTATGGTAATATGTAGTTAGAACAATTGATTGTCCATTAAAAACAATTGAATTTTCCATTTCATTTTCATCTCTCTCGGTAATGGGTTTATGGAACATATAAGCCTGAATATAATTTTTTTGCAGTTGTTTGAATAATTTGTTTGCAACTTACTTAACAAAAAGATGATTTACTTTTGTTGAAAATAAAAAACTATTTGGCCCCGGGCCCATCTAATATTCTGGCCCATCTAGTTCCTCTGCTCCGGCCCAGCCCACAAACTGCACCTCCTATATAAAAATCGTAACCCTAACCTTATCCTATCCATTTCCCCCGCCGCCTCCACTCTCCTCTCCTCTCTCTCCTCCACTCTCCTCTTCCTCTCTCTCTCATGGTGATGCGGCGGCGCACCTCCTCTTCCTTCCTTGGCGGCCTCCACGCGCTGGGAGTTGTGCGGTGCCGGTGGCTCCTCCTCCGCGCCGCGCCGGTGCCCGCCTCGACCACCCGCGCCGTGGCCCCGCTCGCGCCTGCGCGAATCCAAGCCGTCCTCCGGCTCTCGCCACGCACTGCTCGAATCCAAGCCGTCCTCCTCCAGCTCTGCGTGTCGCGCGCGGCCAGGGTCGCCGACGACGTGGCGCTCCCGCCGCTCCTCGCCTTGCCGGCCGCCGAGCTCGACCACATTTCCCTCGAGTACGTACACATGTGCACGCAAAAAGATTCACAACAAACACCACGGTAACGAGCTGCTGTTGCTTAATGGACTATTGTCCCTGTGTCGGTTTCGATTTGATGCGTGCAGGTGCCCACGGCTGCGTCGCCTGGCGCTCCCGAACCTCCCCGCCGGCGACGAGGCGCGCCTGCCGGAGCTGATCCCGCGATGGCCGCATCTCGAGCACCTCGAGCTCAAATCCAAGCCATCCTCCTCCTCCACCATATTCCCCGCCATCCCCGCGCAGCTGGCCGCGCTGTCCCCGGGTTCAGCCTCGTCGAGAAGGCCGTCGCGCTCTACTGGGACCGCGGGGAGAGGGACCAGGCAGTTGAGTTCGTCCGGCAGCCAAGCCGCTGTCCTCCAAGGCGCGGCGGCGGAGCTCCGGCGTGGCGCGGCTCTCCTCCATGGCGCGACGGCGGCGGCTCCCTCCTCGTCGACAACGGCGACAGTGGGTGGCGCGCGGCTCCTCTCTCCTTCCCGATGGCGGAGGCGGGATGACGGTAAGGGCGACGGCTCCTTCCCCACCACTCTCTCCCGAACGACTACGGGCCCTCCTCTCCCTCCTCATCGACGACGGCGGTGGCTCCTTCTCTCCCTCGACGACCCCGGTCTCCTCGACTACGACGGTGGCCGGCGGGTTCAGCCGGCGACCACGACGACGGCGCACCGGCGGACGGATCTTGCCGGCGATGGAGTTGGGACCCACAGTGGTCCCATTTTTTTTTTTTT
>RWGY01000132.1:0-94408 GCA_007726485.1 Eragrostis curvula
AGAAGAAAAGGTTGTGCTAAAAATAAAAAAATCAGAAGAAAATGTCGCCTCTTCCCGAATTGTTCACCCCATCTCTGTTTTCGGTGGCAGGCCAGTCCAGAAACAGAGCAGCGCCACGCGCTTACTACGTGTGGAAGAGACAAATATCTCGCGCGCCGGCAGAATGACACGTCGCGCGCGGCCGCCCCGGTCAACAGAATGACTGAAGACGAATGTCAGAAAGCGTCTCGGGAAGCAGAGCACGGCCGCCGTTTGGATTCGGCGTTTCCGGCGGTGGGCACATGGCTAGAAAAAATAATTCGAAAATAAAAAAAATTTAGAGGTCACCGATAAATATGAAATTTCGGAAATTTTGAGAATTTTGAAGAACAAAATTTGAAATTTTTACAAAGTTTTCACATGATTTCGGTCTCTAATCTATAAAATATCATGATTGTATACATAAACTAGACAATTTGGACTCGTGTAGAGGGTCAAGGACCGAATTTCGTTGGTACTGTTTATTTCGACAATATTTTGGACCCTGTCGGAAAAAGCAAAATATCGGATATTTCAGTGAAATTTCACCGAAATTGTTTTCCTAGTCACATGGGACGCGGCTTCTCTGCTCCCGCACCATACTCCCATGCGTGCTCCCGCCAGGTGTCACTTTTTTATTCGTTCCATATTAGGCCCACAGCTTGAGCTATTCACGGTGTTGCTCTTCCTCTTCTCCGTCTACAATATAACGAACTGAAAAAAGAGAGGAGAAAATCAATTTCTACATGTTCGCTACTCCTCTTCAATACCGTAACCTGGACTGACAGCTCCGCTCAAATCCATGGCATCTCCATAGAGCATCTAGCTGCATCACGAACTCCAGCCGGCCATGCTTGCGCAGCAGCTAGCTGGAGAAGACACCAGCGAAGACATCCTCGCCGTGCCCTGCTAGAAGTAGCTCTGCTGGTTCTTTGTGCCTGGAATCCGGAGGAAGATGCAGCTGCTTGGTCGGATTCCTGAGGATTAGTTTAGATCGTTGGAATTTTACTCTGTACTGGATGATTCGATTGGTGACTTGTGATTCTGTTTGGGGGCATGACGGACTTGCGCACGCGGAGCTCCATCTGCTCGTGTTGCAGTTCAGTTGGAGGGCTGTAAACGGGAAACAGAATTGGGAAAGCACGGCACGCATACACGGCGGCCTTCGGTTTCATTATATAGGTGGTGTACATGTTACAAAGGGATAGAAATCCCGGAATACAAGGAGATACCCCCCCCCCACTCCACCCACCCCCCCCCCCCCCCCCCCCCCGCGCGCGCGCGCGCGGAGTCGTAGCATGAGGCTCTCGAATGCAAAGACTGGATCGAAAATCTTGAAATAACTGAATCGGGAGCCCTTTGGTCATAATATCGGCGAATTGATGACTTGAGGGGACGTGCAACACACGAACCTGTCCAATGGCCACCTTCTCAGGTACAAAGTGAATATCAATTTCAATGTGCTTCGTACGTCGATGATGGACAGGATTGGAGGCCATGTACACCGCGCTCACATTATCGCAATAGACCACTGTGGCGCTGTGAAGAGGATGATGAAGATCTTGCAGCAATTGACGAAACCAGCAACACTCGGCAACTGCGTGTGCAACAGCACGATATTCGGCCTCGGCGTTGGAACGGGAAACCGTGGTTTGCCGTTTAGAGGACCAGGAGACCAGGTTGTCACCAAGATAGATGCAGTAGCCAGACGTAGAGCGCCGGGAGTCGGGACAGCCAGCCCAATCAGCATCGGAGTAGGCCGTAAGTGATGTGAGGGGGGATGCTGCAGATAGATGAAGACCAAGATCCATGGTACCTTTGACATAGCGAAGGATGCGCTTGATCAGATTGAGGTGCGGTTCCCTTGGATCGTGCATGTAGAGGCAAGCTTGCTGTACAGCATATGCGAGATCAGGGCGCGTCAGTGTGAGATACTGGAGGGCCCCGACGAGACTGCGATACTCAGAACGATCAGCAACTGGCGAGCCCTCAGTGGCAGAGAACTTGGCTTTGGTGTCAACTGGAGTGGCAGTAGCATGGCACTCAGACATGCCGGCGCGCTGTAGTAGGTCGACGGCATACTGGCGCTGAGAGAGATGAAGCCCGTCGTCGGAGCGGCGAACGTCAATCCCCAGAAAGAAGTAAAGGTCACCCAGGTCAGTCATGGAGAACTCATCATGAAGACGCCCAATGATGTCCTGGAAAAGATCCTGAGTGGAGGCAGTGAGAATGATATCATCAACATAAAGGAGGATGTACGCAAGTGCTGTACCCTTCTGGAACACAAACAACGAAGCATCCGAGGCCGAGGATACAAAACCCAAGCTGCGGATATGTGATGCAAACCGCTGGTACCACGCGCGAGGGGCTTGCTTGAGACCATAGAGGGACTTGAGCAAGTGACAGACATGCGATGGATGAGTGGAGTCCTCAAAGCCGGAGGGCTGCTGGCAGTAGACGGTCTCATTAAGGTTCCCATGCAGAAATGCGTTCTTAACATCAAGTTGATGAATAGGCCAGGACTGAGAGACGGCGATGCTCAACACAGTGCGAATGGTGGCCGGTTTGACAACCGGGCTGAACGTCTCCTCATAGTCAATTCCAGGACGCTGCGAATATCCACGGACAACCCATCGAGCCTTGTAGCGAGAGAGAGTACCATCAGAATGAAACTTGTGCTTGAAAATCCACTTTCCCGAGACAATATTGGCACTTGATGGCTTGGGAACAAGAGTCCAGGTAGAGTTGTCCACCAAGGCATCGAACTCTTCTTGCATGGCGCGACGCCAATTGGGGTCGGCAAGAGCAGCACGATAGGTGGTGGGAATAGGAGACACTAAGCTGTGGTTGGCGTTGAGGTTGAGACGATCCACTAGTTTGATGATGCCTGATTTGCCACGGGTGACCATATGGTGATCCGGTGGCGGAGGTGGTGGTGCAGGGGCGCGACGAGCGCGAGCCGGAGCGGGCGCCCGCACCGGGGCGCCACTAGAGGCCGCGCGACTGGGCGCAGGAGACGCACGTGGCTGCGCAGAGGGGGCCGCGCGTGGCTGCGCGGTGATCGCGCTCGGCTGTGCCGCGCGTGGCAGCGCGGTGGATGCGCCCGGTGACGCGACAGGGGGAGCAGAGGGTGCCGGTTCAGGGACGTGTGGCAGGGAGTGCACACGAGCCAGAACTGGAGCCGCGCCCTGCTCATCGGCGTCTGGTGTACCTGTGGAAGGAGACACAAAACCAGTCCTGGAGGACGAGTTAGTTAGATCACCGAGATCACCGAGGAAATCAAGGAGGGCCGGGGAAATTGGGGGAGAGGACACGGTGAATGGAAACACGGACTCGTCAAAGGTGACATGGCGAGAGGTGATGACTCGTCGTGTGAGGGATCAAAACAGCGATACCCCTTGTGTTCGAGGGGATAGCCGATGAAGACGCAGGCGGTAGAGCGGGGTGCGAGTTTGTGTTCGGCGGTGGCAGCGATGTTAGGGTAACATAGGCAGCCAAAAACGCGAAGATCAGGGGGCGCACCAAATAAGCGGGAGAAGGGTGTAGCAAACCCTAGGGGTGCAGCGGGGCGTCTGTTTAGGAGATAAGTGGCGGTGGATAAGGCTTCGACCCAAAATAGGGGTGGCATGTTGGCCTATATCAGCAAGGAGCGAACAACGTCATTGGTGGTGCGAATAGCGTGCTCTGCCTTCCCGTTCTGAGGAGAGGTGTACGGGCAGGAGAGGCGAATGAAGATGACATGCTGTCTAAAGAAAGCCACATTGATGTTGTTAACAAATTCCCGGCCATTATCAGATTGGAAGGAACCGATTTGAGTGTGGAACTGGTTCTGCGCATAAGCGGAAAAGGCAACTAGCATTTCATGAACTTCGGATTTTTGGCGTAGTGGAAAGGTCCAGAAATAATGAGAATAATCATCCACTATAATGAGAAAATATTTGTAGCCCGATGGTCTAACAATAGGCGACGTCCAAAGATCACAATGAACTAGTTGAAAGGGCCAACTGCTAACCGAAGAGAATCGAGTAAAAGGTAGACGAACATGTTTACCAAGTTGGCATGCATGACACAATGAGCTACCGACTTTATTACAAGAAATATGACCTGACTTATGCAAGGATGACATAACGTCACGACCCGGGTGTCCAAGGCGATGGTGCCAAATGTCAGAGGACGTGACGGCGGTGAGAAGTGCAGCGGCGGTGGATGGTGTGCGAGCGCCAAGGGTGTAGAGGTCCCTGACACTATTGCAGCGTAGCATCGTTCTCCGAGTGCGTAGATCCTTGACAGAGAAGCCAAACGGGTCAAATTCAACGGATACACAGTTGTCAATAGAAAAGCGACGAACAGAGATAAGGTTTTTGACAATGGAAGGAACAAGAAGAATATTATGAAGTGAAAAGTTGGAGGAAGGAGTGCGGAGGGAGGAGTGACCCATACGTACTACTGGTAGTGAGGAGCCGTTGCCGACCGTAACGTGGATGGGAGTGGAGAGTGAAAGTGCATCTAGACCCCTAATCATGTGTTTTGTGTGATTGACGTCAAAACGATCAAAAGGACTAATGTTTGCAATGAGAAATTGTTCAGCTAGGTCTCACAATGGAGAATCAAAATGATTTCAAAGTTACAATCCCTTCATGTGTTGACAAGAACGACATCAAGTGCTCAATGGACAAGATTTATCTCTTTTATATTTTCATTGAGTCTAGGAATGCCGTACTATCAAGAGGGATGGTAATCATGTGTGTTTTGATGTCACAAGAGTTTTTTTGCATGAACCAAAACCAACCAGTTTTCAGCTTGAGAGTTTTTCCAATTTCCAGTTACAGATGCGCCCCACCGGAAGATCCGGCACACTGCCGGAATATCCGGCTATCCAACTCAGTTACAGTTACTTCTCACCGGAACTTCCGACCCACTTCCGGAGTATCCGGTCCTGCTGAAACCCAGGTACAGTTGCTTCCCACCGGAGTATCCGACACTGTGTCGGAGTATCCGGTAGGACCTAAACTGCAGCGCAACGGTTTGTTTTTTGGCCGCGCCTATAAATACCCATACACCTCCAACGGCCATTTCTCTCTGTCTCCACTGAAAGAACAACACCCAAGCTTTATCCTCTCACTCTCTACTCATTCCCAAGCCAAAGATTTGTGTGATACACTCAAGGGAGTGTGAGAGAGCAAGAGATTTGTGTTGAGAGCAAGCAATCCCACTCTTGAGCTTCTTGTGGCATCATCTCACTTGGTTTCATTTGTTACTCTTGGAGCTTTGTGCTCCTAGACGGCTAGAGGTTGACCGGGAGCTCCCAATTTGTGTGGTGAAGCTCCGGGAAGTTTGTATTACCCATTCCCGCAAGGGATTTGCTAGTGGAACACTCAAATCGGTCTTGGTGACCATTTGAGCGAGGTTTAGGGTTGAGAGCAACCCGGTCCTTTGTGGACTCCTCAACGGAGACGTAGGGCACTGTGTGTGCCTGAACTTCGGGAGAAAATCGTGTGTCAATTTGTCCATCTTTTGATTGTTCTCGTTGTTCATACTTGTTCTTATCCATATTGCTTATATATTGCTATATTGCCTCGATCTACTTATCTACTTGTTTCCTTCCGCAATTGTTGTGTAGATTTACTTGATAGCATCTATACAAGTCTTTTGATTCAAGTAGAATTGCTAGAAACTTCACAGCTTTCAAATTTCGCAAGATTATCCCCTGCTCCGGACTGTCCGACACAGTACCGGATATTCCGGTGCCGGAGTATCCGGCAGTATACCGGACTATCCGGTATCTCTGACGTTTTGCTTAAGTCTTAATTTGCAGAAGTTTTTAGCGTTGCCTATTCACCCCCCCTCTAGGCAACTTTCAATTGGTATCAGAGCAAGGTTCTCCATTTGAAGCTTAACCGCTTGGAGAAAAGATGGAGGCAACTCTTGGTGAACCCTCGAGTTTGAGGAAGAAGAAGAGCAAGTCCGTGAAGAAGTCAAAGGAACCTCGGTTGATCGACTACCTAGGTGAAGATGAAGATGTGCTGGTGGAGGATGCATACACAAGCGAGTTCGAAGAAGAAGAAGAAGAAGAAGAAGAAGAAGAAGAAGAAAATGTAGTTGCACACTCCGAAGGTGGAAGGTCACATGCTTCTAGAAGAAGCAAGAGAAGTGAAAATTTACATGCTATGCCTTATACTTATGAAAAATTGAGTTCTCACACTAACTTTATAGCTGTGCAAATTGGTAGGGCGCCTCATTTTGATGGGACGCACTATACCAAGTGGAGGCACAATATGATGTTGCATCTAATCTCTCTTCATCCAAGTATTTGGAAAGTTGTGTGTGTAGGTTTGAAAAGACACAAAGAAGATGATGAACTCACACAAGAGGAAGAACAAAATTGGCATCGAAATGCACAAGGGGCAGCCGTGATCCTCACCTCATTGAGCAATGAAGAGTATGAAAGAGTTGGTGGTATGACAAGTGCAAAGGAGATTTGGGACACTCTTCGTATAGCTCATGAAGGAGTAGACTCCGTGAAGCAAGCCAAGATTGAAATCTTGGGAGGAGAGCTTGGTAGGTTTGTGATGGAGGATGATGAGACACCTCAACAAATGTACAACCGTCTCAAGGTCAAGATCAACAAGCTTAAGGCACTTGGATGCACCAAGTATGGAAATCATGAGGTGGTGAAGTTGTTGACTAGAGCATTCTCACCAAGGAACATCACTCTTGTGACCATGATCCGGCAAATGAGAAACTACAAGAGGATGTCTCCGGATGAAGTACTTGGGATGATCATAAATCATGAGATCATGGAGGAGGAAGCCAAATATGTCAAGCAAATAGCAACGGCCGTTTCCAACTCCAAGAACAAAGAAGTTGCATTCAAGGCAAGCAAGAAGAAGAGCAAGGAACCGGTTCAAGAGAGCTCAAGTGAAGATGAAGAAGAAGAGAGCTCCGATGATGAAGAGCTAGCTCTTTTTGTGAAGCGGTTCAAGAAGTTCATGAAGAAAGAGCGTGGCTCAAAGGGCAAGAGATCAAGCTCAAAGCAAATTTGCTACTATTGCAAGAAGGCCGGACATTTCATTGCAAATTGTCCCGTCAAGGAAGAAGATGAAAGAAAAGAGAGAGGTCATCAAGCGGACAAGAAGCAATACAAGAAGAAGTACACCGGTCATGCTCATGTAGCGGAGGAAGCCTCACATGAAGAAGCTTCCGGTAAAGGAGGCATTGCCACCATTGCTATCAACAAGACAACATCATCAAGCAAGAAGCTATTTCCCACCTATGATGATGAACCTACTCTCACCGATGATGAAGTTGACAACAAGCCACGTGGTGTTTGCCTCATGGCCATGGGCCGGAAGGTAACTACTAAAGTTGTCTCTCCTTCTACTCTTGAAGATAGTGATGATGATGATGCTAGTGATGATGATGATGATAGTGATTGTGAAAGCTTGCTTAAAGGTTTTGATAAAAATGCAATCACCAAGTTTAAGAGACTTATGAAGGAATTGATTGCTAGAGATGAGTTACTTGAGAAACAAGAAGCATTGCTCATCCTTGAAAAGGAGAGAAACCTTGAACTCAACAAGCTCATGGCATGTGAAAAGGAAAAGAGGGAAAAGTTGGGCCAAGAACTTGCGAAAAGCAAGGAGACTTGCAAAAGTCTTGAGAGCTCAAATGTTGCTCTTCAAGAAAAACATAGTGGGCTAGTCAAGGCCCATAAGGATCTTGAAGTGCAATTTGATGCTCTTTGGTCTAGCACCTCAAAACCTACAAAAGATGCCATTCTAGCAATCGATCCCTCCACAAGTAAAGGTTGTGCAAAATGTAATAAATGTGATATCAATGTTTTTGCTAACCATGAGAAAGAGGTGAAGCTTTTGAAAGGGCAAATCAAGAGGATGAATGTTATCATCAATAGAGGCATGATAGGTGAAGGTGAAGGTGAGAAAGAAAAGAGGTTCAAGATGGCAAGAGATGGCTTCAATAGGCTCCAACCTTTCACCATATATGGTGGTGACCTTTGTGATGAGAAAGACTCAAGCTTCATCATCAAGGATACCCATGTTCGACCTTATGTTTTGGGTGACCAAAAAATATACAAAGGGAACATGGGGTCAAAGAAAGTGAACAAGGTTGAGCAAGTCAAGACCACAAGTGTCATGAAGAACAAGAGTGAAGCACCAAAAGACAAGAAGAAAGTGCATGCCCCTCAAGACACCTTTTATGCCGATTATGTGCTTACTAGAAATTCTTATGGCAAAGTTATTGCTAAATATGTTGGTCCCCGTGCACACAACATCATGATTAAAAGATGTGTGTGGGTACCAAATATGCTTGTTACTAATGCTCAAGGACCCAAATCTATTTGGGTACCTAAAACAAAGGTTTAATTTGTTTTTGTAGGCATATTCCTCCGGTGGAACAAGTTGGGTGCTTGATAGTGGATGCACAAGTCATATGACCGGAGAGAAGAAGATGTTCACATCACTTGAAAAGAACACAACCGATATGGGTGAAATTACTTTTGGTGATGATGGTAGAGGAGGAGTACTTGGAATGGGTAACATTGCTCTCACTCCCGAGTATTCCGTTTCAAAAGTTCTCTTGGTAGATTCTTTGGAGTTTAATTTGATGTCGGTCTCACAACTTTGTGAGAAAGGCTTTAATTGCTATTTCACTAACGAAGGTGTGACCGTTTTCAAGAGGAGCGATAACTCAATTGCCTTTAATGGTGTGTTGCAAGGAGGGCTTTATCTTGTGGATTTTTCCTTGGATAAAACCCAAATTAATACATGCTTGTTGGCAAAGTCTAGCTTGGGTTGGCTATGGCATCGCCGGCTAGCTCATGTTGGCATGAGAAATCTTAATGATCTCCAAAAGGGCGGTCACATCCATGGACTAACTGATGTCTCTTTTGAGAAAGATAGAATTTGTAGTGCTTGTCAAGCCGGAAAGCAACATGGAGCACCTCACCCCGCCAAGAATGTGATGACTACCACAAGAGCATTGGAAATGCTACACATGGATCTTTTTGGTCCAATAGCCTACTTGAGCATTGGTGGTAACAAATATGGTTTAGTAATTGTTGATGATTATTCTCGTTTCACTTGGGTATACTTTTTGCATGATAAAAGTGAAGTGCAAGGAATAATCAAGAAGTTCGTGAGAAGAGCTCAAAATGAACATGAAGTCAAGATCAAGAAGATAAGGAGTGACAATGGGAGTGAATTCAAGAATACTCAAGTTGAAGAATTCCTTGATGAAGAAGGCATCAAGCATGAGTTCTCGGCACCCTACACTCCACAACAAAATGGGGTAGCCGAGAGGAAGAACCGCACACTCATTGAGATGGCAAGAACAATGCTTGATGAGTACAAGACTTCGGACCGTTTTTGGGCCGAAGCCGTGAACACCGCATGCCATGCATCAAACCGGTTATTTCTCCACCGAATCTTGCAAAAGACACCCTATGAGCTACTCACCGGTAACGTTCCTAATGTCTCATACTTTCGTGTATTTGGGAGCAAATGCTTTATACTTAACAAGAAACCCAAGTCCTCAAAGTTTGCTCCTAAGGTCGATGAAGGGTTCTTGCTTGGTTATGGATCAAATGTCTTGGCATACCGTGTCTTCAACAAAACCAATGGTTGTGTTGAGGTCACGCGTGATGTGACATTTGATGAATCTAATGGCTCTCAAGTAGAGCAAGTTGATCCAAGTGTGATAGGTAATGAAGAACCTCCACATAAGGCAATTGGAAGGATGGCCATAGGTGATATTCGACCACAAGAGCCTCAAGTTGATCAAGCTCCACCTTCATCCTCACGCCAAGGAACTCCACCGCCCACACAAGAGCAAGATCAAGGAAGTATTCAAGATCAAGGTGACGACCAAGATCAAGATCACAACCAAGATCAAGCTTCAAGTGGTGGTGGAGATGTACAAGATGAGGAAGAGCAAGAAGGAGCAGAGAATGAAGAAAGAGTGCCACATCCAAGAGTTCGTCAAAGTGTACAAAGAGACCACCCCGTTGAGAACATTATTGGTGACATTGAAAGAGGGGTAACTACTAGAACTCGAGTTGCAAATTTTTGTGAACATTACTCTTTTGTGTCTTCCTTGGAGCCACTTAGAGTAGAAGATGCACTCGAGGATCCGGATTGGGTGATGGCCATGCAAGAGGAGTTGAACCAATTTGAGAGAAACAAAGTGTGGAAGTTGGTGGAGAGACCAAAGCAAAATGTTGTGGGCACCAAATGGGTGTTTCGCAATAAACAAGATGAGCATGGTGTGGTGACAAGGAACAAAGCAAGACTTGTTGCACAAGGATTTTCACAAGTGCAAGGTTTGGATTTTGGTGAAACTTTCGCTCCCGTAGCTAGGCTTGAGTCAATTCGTATATTACTTGCCTTTGCTACTCACCATGGTTTTAAGCTACAACAAATGGATGTGAAGAGTGCATTCCTCAATGGGCCAATTAGTGAGGAAGTGTATGTGGAGCAACCACCGGGGTTTGAAGACCCAAAGTATCCTAACCATGTTTACAAACTCCATAAGGCGCTCTATGGGCTAAAACAAGCACCTAGAGCATGGTATGAATGCCTTAAGGGATATCTTGTTGAAAATCAATTTGTTGTTGGCAAAGTTGATCCTACGCTCTTCACAAAGCAAATTGATAATGATATCTTTGTGTGCCAAGTATATGTCGATGACATTATATTTGGTTCTACTAACCGAGAATTTTGTGAAGCATTTAGTAAGATCATGATCAAGAAGTTTGAGATGTCCATGATGGGGGAGTTGAAGTTCTTTCTAGGTTTTCAAGTCAAGCAACTCCAAGAAGGCACGTTCATATGTCAAGCCAAGTACACTCAAGATATGCTCAAGAAGTTTGACATGGACAAAGCCAAACCCATCAAGACTCCAATGCAAACTAGTGGACATCTTGATCTTGATCCAAAAGGAGTGCCCGTGGATCAAAAGGTATATCGTTCTATGATTGGTTCATTGCTTTATCTTTGTGCATCTAGGCCCGATATTATGCTTAGTGTGTGCTTGTGTGCAAGATTTCAATCCGCTCCAAAAGAGAGTCACATGGTGGCCGTTAAAAGAATCTTGCGATATTTGGTTCACACACCTAACCTAGGGCTTTGGTATCCAAAGGGCTCCAAGTTCAAGTTAGTTGGCTATTCCGATGCCGACTACGCCGGATGTAAGGTGGATAGGAAGAGTACATCCGGGACTTGCCAATTCTTGGGTAGGTCCCTAGTGTCATGGTCATCCAAGAAACAAAATTCCGTTGCCCTTTCCACCGCCGAAGCGGAGTATGTTGCAGCCGGTAATTGTTGTGCTCAATTACTTTGGATGCGGCAAACTCTAAAGGACTTTGGTTACACTATGAACAAAGTTCCTCTCCTATGTGACAATGAGAGTGCCATTGCTATTGCTCATAACCCCGTTGATCACAATAGAACCAAGCATATAGATATCCGGCACCACTTCTTGAGAGATCATGCTATCAAGGGGGATATTACTATTAGTTACATAAGAACCGATGCCCAACTTGCAGATATATTCACCAAGCCCCTAGATGAAAAGCGTTTTTGTGAACTTAGAAGTGAATTGAATATCCTTGATTCTTCTAATGTGGAGTAGAATGTTGCACATCTGAATGTTGTTTACTAGTTTGGTAGTCTTGCAAAACAAAATGAATTGTAAAAAGATTTGAGTGATTTTTCAAAACTATTTGAATGGTTCTTGATCTTTTGATCCTATCTTGTTGTGAATGGTCATAGTTATGGTTGTTGTTTGCTTACTGACCATTTATGATGAGAATATTCTTTAAAGTCCATCCATTGCCCCTCAACTCCTTTGAATCTCATTCTCCTCATCAAGTCAGCTTGAAAAATCTGGGATCGTCGGATTATCCGGCATGGTGCCGGAGTATCCGGCCTGGTCAGACGTGTTACAGACTCGCCCCACCGGATGTTCCGGGAAGGAGCCGGAATATCCGGGCCTGGGACCGTCGGAACATCCGACTCCGAGTCGGAATATCCGGTCAGTTACCGGCTATATAAGGATTTGACCCCCGCGGTGAAACGTTTTTCTTTCACTTTTCACCGTGCCTTCGTGCCCTCGCCGCCTCTCCTCTCCCTCCCATCAAAATCGTCGAATCTTGGGTGTTTTGGAGCGGGATTCGACTCCCACAAGGATTCCAAGGACCTCCAATCGCCGGAGACTCCGGTGCCCCCAAGTTTTTCCTCCGGACACCGAGGAAGTGCTTGAAGGTATCCCTTGTCTTCCCCCTCTTCGATCTCCTTGTTTTGGATGTTCTAGTGGATTCCCTTCGGTGAAGTTGTTGGATATGAGGTTGTTTAGCAATGCTAGAAGTTTGGTTGAAATCTTGTGGCTATTTTGGGAGTTTCGACGAATTTTTCAAATGGTAGGGTCTGCCGGATTATCCGACTGTGTGCCGGAACATCCGACGCCGGAGTATCCGGCACAGAGCCGGACAATCCGACAGAACCTAACACTTGAACAACTCGTCCCTACTCCTAATATTTTTGATTTCATCCTTCAACTTCCAATGTTTAAACCTCCTTCATGGATGTTTGTGTCAGATGGAAGGCCATGGACAGCGTCATGGGCAGAAGAGGACCGTCAACCCTTCAAGTTCAAGGGGAGGTGCATCAAAAAGGGGAAGAAGTAAAGGCAAGGCACCTGTAGATGACAGAGCGCCTCCTCCACTATCCCCTAACATGTTCCCAAGGATGCATACTCCCATTGCAACTCGAGAACGGAATATGGAGGGTAAGGCTCATACGGACTACTCCAAAGGGAAGCATGACTTGGCAACTCTTCGCAGGAAGGATCCCTTTGAGTATGAGAAGGACACTCATATCATTGATTATCGCTTTCAGAGTGTGTTTCAGTGGGATTGGTACAAGTATGTTATCCAAAGCAAGACCACTCCTGTTCTTCCTATGCAGTTTGTTGATTGGGATCATATGAGGAAGCTGAAAGATCCAATCATCAACCAGGTCATTGCCAAGTGTGAGAGTATGGGAATGAAAAACATTATGGCAATGCCCTATCACTGGAATGAAGAAGTCATTGCACAGTTCTATGCTACATATTGGATTGATGATGTGGACAATGATGAGCCAGTAATTCATTGGATGACTGAGGGACATCCTTTTGAGGTCTCTTATGGTGACTTTGCAGCTATTCTTGGTTTCACTAGTGATGATCTTGGCAAGACTGATATCACTGAACATCTTTGTCTTGCTGATGAGCAAATGGCTTTCATGTATGAAGGGAGACACCCCAAGCTTGGTACTACTCATGGTTTGAAACCTTACTACAAGTATTGTAACTCTCTCTTCAGGCACACTCTTCTCCCCAAGAAAGGGGATGCTACGAGCATTTTGAGCTATGCTAGAAATCTGCTGTGGTACATGTCAGATAAGGATGATGTGAAGGATGAGTTCAGTGTGTTTGCTTTCATCTTTTGGCAGATCTACATCATCTCTAAGGATGCAAGTCGCAGCTGTGCATATGCCCCTTACATAATGAAGATGATTGAGCATGTAACGGGGGTTGAGTTTCATAAGGACTGCAAGCATGCCCCCTACAGGATCAGGAAAGTGACATCTACTACTCCCTCTTCTACCTCGGCAGAAGCAGCACCTATTGATCCTACCGTTACTCATGTTGGTCCATCTCAGTCACGTCGCAGACGTCGTCATAGCAGCTCATCATTCATTGCTAGAGCCCTCAAGGCCATCTACAACAAGTGCACCAAGAATGCTATTGAGATTCGGGAAGCACGTGAGGAAGCAAGAGCGCGTCAAGAGAATTCTGAGCGCAATATCCGCAACTTGTGCAAAGCCAATAAGGTTCCATATGCAGCTCCTCCACCGTATCCCGAACTCCCCTCCGATGGTGATGATGATGAGGACATCTTCAACTTCACCAAGAAGGCAACTCGTCAAGAGGGAAGTGATGAGGACACCGAGGTTGAAGGTGAAGGCGAAGAGGAAGAAGAAGAGGAGAGTGAGGAGGAAGATGCAGCAGCGGGCAGCGGCGATGATGAGTGATTCACCTTGTCTCTTTCTCTTTTTGGTGATGTGATGCCAAAAAGGGGGAGAAATTTATCGTTCTACCTAGTGATGGACTTTAGGAGCATTATTATTATTTGTGTTGAACTAAGTGCTTGATTGTAAGACTAAATTTATTTATGTCCTATGCATGAGACTATGTGGTGTAATGACGCTTGTTGGTTTCTATATTTCTAGGTTGTGTGAAATTCCTTATTGCTCTCATGTGTTGCATATTGTTTTTATTGCCTATATGATGATATTTGGTCCATGCAAGGTTTTAGGGGGAGCTCTCATATTGTTTCTCTTGAAAATGTGTATTTGGCATTGTTAGGCCATTTGTGATGAATTCAATTCATGCACACTTTTAGGGGGAGCTTTCTCTAAATTTGTCTAGTCTTATTGAATATTTCTTATCCTTGCTATAATTTGGTTGTTTTGACATCAATCACCAAAAAGGGGGAGATTGAAAGTGCATCTAGACCCCTAATCATGTGTTTTGTGTGATTGACGTCAAAACGATCAAAAGGACTAATGTTTGCAATGAGAAATTGTTCAGCTAGGTCTCACAATGGAGAATCAAAATGATTTCAAAGTTACAATCCCTTCATGTGTTGACAAGAACGACATCAAGTGCTCAATGGACAAGATTTATCTCTTTTATAT
The DNA here is from genome assembly GCA_007726485.1 of Eragrostis curvula. NCBI lineage: Eukaryota > Viridiplantae > Streptophyta > Magnoliopsida > Poales > Poaceae > Eragrostis > Eragrostis curvula. The sequence continues at coordinate 14,778 of RWGY01000132.1, forward strand.
TTTCATTGAGTCTAGGAATGCCGTACTATCAAGAGGGATGGTAATCATGTGTGTTTTGATGTCACAAGAGTTTTTTTGCATGAACCAAAACCAACCAGTTTTCAGCTTGAGAGTTTTTCCAATTTCCAGTTACAGATGCGCCCCACCGGAAGATCCGGCACACTGCCGGAATATCCGGCTATCCAACTCAGTTACAGTTACTTCTCACCGGAACTTCCGACCCACTTCCGGAGTATCCGGTCCTGCTGAAACCCAGGTACAGTTGCTTCCCACCGGAGTATCCGACACTGTGTCGGAGTATCCGGTAGGACCTAAACTGCAGCGCAACGGTTTGTTTTTTGGCCGCGCCTATAAATACCCATACACCTCCAACGGCCATTTCTCTCTGTCTCCACTGAAAGAACAACACCCAAGCTTCATCCTCTCACTCTCTACTCATTCCCAAGCCAAAGATTTGTGTGATACACTCAAGGGAGTGTGAGAGAGCAAGAGATTTGTGTTGAGAGCAAGCAATCCCACTCTTGAGCTTCTTGTGGCATCATCTCACTTGGTTTCATTTGTTACTCTTGGAGCTTTGTGCTCCTAGACGGCTAGAGGTTGACCGGGAGCTCCCAATTTGTGTGGTGAAGCTCCGGGAAGTTTGTATTACCCATTCCCGCAAGGGATTTGCTAGTGGAACACTCAAATCGGTCTTGGTGACCATTTGAGCGAGGTTTAGGGTTGAGAGCAACCCGGTCCTTTGTGGACTCCTCAACGGAGACGTAGGGCACTGTGTGTGCCTGAACTTCGGGAGAAAATCGTGTGTCAATTTGTCCATCTTTTGATTGTTCTCGTTGTTCATACTTGTTCTTATCCATATTGCTTATATATTGCTATATTGCCTCGATCTACTTATCTACTTGTTTCCTTCCGCAATTGTTGTGTAGATTTACTTGATAGCATCTATACAAGTCTTTTGATTCAAGTAGAATTGCTAGAAACTTCACAGCTTTCAAATTTCGCAAGATTATCCCCTGCTCCGGACTGTCCGACACAGTACCGGATATTCCGGTGCCGGAGTATCCGGCAGTATACCGGACTATCCGGTATCTCTGACGTTTTGCTTAAGTCTTAATTTGCAGAAGTTTTTAGCGTTGCCTATTCACCCCCCCTCTAGGCAACTTTCAGAGAGGGGTTGGGGAGATTGAATGATACCTTCATCGGATGCCATGTGAGAAGTGGCACCCGAATCCATCACAAACTCCTGGGGGCCATTCTGCATGGCATTGAGGGCAGCAATGAGAGCGGAGGTGTCCCACTGAGCGCCGAGGGGGGTTGAGGTGGACGTGTGAGCCGGCGCGAAGGAGGTGTAGGCCTGCGCGGTGCCGGAGCGGGACGGGCGCCGAGAATGCCCGCGGACGTGTGACCGCGACCATGGCCTTGGACAGCGGGGGTAGTCGCGCCCTGGTTGGTGTTGAAACCAGGCGCGACAACCATCGGGAGAGGGCCCCATGGGGTCATGAACACCCATGGGCCCGAGGAGGGTGTAGGTCCGGAGGAGCGTCCCGGAGCGAAGCCTTGGGCCGGAGTCGAGCTCTTGCCGCGACCACGGCCGCGTCCACGCCCGCGATTGCTGGTGTTGGGGGCGGGCACGCGCGGAGCATCGGATGGCGAGGACGAGGCGAGGAGGACCGAGGCCGAGGCAGCAGCCGGTTGACGACCCTTGTTGCGCGCCTGCTCGCGCGTGATGAGGAAGTTGCGCGCCTTGGCAAAGGAGGGGATCGGCTCGTGGAAGGCGATCATGTCTGCAGCACTGCGGAGGTCGTCGTTCAGGCCACGGAGGGCGTTCAGGACGAGGTCTTTCTCGAGGATCGGATGACCGACGTCACACAGAGCGTCGGCGGTTGACTTGAGGCGCTGGAAGTACTCAGTCACCGAGGAGGAGCCCTGCGTCATGGAGTGGAAATCCTGGCTGTGGTAGACGGCGCGGGAGTCCTGGTTGGCGGTGAAGTTGTCGGAGATGCGAAGCACTGGCCAGCAGTTTGATCAGGTTCGAGGGAGACGTCGAGCACGTCGTCGGCGACGGAAGTGAACAGCCAAGTGCGGACGGTGTAGTCCTCCTGCACCCAGACAGGATCGTCGAGGTTCGCCGGCGAGCCGTCGATGTGGTGGAGCAGATCAAACTTCCCGCAAGCGGCCTTGAAGTAGGTCGACCACTTGGAGAAGTTGGCCGACTTGAAGCGGAGGACCATGGGCACGTGCGACTTGATGGAGGCGACGGAAAGAGCCGCTGTTGCCGGAGAGGGAATGGAGACCACGGCGAGAGCAGTGGCACTCCCGGCAGCAGCAGAGGTGCTGCTCCCCATGGAGGGGCTGGAGCTCGACGGGGAGGAGGCAGACGCGGCGGCCGGCTCGGTGGACATGTTGGCGGCGGCGGCGGCTAGGGTTTAAGGGTGGTGGCGGTGCTGTTTTAGGGTAAAGAGGAGGCAGCGGAAGAGGTCTAGGAGAGGGACCCGTCTGATACCATGTAAACGGGAAACAGAATTGGGAAAGCACGGCACGCATACACGGCGGCCTTCGGTTTCATTATATAGGTGGTGTACATGTTACAAAGGGATAGAAATCCCGGAATACAAGGAGATATACAACAATATACAGATTTCCTTTAACAAGGGCAAATCTCGGTTTGTTCGTGCTCCAGTTGCCGGCCATCATTCATGTCCGGCAGGAGTAGTTGTGCTTATGCCTTCGGATAAAGAACGACACTTGGGGACCGAGGAAGAGGAAGAGTATAACGCCGTGAATGCCCAGGCTGTGGGCCGAATAGGGAACGAATAAGAGAATGACACCTGGCGGGAGCACGCATGGGAGCACAGGCGCGGGAGTAGGGAAGCCGCATCCGGGCACATGCAGTTCCTAGTATTACGGACGAACCGGCATGGAAAGGAAATGCAGAAATTTTATGATGCTTGGAGTTAATTGTAATTTGGTCAGATTTAAGGGTTAAAAATAGAGAGGTACCTAACAAAAGGAACCTTAAGTTGTGGACCGCTACCAAATAACGTGAGCTAATTACTAATTATTGTTCTTTTTCCTAAAACAATAAAGGGTAATTTAGTACTTTCAGATCATTCAGAGATGGCAGCTAGCTAAAACTGTCGACGACATGACGACGACCGGCAAGGCGCTTGCAAGGACGGCAGCAGTTTCGCTCCGCCATCGTCACCACTGTCATGGCCACTGTATCCCTCTTGCATGCCTTTGCTGCCGCGTCCTCGAAGCTCGCACCGCCACGACGGCATCCAATGCGTGCTGTGCTGCCTTTGATTTCTCGGCTTCCGACGGCAACGCGCAGCACGGCTTCTACTTCCGGCAGCGGCACGCGGCACGGCTTCTAAAGGGGTCGGGACGTCACTGAAGATGGTCGCCCCGATATTACTGCAGAAGGCTGTGAGGCACACTGCGAACTCCGTCGCCATCGCAGCAACCGTTCGACGTTGAAAACAGCGGCGGCGCGTGCGAGTATGGTAGAGTTGTAATACCCTACTTTTCAGAGGCAAAAGAAAAAGAAAAGAACAGAAATAAAATAAATAAATAAACTCAAAAGGGAAAAAAAAATCATCACTCCAAATTTGAACCCTTTTCTAAACTCTTACCTTCCATGAATTTTCCAAAATAAAATTCACTAAATAATTGAACATGGTTTGAAATTTGAAATTTTTGGAATATAAAATATGTGCTCAAGTGCTTGTGTTCATTTAAAAGATCACTAAAATTTGAACTTTTCGAATTTACAACAAATTAAATAAATTGTTGTAGTTTGAGCTAATGCACATTCAATTTTCAAAAGTTTGAATTTTAAAACTTGCACAATCTTCACCATATGCATTTTTGTGTTTTATTGGATTTGTTTCGAGTGTTTGATCAACCCTTGTTTTTGTTTGAATTTGAAATCTCTTCAAATTCAAATCCTAGAAAAAGTTTAAACATTCCTTTCTTTCTGGGCCGCCTTCCCTCTTTTCCCTCCTGGCCGGCCCAGCTCCTCTTCTCTTTTCTCCTTCTCTTTTTCCTTCCAGGCCAAAACCGCTCCGGCCCAGCAGACCCGGAGCCAGCCCAGCCTCTCGGCCCATCATCACTCCCGCGCGGCCCGCCTCCATTCTCTCCCTCCTTCACTCGCCGACAGGCGGGGCCCACGTTGTCGGTCGTCTTCTCCACGCGGCGCCGCCGCGCCCGTCGGCCCCTACCTCCCCGGCCCGCCTCCGCCGCTTCCGCCGCCGTGTCGCCGCGCTGCTGGGCGACGCCGTAGCGGCCACGGAACCGCTGCCTTTAAAGGGCACCGCACCCCCTTCCTTTGTCCTCTCCCGAACTCCTTCCCTTCTCTCCCTCCTCTCCCTCTCTCCTCCCCGACGAGCCCTCCGGCGACCTTGCTCGCCACCAAGCCGGCTCTTCCCCCTCCCCTTTCCTCTTCTCCGAGCATCCCCGCTCCTCGCGCCGCCCCACCCTCACCTCGGCCAGCGCAGCCAAGCCGCACCCGAGGAGATCGACGACGAGCACACCTCGCCGCCGCTCGTCCCTCGCTGCCGGCCACCCCCGATTACTCTCCGCCCAGTTCGAGTGCGCGGTGAGTCTTCCCGAGCCACTCCTCCCCTCTCCCGCGCCTTCTTCCTCCCTCATCCGGCTCGCGCGTGAGCCTCCTCCGAGCGCCGCCCGTGCGCCTAGCTCCGGTGAGCCGCTGCCATCATTCCACTGCGTCCCGTCGTCGACGAGCGGACCTCCTGGCTTTCCCGTCGCGCGCTTCACCTCCGCGACGAGCTCCTTACGCCCCTAGCCCACCGAACGCGCCGGCGGCGAGCATTCCGGCCACCCGCCGCCGCGCGCCTCCCTCTGGTCCACCGTGGACCGGTGGACCACTGCCCCTCATCGGTCCACAGAGCCCGTGGACCGAGTCCATGGGTTTTCTAATACGAAAATAATTCCAAAATTCCAGAAAATTCCCAGGGCCCGGTACATTTTGCAGATAAGCCCCCGACCTTTTCAATAATCTTGTTTAAGCCCTGCATTTTTACAGAAAAGTACCTAAACTTTTCTGTAATTATGTTTTAACCCCTGTCTTTTTACAGTAGACCCCTAAACTTTTAATAATTACAGATAGGTCCCTGGACATATTCTGTAATTACACTTAAGCCCTCAAAAACCCTTTTATAATTACAAATCAGCCCTCCCAACTTCAAATATCCATATCTTCTTAATCCGAACTCCGTTTTGGGTGATTCTTGCGCCCACGGGTTCGTGGAATCGCGAAGTACCTCATGGTAGTATCCATGGAACCCCACACTAGGTTTAGAAATCTTTACCTCCTAATATATCTCTCACTCCTTATATCTTTTCTCAGCAGATCATGCGATGATCACTCATGTCGCAAATATCTGCGCATGTAAACCTAACCCATCCTGTGATGCTTTTCCGCCTAATATCACCCGCACCCCTCACTAATTATATCGATTCCTAACAGATCATGCGGTAATTGATCTTGAATGTCTCGAGTACTCGTTCACCCTAACCTAACCGACCCGCATGATACTATTCTGCCTAATATCTTCTTATCGCAACACACACCCCACCTCACCCCTGAATAACTTATTCATTCTTTTGCTCGCTAGCATTAAACCTAGCGATCATTCGTACCATTCCACTTCCAACCCAGTACCCTTATCTTATCGCAAACAAAATCTCGAACCTAACCTAAAGCAACCCTCACTCGATCAAACCTAACCTAGTACCCTCGCCCAACTCCTTTTGATCTATTGCTCTGCTCTTATAATTGATCTTTTATGGGATCTTATTGGAGTTATCTGGTATTTTAGTTGCCAGCTGCCTTTATTCGAATTTGGCATTTTATTTGCAGCCATGCATTCATATCGCGCATAATCACGTACACACGCTGCATATACCATCGCCTGCACTCATGCATGTTCTTTTTATAGAAATAATATAGAATCGTGCATATTAGATATGCACGCAATCACCATCAATGAAGCGCATGCATCTCCGCACCTTCATCCTATGGTGATCGCCAACGAAGATCATATGCATAACCACACGTCCATGTTCATGTATTAGGGAAAATAGATAATCAATAACTTGTCTAGGTGAATATGGCCCTTACAAGGCCAGGAATATCACCTACGACCTATAACCTACTCTGCATTAGTATGCTGCATCATGCATGGTTCTTGTCTCTCGTTCTTCACCGAAGTTTCTTTTGGGTCTTATTTGACTTTCCTCGATCTTTATTTCTTTTGCTCTTTTATTTCTTTTTGCGATAGTTTATACGTACTGTTTTATGCGCTAGTTTACGCGAGAGCCGAGGAAGAGCCTGAGGAATTCGAAGAGCTGCTGAGGACTCCAAGCGCGAAGACCAACTCGGAGAAACAAACCTCGATTCAGAGTTTAAAGATTAGGAAAGCGATTTGCAGGCAAGCCCTAACTCCCATTGATCATATTGATCCTATGTTTGCAAACAATCCCACATAGAGCTTGAGTTCAAATAAAACATGCATGGTATTTAAAGATGATTTAAATGCTTAGAATGACCTAAGTACTTGTTGATTGCCATTCCTTGATGTTGCTTATCCTAAATCCTTTGATAAACCTAGGAATCCACCATCATTAATCTTTAATGATGAGATGGATCAATATGCCGCTTAGGATTCATTCACCGTGTACTTAATAACTTGATACACATGCTTTTTGTGAAAATGTGTGCGTGCTTGGTGTTGGGTGAGTAAAGTGAAAATGGGTGGGTTTAGTAAATGCAACCCATAGTGGGGGTGATTTTAGACGGGTGCAAGCGAGGTAGTCCTCAGTGGGGAGGCTATCTCTGGGACGCTACTCCTCGCAGGAGGGTAGCTATTGAAGATGCTTGCATCGGTCGTATAAGGACCGGTTCTCGTGCCGTCTGGCCTAGCAGCAGTGCAACCACGAGGCTCCTTTATGGGGGGAGTTTGGAACCACACCCTACTAGTGATTGCCCGGTACCACCAGGAGGCAGAGTGCAACCGAAAGCCAGGAGAAGACCTTGACGAGATAGGCGTCGGGTCCGGCAAGTGAAAGCGCGCTATGGCCAAGACATTCTATGATTACTATTGTGAGGCCCCTGGTCGCAGTATTTTCGGGGTGGTACCGAGGTGACACTAGGCAGGTACGGAACCATTAGTATGCCAGTACAAACCGCCGAATTCCGGGGAGGACGGTATACCCTTGTGGGTAAAGTGTACAACCTCTGCAGAGTGTAAGAATCTATCCGGATAGCCGTGTTCCACGGTATTGGACAGTGCGAAAGCCATGGCCACACTTGATTAGACTCTTGCGTGAGTTATTCTTGGCGTATTTTTGGAATACACCGGTTTGGAGCCGTGCGCTGGTTTCCGGCCAGCATAGCATAAAATTTGGGAACTGGCGGGAAAGTTTTATTCTCCCCCAGGGCCAACCAACCCCACTAAATTAATTACCATACCTGACTTAGTTTGCGAAATGGTTTTGTTTTCAAAACCAACCCTTGCATAAAATTGGCTTTCCGCCGATACACTAAACCATCAGCCTCATCCTTGAATACATCCATGCATAACTTTACCCCTTGCTTTAGGGTTTGCTGAGTACATTATGTACTCACGGGTTTGCCCGTAATATTTTTTTTAGTGAGAGAAGTCCCGTAGAAGACGACGGCGATTTGGTTTTCGTTCGCACTCAAGTCTGCCTGTAGGCTTGGGCCGTGTTTCCGCTGATTGTCTGCTTCACCATTAGTCGGCCGGACGGACTTGATACTTCTGAATCCTCATCGCACCGCCGCTAAAGGTGATATCTCAGGTATTATATTATTTACCTATACGAAGTATGCTTTCGATTACCATATCTGTGTTCTTGTGCGTACCAGCTACTGATCCAGGGACTGGTACAAGATGCACAACATGCTCCAGAAATTTGGGGTATGACAAGAGTGCAACCGTTCGCCGGTGTAGAGATTTCTCTCGGGGCAGTACTGATCGGGGGCCAATGGAGGCAGATAGAGGCAATTACTAAACTTCCTTGTTTATGTTAAACTAAGTTGTTTAATTGGCCATATTAGATGGACGGTTGGGAATTATTGGTGAGGAAGGAACCGCTGGTTCCTTCCAAGCACCATAGAAAAGCTCAACGAAAAGGGGATTACTTCCTTCGTTTTTCAATACTTGACACTTTTGACCATATTATTTGTTTCCAAATACTTGTCACTTCACGGTTTCCAAGAAATAGTTTCTAATTTTGCCCCTATAAAATATCTCATTTCTTCAATGCATAGTATGTTCTAGAACATTTTGATTAGTTATTAAGGGTGCTTTGGTCATTTTACATTTTAAGGTTTAAACTTCCTTGATATGCGTGTTTGGTCAAAAGTGTTAAATATTAAAAAACGAAGAAAGTACATAAGAATCCAAACCAAACGACTCTTCTTTGCTCTTCACATGCCAAGTGCTCATTCATTGAGGAAGGCGTCTGATATGTGATTAACTAGCATGCGGCGGGCGATGACCAGTCTTGTTTTGAGTTTGGCCGTGTCCGGTCCCAGTGGCACGTCCTGTTTCTATCTCTGAGTCACACCTCCCGTCTACTTGCTGCTTGCCACCAGTCCTCTCGGCATTTGGGTCTGTTGGTTAAGTGCTCAACTTCCATCTAAACAAGATTACATGTTACGTAATCAAATTCAAGATAGTATATACCGAGCTAACATATACTGGAGCCTTCAAAAAGCTTTGGCCTAGCAGGTTAGCAGAATCCAAACGGCTCTTCTTTGCCTCTTCCCCGCCCAGTCATTGGTAACCCAAATTTTTGGCTGTCGTTTGATTTGTTTGAAGGCCTTTCATAGCAAAGAAAGAGAAATAAAAACATAGAAACAGTAAAGCTCTGAAGATGAATCCAATATTCTTTTCTTGTCCAAATAATAAATTATTAGATGATGGGGTTGATGTTGTGGTGTGCTATTCTTACAGGTATTACTGTTTACATTGGACAGCCCGTGTTGTTGTGGTGTACTATTCTTGCAGGTATTCTTGCCACCAGCCTGATGATGGGTAATACTGTTGTTGATGCACAAAAAAATGTTTGATAAAATAATTGTGATGGATTTGCATACTTACGTCTTGTTTCGTTGGTGCCTAACTACATTTTCTTACGCAGTTGTTTGATGCATTGTCTCAATTGTAGCAACTTGCAAGCCACACTTTCTTAGTTTTCTGGCCCACATGTCATACCTTCAATATTTCTTTTCCTTTTCCACGGTTGAGGCTAAAAAATTGTCGGACACATTTTTTTGTGGCAATTCATTTTTTTTGAAGGAAAATTTTTGTGGCAATTCATACTTGACTAAGGTTAGTTATGGTAAAAATAGGCATGCCCCAAACAGACTATCGTCTTGCTTCCACTGCCCCTTTGTGGTCACGACGATGAAATGAGCATCGCACAATCGTGCGAAACGTGCTTGGCAGATTAAGAAACAAAAATAGCATAGTATAACGAATTTTTGTTACTCTGTTCCAGACACGGACAGTCAGAAGCGCTGGCAGTACACTGGTTCAAAATATTCCTGACTAGTGACATGGAATATCTGATCCAGTTTGTGTTTGTCGTCCTACCGTGCGTACGTCGACACGTTGTATACTACTATACTCTTTTGCAACCAGAAATGCACGATTCATCATTCAGAGTATGATCTGATGCTTGATGGCGACGGCATGGCCGGCCTGAGCTCGCCGCCGTGGAGAAAGCCGGCGTACCACCTCGCTGAGTGGCGGGCGTATCTTGTCCTGCCTTCGTCGCTGAAGTCGACGCCGTAGAGGCCGAACTGGTAATTATAGCCGGACAGGAGCTCGAAGACATCCATGAATGACCACACGAAGTATCCGTGTACGTTCGATCCATTCCTGTCATCAGACAGGGACAGATAAGACGGCAATTACGACAGCAACTTCATGAAGTTAATAACGTCTTCGTAGTCCATTCGTAAATTTTGTGCTACCTGATAGATAGAAGCGTCGCCTCGATGTAAACCTGCAGGCACTGCGTCCTGAAGTCGTCGTCGTACACGAGCCCGCCTGACGGATCTGCCGCGTGACCAGCTCCTGAAAAAGTAGGAAAGCAGGTAGCTTGTTAGTCTTTCCATCCACATCAGAATTATCCGGAAACTTGATTTGATTGTTATTTCAGTAGGTCACCGTTCTCGTAGATCACGACAGGAGGATTACGATACTTCACTTTCACATAATCCAGTAATTTCTGCAGAGTCCATGCCGCCTTGTCGGTTTGGAGCCTCAGGCTAAGCTGTTTGATTTTCGACAGAGAAACATATACGTTCAGCTTCTCTAGCTGCAAACGAAAAAAAAATATTTTTCCTCTACATAGAGAAGAATTATATCACATAATTAACCATACCTGGTTCCCTGAGCTCTGAAATGGAGCTGCACAAGAATTTCGAAAAGAAAAACAGAAGTTACTGATGATATATATAAAAGCTTCGATTCCTAATAATTTTCTTAAAAAACAATTTCTTTTCTTTGGCATTATATCATTGATGTAGAAACAGTTTCACAGTCTTACATTCGGCTAATTTTGCAGCTATGTCGCCGCTGTAATCCCTTTGCGTCTGATTCAGCTGGCTCAAATCTGCCTCAACATAAACTGCACCGTAGTGGTTGATCCCCATGAAATCGAAGGAGCCGCGAACTCTCATCGACTCCTCAGCCGTCAACGTCGGTAGCTTTGATCCGGCGTTCCTCCTCATTACCGACGGATAGTCTCCATACACCAAAGGATGCATGAACCTACCAAATTAAAAGGTCGACGAGTGAGCCGTGAGAATAGATGAAAATTGATGTACCGACCAATAATTTGATGAAGAATTTGAGAAATGGAATTTGTAGGAGTTAGTATATAAGCATCAACCATCCAACGAAGAAATCAGTCATCCTTTTAGCAGCTGCTACATCCTGCGGTTTCTGCGTCGATGGCTCAAACCAGAATGCCAGCAAAGCGAGCCCAATCTGTCCTTCTTGCCCGGCCTGAACAAACCTTACGGGATTCAGATCTGTCATCAGTCACACATCTTGCTACTACAAAATAAAAATGATAGGCGTGAAATTACATAATCAATCAACTTAACCTGGTACTTGTCTCTGTACAGGGACACGGCAGAGGCATGAGCAAGCAACAGGTGGTGAGCGACGATATATGGCTCCGTTGTGGAGTTGCCACCGGCGCAGTTGTTGCCAAACGGGGAGGAGCACCGCTGCGGCGGGAGGTAGCCGAGGTCGTACCCGCCGAGTGGCTCAATATTGGGCTCGTTGAGCGTGGTCCAATGCTTCACCCTGTCGCCGAAGCTACGGAAGCACACCTCAGCGAACGCCGTGTAATCATCACTGCATTATTCATCACCATAAGGATCACTTCACCTTGCCAGATTTACAATGCAAGATGAAATGTTGCAGTGTACTACCCGGAATCAAGGAAATTACATGAATCTAGGACTTAGCAGCCCGTTGTACTCGTCTTGAAGAGCTTGGGGGAGGTCGAAATGGTATATTGTCGCGTGAGGCTGTATCCCTGCGTTTTCGAATCAGAAAAGTATCACTTTTGGTGGACACAAGCAACATGTGCAAAGAACACAAGAATGCTACGAGTCTGAAAACTAGTTACCATAGCTTAGGAGTTCGTCTATTAGATTGTTGTAGTACTCCAACCCCTTTGGGTTCACAGCTCCTCGCCCATCTACACCGCAAACACACGAATGGGACCATATATACATGTATTAATTGTCTGCTACCGTACGTACCTGTAATCCTCAGTACTACTAGTACTTTGTTGCAAAACATGACATACCTGGAATGATCCGTGGCCAGGCAATGGAGAACCTGTACGCTTCCAACCCCATCTCATGCATCAGCTTCACATCCTCCTGCCATCATTTAGCATGCATAAGTCCACAGAAAATGAGAGACGAACCTCCAACTGCAAACACCAATCTGTTGACTGCCACCAGACCATCAGGTGGCTCTGTCAGAGTTTAGAGACAAGAAGCATGCCTTGTACTTGTGGTATTGGTCAGCAGCGACATCTGCGGTGGCATGGTTGGGAGCGTAGCCTTCAAAGAACACAAAAAAATTAGCTTGTTAGAATGAAATAGTATGTACTGGGCTTGAGCGTAATCAAAATTTCCAAGTGTCAAGAAGGCTGGTGGAGGCTGACTCACCACCGTGCACGTACGTGTCCCAGATGCTGGGCTTCTTCCCGTCCTCGTCCCACGCGCCTTCCACCTGCGCAATGTTTCGAACAGCAGCATGATGAGTCCATGGCCGTAGTAAACAGAACAGGAGTAAACGTTATGGATGAAAATCTGAGAAATTCTCCTTCAAGACAAGAGAAGAGATTAGAGGAAGAGCAGAAGAAAGCTGTTAGGAAAGACAGTGCGACAGTCCCAAGTTGCAGCGATAAAGAGACGCGATCAGTACTGATCCCAAAGCAATACCGAACTGAAGGAAGTGAAGCAGTGGTAGTACGGCCACACGGCTACGACTACGAGAAACAAGTGATATCATAGCAAAGCGAAGTTCGTTCGTTCGTGCAGGCTCGTCATCAAGAATGTAATAATTAGGTAAGCACGGCGCTGATCGAGCGCACCTGGAACGCCGACGACCCGGCGCCGAAGACGAACTCCTCCGGGAAATCGCTCCGCGTGATCGCCGCCGCCGCCTCGACGAACTCGACCGACGCGACGGCGACTGCGACTGCGACGGCGAGAGCGAAGCCGAGCGCACGCAGCCGCGACCTGCCACCGCTCGCCTCCATCGCCGCCGTCACCCTTACCTCTCTCTCGCTGCCTCCGCGCGGGACCCCAACTCCCACAATGCAGAGAAAGGGTGGGCTCTGCCAAATGGGAGGCGGTGGCGAGGCTCAGCAAGCGGCGGTGAGGTCAGGTTTAAAAGGACGCGCGGCGCGACTCTTCCCGATTTGTCGAGCTCACCTCTGTTTTCGGTGGCCGTCCAACCCAGAAACAGAGCAGGGGGGGCGGCCGAGGGCGACGTGTGGGGGGGAGAAACAAATATCTCGCGCGTCGCCTGACCGACACGTCGAGAAGAATGTTTTGGAGACGTCTAGGGAAGCAGAGCACGGCCGCCAACGACGACGGCATCGTTTGGATTCGGCGACCCCGGTGGGCACGTGCAGTTCCCATCATGCCAATTTGAGAGGCCAGGGACGGAGTCACGGAAACGAAAAAGGAATCCAAACGACTCTGCTTTGCCCTTCACGTGCCAGGTGCAAACGAAAAGTGAGGTTTAGGTGCCCGATCAGCAATCATCTCATCTCACCTCACCTCATCACCCCGCGTCGTGTTAAGCGCGTATTAGTCTAAGTGAGTCACGTTAACAGGAGTTCGGCGACGACCGGACGCCTTGTTTAGAATTCGGCCGTGCCATGATGGCACACTGGCACGTCCAATTTTCTGTCGCTGAATCACGCTTCACGGCCACCAGTCCTCTCCACATCGCCAGTCATTTGAGCCGGTTGGTTAAGTGCTCAACTTTGATAAAACAAGATTAATTACGTTACGTGTCAACAGCTAAAATGTTTTCCCAGTGCTGCGGAAAGGAGCTTTTTCCAGCTCAAGTTGTTGAAATTCTATTTGAGTTCTACTATGAGACAAGAAAAACTATATGGATTAGCAACAATAGCACTTGAGAGTGATATCTTCGAGGAGATTATTAAGTACGAAGATATAGTTAAAGATTTCACCTCAAAAAATAAGAAATATTACAAGGATGCTTCTTTTCAGTTGAACATAAGGTCAGCGTATTTGTCAAGCACTACTTTTACTCTTTTAGTAGAACATTACTAAATATTGTGAAATAGCATATATTGAAGCTATATAGTTAACTACCACTGTCTTTTGGTCATGTAAATTTTTATATCTTAGGGCCCATTCCTCATTCGCACTGGGCCTCGAAAACGTAGAGAGGGCCCTGGTTTGACTGAGAGATCCAAAAGATGGTGCACATGGAGTAGGTCATGGATTAACGTGTGACTGTGGAATCATATTCTTGATGCTGGAAAAGCATGAAGCCGTATACATTGCACAGTACTTTGCAGGTACTAATTGAACTGATGATGCCAACCAGTCTTGCGTTCTATTATTGACTAATTTAGTCTTAACACGGAGCCCGATTTCCTAATAAGTCATACAACTGGTGATTTTTTGTAATACAATGCAGTACAAATACATGAAGCACTCAACTTCCCTAATCATGAAAGTGGCTGAAAAGAATGCAAGGAATGCAATTCCTGACACAACGATCTCTTCTTTCGTAGGACTATTTTCTCCATCATAGGAAGGCTCGCCTGTACCTGAATATGAACTGGAACCTGTCAGGGAATGGAATGATAATAGTGGATCTCCCAGGAAGGATTGCTCGTCGAAGGTGGAGAGCTGACCAGTTCCCGGTACACTGCCCGAGAGAAGTGGGTTGTAGGACACATTGAACTTGCTCAGTTTTGTGAGTTGATTCAGGGTTGACGGTATTGAGCCCTCGAAGTTGTTCCAGGACAAATCAAGGCTCTCAAGGGAATCCATATTACCAATCTCAGCAGGAATCTCACCAGAAATGTTATTGTTTGAGATATTCAAAGCAACTAGTTTAAGCTGACCAATCTCTGAAGGCAGGTGTCCAGAAAGCCGGTTATCATCAAGGAGGAGCAAGCTAAAGTTTCTCATAGTACCAATTGCTGGCGGAACCTCTCCGGAAAGAAGATTTTCTGACAGCTGAACATATCCTAACGCAGTACGTAGCGGCGAAGACATTGGAAGTGGGTCATATCCCATTGCGAATCGAGTCCATATGGCGAGGCAGTTCTTCTGAGACAGCATCATTGATCTGACAAAGTTGAACTCTGGATAATTTGTTGGTATCCACCTCTCGGGTATCCACTTCTCCACAGCTTGACATTTATTTGTGATAGGCTCTAGTAAGTCGGGATTCTTTCGATTCTCCATGAAAGTTGGATTTGGATTCCTCCCAATGTTTGCCATCTCTGGGGGGATGTTTCCAGAGAGCTTGTTCCCGACAATGTTGAGCCAGAGCAAGCTAGTACAGTTCCCTATCTCCTTTGGGATGCGACCAGACAGTTGATTTCTAGCCAGCATCAAGAGTGCAAGCGATGTGAGATTGCCAATTTGTGGCGGAATCCCCCCGGAAAGGCTGTTGTATGACAGGTCCAGTATTTGTAACCTGACAAGTTGGCCATATTCCAATGGGATGCTACCGGAGAAGTTATTCACAGCAAGAATGAGGACTTTGAGGTTAGTCATCCTTGAGACCTCAGTGGGTAGCTCCCCAGAAAGTTTGTTGTAGCCGAGATCTAGCAGGGATAGTTGTGGCAACTGGAGGATGCCTGAGGAGATGATGCCACCGGTGTACTTGTTTTCTTGGAGCAATAGATTCCTTAGATTCCTCAACTTCCCAAATACCGCTTGTATATCCCCTACAAAATTATTGTCACTGATGTCCAAATATTTCAGACTGGTACAGTTCTTCAGCTCAAGTGCTATCTTATCATCGAAGCGGTTGCTTGCGAGAACCAATTCCTCTAATCCAGCAATAGAGCTGATTCCCGCTGGTATGGGGCCCCGAAATCCGTTATCCCAAACAGACAGGAACTTCAGACCAGCGCAATTGGCAATGGAACTTGGAAATCTTCCGTGCAAGAAGTTAATGGCAAAGTTTAGAGACTGTAGCTTACACCCTGTGGTAAATATGCTTGCAGAAACATGCCCCGTGATGTTGTTGTTGTTGATCTTGAGCTGTTTAAGCATCGAAATGCCTCGCCAAACGGTGCCAGTGAAACTGTTCCAGCTGAGGTCAAGAACCCTGAGTTTTGTGCAGCTGCCAAATAGACCATCGATCCTGCCAGTCAGGTTGTTGCTGGCCAAACTAAGGACTGTGAGATTACCACAAATTGCCGGGAAGTTAATGTCTATCCTCTGTTCGAACCGGTTCTGAGATACATCGAGTATACGCAGATTGATCAAGGTGGACACATCAAGGTTGCCACCAATGAGATTGTTCGATATGTTGAGGTAGTGGAGGGATCGACAGTTCTTCAGGTCAGGGTGGAGCTGTCCAGTGATGCTGTTTGCTGACAGGTCTAGATGGCTGAGCCTGGGGAGCCGCGAGAAGTTGCCAAATGACGGGCCGGAGATGTTGGAGCTTGACAGGTCGAGGGAGTCAACGTGCCCGGCAGAGTCACACCGGATGCCATCCCAGTGGCACGGCGAGGCATCCGACTCCGACCAGCCTTGGTATATGCCTGGGTTTATGGGGTCCTGCGCCTGCAGGAAGTCCTTGAGCTCCAGGAGCACATCTTTATCGCTCTGCCTGTTGGTCGCCTGAGCCGCGGTAGCAGCTGACGCAATGCCGAGTTAGCACATCACTCAACAGATGCGATTCATTTTGATCAAAACGAAAATCAAGGACCAGTAAGCTGATCATTACGAATTAGAACAGGGATACATACCAGTAATGAGTACTCCGCAAATCGCATTGATAATCTGGTAAAGGTTCGGCATCAAGACGACACAGAACTACAAGTACCTTTGTTCTATGCACTTTGTTCCTCCTACCGACTTCGTCTCTCACTGCTGTGATCTTTGTAAAAGGATATCTGTCTGGACTCTGGAGTATCGAGTATGCAAGCCAGCGTAAAATAGTAGATTGGCATTCCACTCTAAGTTTACCCTGTCCAATTCCTTTTTGATGCGCATCACATCAAAGTCGTGTGCGTCCGTGCCCTCAATCCACAAACACAAAATAAAAGAACAGAACAATCAAATTAAATGCCTAAGTCCATTATATCGACAATGAAGATGTGGCCAATGACAATACAGCCCGCTGGCACTGGACACTGCAAGCCTACAGTGATCGATATAAAGAATAAAGGTATCGTCGACGTCAACACCTGTTCGCCTCGCTATTTTGCAGTAACTACAGTGTTCGCAGTTATTTTTTCAGCAGCAGCTATAATGTTTGCAGTTATTTTTCTGCAGCCGCAGCCGTAGCTGCAGCCTGCCGAATAGGGTGAAAGACTAAAACTGTGTCAAGTCAGCTTGTCAGAATACTCCTGTTAATGAAACAGATTTTTTTTTTTTTTTGCGATAGCTTAATGAAACAGGTTGCTCAGGCACATTTGCGAAAAAAGATTGTCAGTATACATTGTGGTTGCAAAACATTCCTGTATGGGGAAATATTATGTGCACAAGAAGTATTTGGTGCACATGTGCACAAACTCATTGAAAACCATTGGATTGCATCTAAACGTCTAAAATTATGGGTGGAAATTTCCATTGATGAAGCAAATATTTTTAGAAACAAAATATGAATTTATGGTTGCTAAAATCATGACCGAGACTTTTCAAACTTTCAATGTTTCAAACTATCAAGATTAGATCTTACGGTCTAAAAAGTTTATGCATATGTGCATCAAATACTTTTTGTGCGCCTGACATCGCACAGAGTTTCACATTCCTGTATTGCTATATCTGCCCACTAAAATTTCAGGAATTTTACTACGATAAAGTGTGTTTCATATGTGTCTACCACAGTCCTAAATACTCACCAAGAAGCTTTTGCACTCGATTACAATAAGAAAAAAAAAACAGCAGGCCCTTTTGTTAGAAAAAGGAGCAATTGTGCTCCGAATGTGATTATGATTTTACTCTTATTTTTTTAGGTTTGTGATTTTACAGTCACTTAATGAATGAAACTGAGGCCAGACTTTACCGGACTTTTAACGGTGTAAAATGTGGTGCAAAAAAGACAAGAGTACCTTGTGAATTACCCCTACTTCTATGACCACTTTGTAATCTTACCTCTCTTTTGACATAACTATTTTGACAAATTTGAAATATATGTGAACTCATAAGCTTAACATAATTTGTACTTATTTCAAATATTACTAGACTTTAACATAGTTGACATAAAATTGCATTAACATTTTGATGTTCCATACAGCACGGAGGCATGTAAAATTCGCATCACGCCCACAGCAACAAAGCTTAAAATATATAGCCAATAGAGGACGAATGTGGAATTGAAAAAATATTTTCGATCCATTTAAGGGGCACAAAAAAATGTCAGTTTCAATTTCTTGTGAACTAATATAGAAGTGAATAATCTCCTAGACCATTGGAGGCTTGGAGCTAACTTGCAGTTGCTGCGCGTTGCTTGCCATGTCGTCCAGGAGAGTCGCTGGGGTCGATCGGCACCCTTGTCTCTCAGAGTTTATAAACTTCAAAGTTTTGCCTCAAGAATTCTCCTAACGATTTGACCGAACATACATTATGATAGTGTGCATTAAATGGAGTTTTCAGTTACAATTTCATGATTCAAATTTTTATGCTACCACCCATGTTTGAATGCCAGGTGAAAGATCCTGGGTCCGCCACTGGCTAGATTAGAAGTGCTTTTTGTGGCTTGCTGGTTGCGGCTGGCTGCAGCAGCAAGTGCCTTGCACAAAAATCCACGCATACAAAAACAAGAATAGCACAGACAAATTAAATACCAAACTTCATAGCAATATAATGAAGACATTGCCATCCGACAACACTGCCCGCTAGGCACTGCTTCTTCCAAAATTTCTTGTTGTTTTAGACATTGCCACGGTCCTTAAAACATAACTCTGACTAATATTTTTACTATAAAATATTAATAAATTTTATTTAAAGTGTACTTTTATAAAATCATATTTCAATACAAACTGTCATTTTCATATTTCTAAACGTAATACATAAAAAAATACTTTCTTCTTGTCAATTTACTTGACGTTGGGAGGACAATTTTTTTTTTACAAATTACTCCCTCCGTTCATTTTTACATGTCACTTTGGGGTTAGGCACGGGAATTAAGGAGAAGTGAAAAATGTGGGTGCACTAAAAACGAGAAGGAGAGAGATAGAGATAGAGGTGTAGTGGAAAGAGAGAATATTGTATTGGGAAGAGGGAAATGTGCATTGGGAAGTGAGAATGACATGTAATTTGAGAAAAGTGAGTAAGGCTAGAATGACATGTATTGTTGAACGGAAGGAGTACTTACGTTCTCGGTATCCCATGTAATTTTTCCACACAGTTTCCTCTGATGCCCCTTGTTAATCGCAGCCGCCCCCATCGCCTCCCCCGATTCCTGGAGCTCCACCCGTCCCCCGATTCCAAAGCCCACCTGAAAGTGCATATGCACCCTTAGTGGGTTTTGGTGTATTGTATGACAACATGATTAAAGGTCTAATATTTTTTTTGAGTATATGGACAGGTTGCAAGCCATATATGTACAATTATTTGAAGCAAATGAGACCATGTGATGTAAACTAATGAGTTATTTCAAGTACAAGATTCTATATCTATTGGTTCACTCATGGTCAAGATGAAGAATGATCAAGTGCTATATGTCATTTATGGTAATATATTTGGAAGCAACTTGATCAATCAATAAATCAATCATCAACACATATTAGATGCGTATAGATGATGCAAAGCAATGTATGGCTCAAATAGCAAGAAGGTGAAGGTTTGACATGACTTGGTCGCGATGAACCATAGTTAGGAGAAAGGCAAGAAAGAGTCTTGGCGCCGAGGTACCTAAAGTGTGGTGAAGGGCAAGTGGAGTCAAATTTCGATGGACCGTTCAAGCTATACGGAGTATATGTTGCTAAGTATCAATTATTGTTGAATCATAAAGAATTGAAGTGACTAGGAATTGCAAGATGGATAATTGCTCATATGGTTGAAAGATTCCAAGTCACAAGCTCAACATGGTGATGCTCAAGAGAAGCTCATGTGGCTGCCCTCATGAAACAAATTTGAAGAGAAGTGGCAATATCAAGTTTCTTATATGCTCAAATTGTAAAAGTTGTTTTATATTTAATCTTGAGTATAGGTGTGCCGCTCTATCAAGAGGGATGCTATATGGATAGCTAGCAAGTCTCAGTGCTCAAGAAAAACCTAAGTGAGAAGAGTGAAACACTATAGCCAACACTTGCACTCTTGTGAGCCTGGCAAAACCGGAAGTTCCGATTTGCCAAACCGGAAGTTCCGGTTTAGCAGTTTTGAATCCTAACGGCTAGTTCTGGGAAACCGGAAGTTCCGGTTTATGAAACTGGAAGTTTCAGTTTGTACTGGCTAGTTTCCAACAGCTAGTTTCGGGGGAATGAGTATAAATACCCCACCACACCCTCTCTTGAAGGGTGCTGACTACATCCACGAATATATCCAGAGCCAAGGTGTCCTAGAGCTCTCCCCAACCTCTCTTTGTGAGATTTGTGAGATTATAGCTAAATCCTTTAGATTGGGTTGAGAGATTTGAATTAGAGAGCACAAGACAGCATCCTCATACTTGAGCATTTGAGCACTTCGTCTTGAATCCGTGAAGCATTTGTTACTCTTGGAGGCGAAGCCTCCTAGACGGCTAGGTGTCGTCCTAAGAGCTCCCAAGCTTGTGGTGAGCCTTGGGAAAGTTTGTGAAAGGCTTGTTTCGCCGCCGCAAGGAAAGAAACAAATAGTGGAAAGTAGGAAAGTGGTTGAAACAGACCCGACTCTTGTGAAGAGCTTCCTCAACGGAGACGTAGGCAGCTTGGAGAGCAAGCTGCTGAACTTCGGGAAACAACTCCTTGCGTGCTTCATTCGGTTTGCATTTGCTTTACACGTTATTGTCATTTATATGCAAATCTTGATCTACTAGGTTGCTTGTGTAGTTGAGCTTTTATTCTCTGTGGATATTCTTGCTAGAGCTCTTTTACATACCCTATTAGCTTACATTTCATCTAGAGGGAACCGGGGATTTCTGTTTTTCAGTTTCCGCTGTAGTTTTTAATTGCTTAATTTCGTATATCGCCTATTCACCCCCCCCCCCCCCCTCTAGGCGACATCAAGGGACTTTCACCACCCTTGCTCACCGAGTAGTACTAGTAGCAGCTAACAGGTAGAGGGGAGCGCCGAGTAGTAGGTGGAGGAGTTGGTCCTTAAACTTGTTCGGCTCTGTCACTTAGGTCCTTATACTTAGAAAATACTTATTTGGCATCCTAAAAAACTTATTTTGTTGAGTCATTTAGGTCCTTATACTTATATTGACATCCCTGAACTTGTTTGACTGTGTCATTTAGGTCCCTTTACTTATATTGACATCCATAAACTTTTTCAACATTGTCATTTAGGTTCAATTAGGCTCAAACCAATTGACGTGGCACATATGACATGGAATGTGTGTTGCATGCAATCATACTAAGGGTGGTTCTTGTGTTGATATACCCTTAAACTTTTCGCTTTTTGCTTGTTCATAACGAACTAGAATTTGACATATACTTTTGAGATGGGTAATATACGTGTTCTCATTGGATCTGTAAGTTACCCGGTATGATAGTTGCAGGTTGGTTTTTAGACTCCGGCAGGAGTTGAGCGGCATAATAGTGGAGGTGTAAGTTACCTATTGTTGGCAGTCCTTAAGCTTAACAGATAAAATCCGCAAGCTTATGGATACCGATGTAGCTTTCACCCAGGAGTATTCCTAAGGTATCGAATCCACAGGGAACGAACAGTGTACTATCTCAAATCTAATCGAGTCCGGACAGCTGAGCGAAAAGATAAATAAAAGACAGAAAGCGATAAAGTCCTAGAACTAGGCAATCTAATGATAAGGAGTTATACAGTTGGCAATTTGGTAAGGTCCTTACTCTACTATTCATTTCGGAGCACAAGCATGCCAAGGCAGCAACCCGAGAATTAGGTTCAACTACCTTTGGGAACTACTTGCTATTGAAAACCCTACTTAATCAATAACCCAGACGGGGTAGAATTACAGAGACCGGTACGCCTGTCACACGTACTCGCAGGTACCATTATCCGTGGGGTCAAGAGCAGATCAGGGATTACTCTAGGTCTAAACACCACGTTTACACCTATCATCACTACTAGCAAAGGCCTAGATAAGCTAGTCTATAAATTAAATAAATAAACACTTAATGCGTACCTGAAACCCATAAATAAATAGAGAAGAATACTTACTTTATTAACCGGCCAATAATCTCCTTACATGTTGCCCGGCCCAAGGGGCTAAGGGAGCTACTCCCAAAGGAAGTACATACCCGAGGAACGGAAGAAGAAGAGTTCCAGCATCCCCTGAGCTTCCGCCCTTCCCTTGCCTCTCACTCACTCCCTACACTACAACTATGTGGGCATCGCTTCCCTTCTCAACTTCTCTTCAAACTCAGATGTGTGTCTTGAAGTGAGGGAGGGGTCTTCTATTTATAGACGTTTCCTTTACGTGTCGCCTGCGTCAAGTCATGTGCCATCGACTCCACAACCGACTGGAAGAATATGGGCCCATTTAGATGAAAACATAGGCCGGCCGGCCTAGATGGGAGGCCGGCCGGCCATCCATTGTCATGGATTGTCACCATCTTCCACGTGGACGCCTTGGATCGCTTCGTGGTGTCGGTTTTGAAGTCAGTTACCCTTATGAGGGCGGCAGAGGTGGAGTTATCATCGAGTTTAGGCCTAAAAGCCCACCTTCTAGAATAGGGGAGGCGGTGGCGAGGCTCAACAAGCGGCGGTGAGGTCAGGTTTAAAAGGACGCGCGGTGCGCCTCTTCCCGATTTGTCGAGCTCATCTCTGTTTTCGGTGGCCGTCCAACCCAGAAACAGAGCAAGGAGGGGGCCGAGGGCGACAGGACAGGTGGGGGGAGAGACAAATATCTCGCGCGTTGCCTGACCGACACGTCGCGCGCGGCCGCCGCTGTCAACAGAATGACAAAAGAAGAATGTTGTTTAGGAGGCGTCTCGGGAAGCACGACCGGCGGCCGCCACTCATCGTTTGGAGTCACCGATCGATCCCGGTGGACTGGGCACGTGCAGTTCCTATCACACTGGTAGTAGGCCAATTTGCGAGAGAGAGTACGGAGAGAAAGGCATAGCACTACATGCAAACGGAAAAAACGGGTTACCCAAACGGCTCTTCTTGGCCCTTTACGTGCCAGGTGCTCAATTACTGAGAGATTGAGACCTCTGAATTGGAGGTCAAAATTACTGTAGCTGGCATTAACTTGATTTTCAGCCATCCAATCAAGAGCCAACAGGCCAGATTAATCGCTACACAATACATTTGTATAGTAAAAAAGTGGGCAATGGTACCATTTGCTATTGTTGCTACAGAATTAGCTACAATACTAATGCATGGACCTGTTCATCCACTCACGAATCACTGTAGAGCACGCTACAACTCTCAAATTTGTTCCTAACTGTAGAGGACCTGGATCCTTTACTGAGGTATAGGTGTGCCGTCAGCATCTGTCGACGGGCCATGGCCCCCTCAGCAATTGTGAATTTCTTTCATAATATAATAGTAGTAATATTTTCCCAAGCTCCTCCTTAGTAGTCCACCTCATCACCCACGCCGTGTCAAAAAGCGGATTAAGCCACGTCAGTAGCCAAGTGACACGTTAACAAGAGGGCGATGACCGGTCTTGTTTAAGAATTCTGTCTCGGCGTCACACTTCCTGCCCACTTGTTGCTTGCCAGCAGTCATCTCCAGTCATTTGAGCCTGTTGGTAGAGTGCTCAAGTTTGGTAAAAAAACAAGATTAAGGAAATTCAAGATAAAACTAGCTTACATGTAAACTGGAGTCTGGAGCTAGCTTTCACAAAGTTTGGCCCAACAGGCTTGAAGCATCCCAAATGACTCCTTTGCCTTTCCCATGCCAGGTATTGGTTACACCAAAACTTTGGTTTGTCGCTCTTTTTGTTAAAATTGACCTTTCATGGTTACAAAAATAATATTAGAAAGAGAAATGGAAAGATAACAAGGACACACATCACGTCACACATTGGACAGCTCGTGTTGTTGTGGTTTGAAGCATATATAGATGATATTTTTGTTGCTGCACACAAATGATTTAATAAAAGGCTTGTGACGAATTATCATGCTTAGGCCGTGTTTCGTTGGTGTCTAACCTTTCCAAGCCTAACTTTAATCACGCCACATATTCTTAAGCAGGTGTTTGGTACATGGCAAGCCGCATTTTCTTAACTTATTGGTCCACATGTCATACAAACATTGCTACACTCGTGCCTAATAACGTGTTGACCATATTTTTATGACAAGCCACGCTTGACTAAGGTTAGTTGTGATATGTTATAGTCATGCACCAAACAGGCTATTGTGGCACTTTCACAGCCCCTTTGGGCTCACGGCGAGAGCAGCACACCATTGCGCGAAACGTGCTTGGCAGATTGAAAAACGAAATCAGAATAGAATAATGAACTTATGTACTCCTGCTCCACACATGAACATCAAAATATTAATTCCTGATATATGGAATATCTGATCCAATTTCTGTTTGGTCGTCCTACTATATGTTCTGTTGCAACCAGAAATGGACGAATTCATCATTCAGAGTATGCTCTGATGCTTGACGGCGACCGCATCGCCAGCCTGAGCTCGCCGCCATGGAGAAAGCCCGCGTACCACCTCGCCGAGTGGCGGGCGTACCTCGTTCTGCCCTCGGCGCCGAAGTCGACGCCGTAGAGGCCGAACTGGAAATTATAACCGAACAGGAGCTCGAAGACATCCAGGAACGACCACACAAAGTAGCCGTGCACATTCGATCCGTTCCTGTCATCAGAACATACACATTTAAAGACGGCAATCACCACGTCAACTTCGTGAAGTTGATGATATCGCTAGTCCTTTCGTAAATTTTGTGCTACCTGATAGAGAGAAGCGTCGCCTCGATGTAAACCTGCAGGTAATGCGACCTGAACTCGTCGTCGTACACGGACCCGCCTGACGGATCTGGCTTGTGTCCAGCTCCTGAGAGAAGGGGCGCATATGTAGCTCGTTAGTCTTTCCATCCACATCAGAATTATCAGAAACCTAACAGATTATTATTTCAGTAGTTCACCGTTCTCGTAGATCACAACAGGAGGATTACGATACTTCACTTTCACATAATCCAGTAATTTCAGCAGAGCCCATGGCGCCTCGTGGTTTTGGAGCCTTAGGCTAAGCTGTTGGATTTTCGACAGATAAACATAAACCTTCAGCTTATCTTGCTGCAAAAGAAAATTGTTTTCCCTCTAAATAGAGAAGAATAATATCACATAACCATACCTGGTTCCCTGAGCTCTGAAATGGAGCTGCAAAAGAATTTGGAAAAGGAAAATAAAGTTACTGATGATATAAACAAGCTTCGATTCCTCGTAAATTTTCTTAAAAACTATTTCATTCCTTTGTCATTATTTCATTGATGTAGAACAGTCTCACAGTTCCTACCTGTGACGAATTTGGCTGCTGTGTCGCCGGTGTAATCTCTCAGCGCCTGTTTCAGCTGGCTCAAATCTGCCTCAACATAAATTGCACCGTAGTGGTTGATCCCCATGAAATCGAAGGAGCCGCGAACCCTCATCGACTCCTCAGCCGTCAACGTCGGTAGCTTTGATCCTGCGTTCCTCCTCATTACCAGCGGATAGTCTCCATACACCAAAGGATGCATGAACCTACAAAATTAAAAGGTCAACCAATGAGTCGTGAGTTTAGATGTAAATAGATGTTCCAAGCGATAATTTGATGAAGAATTTGAGAACTGATATTTGTAGGAGTAAGCATCAACCATCCAACGAAGAAATCAGTCATCCTTTTAGCAGCTGCCACATCCTTCGGTTCCTGCGTCGATGGCTCGAACCAGAAGGCCAGCAAAGTGAGCCCAATCTGTCCTCCTTGCACGGCCTGAACCAACCTTACGGGATTGAGATCAGTCATCAGTCACGTATCTTGCTAGTACAAATGATCGCCATGGAATCACATAATCAATCAACTTAACCTGGTACTTGTCTCTGTACAGGGACACGGCAGAGGCGTGAGCAAGCAAGAGGTGGTGACCGACGATATATGGCTCCGTTGTGGAGTTGCCACCGGCGCAGTTGTCGCCAAACGGGGAGGAGCACCGCCGCGGCGGGAGGAAGCCGAGGTCGTACCCGCCCAGTGGCTCAATATTGGGCTCGTTGAGAGTGGTCCAATGCTTCACCCTGTCGCCGAAGCTCCGGAAGCACACCTCGGCATACGCCGTGAAATCATCCCTGCATTCATTATTAGTCAGCATAGATAGAGGTCACTTCACCTTATCAACTTCACAAGGGGAACAGGATGTTATAGTTTGTACTACCCGGAGTCATAGTCATTACATGAATCTAGGACTTAGCAGCCCGTTGTACTCGTCTTGAAGAGCTTGGGGGAGATCGAAATGGTATATTGTTGCGTGAGGCTGTATTCCTGCGTTTTCAAGTCAGAAATTCATCAGCAGGCCACATCCAACAAGTGCAAAGAACACAAGAACGGTAGAAGGCTGAAAACTAGTTACCATAGCTCAGGAGTTCATCTATTAGATTGTTGTAGTACTCCAACCCCTTTGGGTTCACAGCTCCTCGCCCATCTACACCGCAGACACATAGAAATGAGACCATACATGTATTGTCTGCTATCGTACATGTAAATCCTCGATACTACCGGACCTTGTTGCAAAACATGACATACCTGGAATGATCCGTGGCCAGGCAATGGAGAACCTGTACGCCTCCAACCCCATCTCATGCATCAGCTTCACATCCTCCTGCCATCATCATTATTTAACACGAATCAAGTCTACAGAAATGAGGGATGGTCTCCAAACCGAAATTCGGGCACCACCACACAGCAGAATTTAGAGACAAGAAGCATGCCTTGTACTTGTGGTATTGGTCAGCAGCGACATCTGCGGTGGCATGGTTGGGAGCGTAGCCTCCAAGAACACACAAACAAAAATTTAGCTTGGTAGAATTGAACGGTACTGGGCTTGAGCGTAATCGAATGAAGGCTGGTGGAGGCTGACTCACCGCCGTGCCCGTACGTGTCCCAGATGCTGGGCTTCTTCCCGTCCTCGTTCCACGCGCCTTCCACCTGCTCAGTGTTTCGAACAGCAGCATGATCAGTCCATGGCCGTAGTACGTACACACAGGACAGGAGTGTGATTGAAAATCTGAGCAACTCTCCTTGAAGAGAAGAAAAGAGAGAAGAAGGTAGGTAGGAAGAGCAGCAGAAAGGTGTTTAAGGAAGACAGTGCCAAGTTGCAGGGATAAAAGAGACGCGATCAGTACTGATCCCAACCCGGTACTTCTGACGACTTGTGGCAATACTAAACTGACGGAAGCATTTGGCAAATTGAGATCGCGCACCTGGAACGCCGACGACCCGGCGCCGAAGACGAACCCCTCCGGGAAATCGCGCCGCGTGATCGCCGCCGCCTCGACGAACTCGACCGACGCGACGGCGACGGCAAGAGCGAAGCCGAGCGCGCGGAGCCGCGACCTGCCACCGCCGCTCACCTCCATGGCCAGACGCGAGACAGCAAATTGCCGGTGAAGTCAGGCGAAAAAGAACAGAGCACCACCTTTTCCCGATTGAGTGTCCAGTCCACGTCTGTTTTCGGTGGCCCGTCCACTCTAGAAACAGAGCAGAGCAGGGGCGACGGACGTGTCGTGTGGGGGAGTGACAAATATCTCGCGCGCCGCCTGACCGACACGTTGCGCGCCGCAGCCGCTGTCAAAACAGAATGACTAAAGAAGAATGTTTAGGAAGCGTCTAGGGAAGCAGGTGCCTACCCGGTGAGTGATCACCTCATCAGCCGCGGCGTGTTAAAGCGCGGATTGGCTAATTGACACGTTAACAGGCGGGCGAGGGGCGACGGCCGGTCCTGTGACCTGTCTTAGAATTTGGCCACTTGTTGATTGCGGCCACAGACAGGTCCTCTCCGCATCGCCGGTCATTTCAGCCTGTCGGTTAAGTGCTCACAAGATTACTTTACGTCTGAAATTTCAAGATATAACGGGCCTACATGTGCTGAACCCTTCAAAAAGTTTGTCTTACCTAACAGGCTAGAAGTTCCAAACGGCTCTTCTTCTTTGCCTCTCTCATGCCCAGGTAACCAAAAGTCTGGCTTCTCGCTCGCTTTGTTGAAATTGGCCTTTCATGGTTACGACAAGGATAGAGAGAGAACTGGAAACATAACAACGACACATCACATCACACATGCCCAAAGAAAGGGCAAAACCATTTCCGATTTCTGAAACAGTTTGAACACGTGTGCAATTTGTATGAGCATAAAACGTTTCTTTCTTCACTGCAGATTTGAATTTTGAACGTTCAATTCCAAATACTCGTACAGCTTCCGCCCGACTTGCACGTCTGGAAGGATCAACTCATACACATGTATTCGGTTTTTTTTCCCCTACCACTGCAATTCGTACAAATATTCGCAATAAGACACAACTTTATTGACTTTACAGCAACCATACAGATTGAAACTTACATGCTACAGGTATTGTAATTCACACAAATTCCAAAACTTGCCTTGGCGAAACAGCTAGACAGCAAATTACTCCCTCTGTTCTGATATATTTGACGTTAGGACCGCTGCCTTAGTTCAAATCAAATAAATCAAAACAGAGGGAGTATCCTAAACTGATTTTGTATTGCTTCAAGTGAAAACCAGTTCTGTACAAGAAAAGCAAACAATTCCAAGTCATGCTGCCATAGTTTCAGCTCAGCAAGCATAAAAGGAGAAACGGAAAATACGTTGTCATACTTAAGCAGTCTTTGGCTTGGGCTTGATTCTCTTCAGTTGTGAGTACGCGAAAACTCCGGCAAGGGCGATCGCAGTACCTACAAACCAAAAGTCGCCAGTTAGAAGTTAATGAAACTTTGTAACCCTGGAGGGAAAATAATCAAATTAAAAATAATAATAATAAAATTACCGAGAGAGTTGATAGGAGAAACAGGTGTCTTGAAGAACAAAACTGACGTTACAATGACCACCACACGCTTAACACAGTTGCCCACAGAATGAGTAACAGGGGACACCACTGCGAGAATCATGTACGACACCTACGATAGAAACAACAGAAACAATCAGCAACTGTCAGTGAAGCATATATGCAAAGAAAGAGTACATCAAACGTCAGCAAACAGGGTCATTGATTAACTCATGTACAATTGTTCCTTCCTTCCAGTTACAGGCGGTAGTTTAACAAACACAAGTCACACGATCACGAAAAGGTTTGTATATACACCCTCTGCCAGGCCGCTGGATGTGCCATGGCAATGACAATGTTAGACCATTGCCTCTTTGTAGTGAGAATATGGTACCATTCTAGTTAAGATAGCTCGAAACTAAGATACCTAGAAAGTCTCAATTGAAACTGACAGTTTTGTGGTATTCCCTCTGTCCCAAAAGAGTTTTAGCTCAAGGCATGGAAATTAAGAAGACGTGGAAAAGGAGGATGCACATGAAACGAAGAGAGAGGTAGAGATAGAGATATATTGGAAAGAGAGAAAGATGCATTAAGAAGTGAGAATGACGAGGATTTTGGGAAACCTGGAGATGGCAAAAGTGTAAAATAATATGGGACGCAGGGAGTATCTCACAAGCATGCACAATTAGCTTTGTACAAAAAAAATTAGGTATACTACAAATTAATGCACGATGCTAAAGAAAATTAGGTATACTACAAATTAAAACTTTTCGTGGTTTACTTTCTGAAGACTGTAAATGCAGCAGGAAGCAGTTCTTAGTTCTTCATCCCAATTGCAACATTACAAGAACTGCTGCAGGCAATATAAGAAGCAAATACTTCTACGGGACAAGCAAGGGAAAGTAAATATGACACAAGAAGAAAATCACAAACTGCGCTCTCCAAGTCAGGATATGGATCCACTAGAATGCACGGGAAAGTAACTTGATTACTAACCTGTTGGTACGCGTGGAAACAGAGTGCAGCAAGCAGAGACCTTGTGAGTACCTGTTGTACATTCAGACCCTGCATTCACATGAACCCAGTAAGAATCCGAATTGATGCTTATGCAAGCAATCTTTTTTATACATGTACTTTGTTTTTTTCTTTGTTACAAAAGAAGGAAAAACAATTTAACATTGTGATACTCACAGCAGATTGCAAAAATGTAGGAGTGATTTTGACGCCTTCCGTAAAGAAGGTTACAGGGGCCAGTATGAAAAATGACATCACTGTAATGATCGAGAAGAGATTGATGTTGTCCAGTGATTCCTGCTCAAGTGGAAAATTAAGTGAATTAGGAATCAGATATAACATTGCACAATGAATGAAAATGAGAAACAGAATAAATCAAGGCAAGTCCATAGAAAGGGAATATCTTTAAGATGCTAACTTTTATATATGATTTACCTCTTTATCTTTCTTAACCATCAGCTTCTTGCTCAGAACATTCCGTGACTGGAAGGTAAGATTTGAAGCCATTGCACTCCAGAAACCAGCCCTATTGTCATCAAATTACCACCAATTAAAACATTAAATAACAGATCTCAGAGATATTCAAGGATAAGATTTTCTAAACAGCATTATTGATGTACAAGTGGCAGGATAGATACTTTTCAAACAAGCCGAGAGTGCATAATATTATCGTTATAGCCTTTAGGTGTAGTCGAACACCACAATTACCTTTTGAAAATAATGAAATTGCATTAACACATCATTGCATACCCTACTTTCCAGCAAGTAATGAACTTATTGAGTAATTGAAAATGGAAAACAGGACACTGCGAAAACTATCATTAAGTACGAGCCTACTAATGTAAAATGGGACACTGCAAAAATTATCATACACACTATGACACTAAAGGCTAACCGCATAACAAAATGGTACCATATCAATGTGGTAATTTGAACACTGTTTCATATAATTCATTCAAGAGTTCATGTGAAGAGTAGGCAGGTAATCAGTCGAACAATGATGTACTTTCTCTTCTTATCAGATGTACATATTTTTTTCTAGATGATATGCATAATCTAAATATCAGATATAAATTGTATAAAAAGCGTAAACAGTGATGTTGCATACATTAATACTTTGCTTCATATTTATACTAGATATAACATTGCACAATGTATAGCTATCGATTGTATAAAAAGCTAAAATTAGAATTGAATGCATTAATAGCCCCATTCATGTTCGGGGATATGGACAGGAAAACAGATAAATGAGAAAACCGAATAGCTTTTTCCCTATAATTTTTTTTTGTTGAAAACGTAGGAGAGCTGCGCTTCATTATACTAAGAAAGGGGGTAAGAACCCAATACAACACACACCACAAACAGGCCCATAATACAAAGATACACAGCCCTCCTGCGTGTTCGAGGGAAAAAAAGAAAAGAAAACTGAATAACAGAAACAGCTCAAAAGGCAGAAACCAACTCTCTAAAGTTCAGTTTGGCAAAGCTCGGATTTGAACGACAGAACATGTTACATACCAGTTGAAGGAAGCCTCAGTAAGAGATGCCAATCCCACACCACCAACGATTGGAAGAAGAGATAGTACAACCCAAATAGTAGGTAACTGCCATGCCATTGCCATTCATGTATTGGAAGATAGATAAAGCTCTTATAGATATACAAATGTATGTTATGTGTGGCATTTGTACAGGAATAGAAAAAGTTACCTCGCCGAGGAAAAGCGCGGAAAGAAGAACTGAAAAGAAAGGTTCCATAGCCTTGATGGTATGCGTAAATGACACCGCAACCTTTCCAAGGCTCATATTGGTGAAAAGATTGCCCAAAGTATGGACCACAGCAAGAGGAAGGATGGCGAAAAGCTGGAAGGATAAAAAGAAAATAGAAATCAATAACACAAGTTAAAGAGATGCTCTATGCCAATAATATACAAATCCAATTAAACACTGTAAGTTTGTCAAAAGATTTTAGAGATGTACCTGTGCTCCAGAAATCTTTGGTCTCTTAAGAATACCAGTGGCCCACATGAACGCAGCCACCGCACTCCCAACGGTAAACTGAATTAGTGTAATGTTTATTGGGTATGGGAAAACCTTGAGAACCTGTCACATATTGTAATAGCAGATGTAAGTTGCAATCCAACTTCAGGCAAAATCAATATAAATCTTTCATATTATTCCAGGAAAACAAGAGGTCTAAGCTAGTTTCTAGTAATCACAAAACATGTACATTGAACATAAATTTTGCATGCTCAACAACAAGTAAGAGTGACAAAAAAAAAACACTAAATACAAGGCCGCAAGATTCTGTCTAGAAATGCCAATTGTGGAGCAGAAATAGGAGACTCGGGGAGTACCATTACTACAACTAAGAAATTGTCAGCGGCATAGGCCAGACTACTGGAAGATATAAGGTTCACATCAAAACTGAAAGTTTGCGCCTTGTTTCCAGTTTAAAGCAACAAGTATTTGGTTCTCAACAAATGATGTGACAGTTGAACATTACAGTAATTCGGAACAACTAAATGTTCTATTCCAGATGCCTGAGAATCTCAAAATAGAACCACATCATAATATTGCTCGATCTCATTTTGAAGCGGCAAAAATGGTTTGACACTCCAGACATTTGAAATTTGTTTCAAGTTATGTGCAGCATTGTTATAGAAACAAATCTGTTTGCCAGGAACTTCAAGATAGACATTTAGGATACATTTAGATTTCAACAGAGCATATTTTATTTAGCAAAATAATCTCAAAAACTCATATAATACAACGAAATAATGACCCCTACAAGAAAACATAGGACACATATATTTGCAGGGAAGGAAATTGCATCATACCAAGAGCAGGAAAGAACATCTAGTTTATTAAAATTAACATTCCAATTACACAGTTTTGGCAAAATAAAGTCCAATTGAGCAACACATGCCGCAATAGATGTCCAGATTTTGAGTAATTAAATTCGAAGTGAAACTCTATCTAGAACAATAAAAAAGCATTCGTTCTAGCTGAGCACGCAGGAGCAAAAAACAAGTATTACCGTACCAGGGTCGCGCCATTTGAACTACCAGGAAATCGATGTAAAAATCATCTCACTCGCGCAGTCGGCACTACTGAGTACTGACAACTGTCACTGAGGATTGCGCGCGGAACCGTATCTGACTCACCTGCTTGTTGTAGATGTTGAAGTAGATGTTGAAGAGGTACCAAAGGCCGAAAGCCGCGCCGAGCTGCAGCGTCTTGAGGAGGCCGCCGCTTTCCTCCCCCGCCTTGGCGGCGTCCCCGGCCGCCGCGCCGCACGCCACCTGGCGCTGGCTGGCGCCTCCCGTCGTCCTCTCCCGGTCCGGCGAGACCGGCAGGAGCCTGGCGCCGAGCCCGAGCCCCCGCGCGGCCACGGCGCCGCATCGGGCGGGTACGGCGGCGGAGGAAGAGGAGACGCGGAGCGGGCGGGCCGGGAGGAGCGGGTGCGCGGGGCACGGCCGTAAGGCCGCGGCGGTCTGCATCTCGTGAAGGTTCTAGAAGGAGTGGCGCGCCGCTTCCAGAACCTTCGGCAGGCGGGGAGATTGGTGGAGCAAGCAGTCGAGGCGGCGCCGGGGAGCAGGCAGGAGGGTCGCGCGGGTGCGTGTGTGGTGCGGGGCTTTGGTGAGATTTTAGCAGCGAGCGCGGGATGAGCTTAGCGCCAAGCCAAGGGTAGGGGGAGATCCGTTGGCCTGATGGGTGGGGTCCGCGGTTGACTGTGTGGACTGGGTTGGAGAGCAACGACGGGGGCAACGCGCCAAAGCGCGCCCGTGGAACGGAGCGGGGGGTGCGGGCCCACGTGGAAGTGAGACAGGGCGTCGTCCCGAGGATAGAGCTGCGATAATGCGATGGTGACACGTGGGGTTTCAGTTCAACGTGAGCTGGGTGAGGCGTCGTTCGTGATGAATTGCGAAGAGGACGCACAACAAGGAGCATGAAGTTTTATATAATCTACCTGTGGTTAAATGAAGCAGATATGAGCTCTTTTACTTAATTTGAACAGAGTAAGAAAAAAATAGTTCCAAAATGTCGGCTTATACGGGCGTGCAAGGGTTTACAACCACTCAAAGTGAAGCAAATTGCAACATGCTCTTTTGAACGAGCTTTTTAGCATTCATAAAGACAAATATATTTTTGCCCTCGTTGTAGTTTATTTAAGAAACCGTAATGCTGTAGTGTAACTTGAGGATAAACTTAAGCCCCTGATGCCTCCGGTCCTGAATATTTCAGGAGGTGCCGTTCATGTTTCAAATCAGAAATATAAATTATTATAATCATGTATATTAGGAGTGTGGGAGGAGATAGTGGTTTAAAATTGGAAACAGAACTTGTGTTTGGTTTGGTAGCTTAGTCCAATACTTGAATAACTAATAAGATATTGTATTGTGGTGGACAATATTTCGGAATGCGTTTTCAGTCGGTATTGCATAACGAGTGACAAGGCTTGCAGAACAATGGAGGCCCGTAAGAGGGGCTCTTGTCGCTTGACATGAGATGGTGGAGGATCGCACTGACGAGCTCATCCATGTGCTCCTGCGCGTCAACCCATTGTCTTCTATTGTCTGTTGGAGCCAAAAGCATGTCGTTTTAGATTTTGACAGCCCATTTGGACTCTAGTGCCCTTGCATGGTCACTACTCTAGGCGCCCACAAGCATACTCCGACAGTTAATAATCTCTGGTGTGCAAAAAGAGTGGTGTCGACCTCAGCAGCCAGAGCTTTTGCTTTGGGATTGATGGGCTTAACCGCGCGGGGTGGGAGGCCTATTGACTACTCCCTCCGGAGAACGTTGATGTTTCCGACCAGCCGGATGAAAAAAAAAAAAAAACTGCAGGAGGCTGTCGGGACGTCATCATTTGGCGAACCGAGGGAGTATATGAATGCCACGCAATATAATTCAGTGCGGGTACAATGAGAAATTAGCCCTCTAATTAATCTCTCGTTGATAGTATGTGGTCACTCTAAACTACTGCATCAACGATTTGACATGACTCGTGTGATAGCATAACATCTCGATCTTGATGAATCTCATGAATTGGTCTCAACAAGATTTGTTTGATGAGAAACATAAACCAACGAGGCTGAATTCAGTAACGAGGAAGTGAGAATATTCTGTAAGCAGAACGCCAAAATTAATTACGATAACTAGGAGTACTTTCTTCATTGAAACTTCACCAGAAACTAGGCCGCAAAATAAGCATGAAGGCACTTATCAGATCAGGACTCATACTTGGGACTGGCGAACCTTACCAAAATGAGCTAAAACTGAACCAAATTAACCGAGTTTTCTAGGGAAAATCAATGGTGAACATTCAGTTTGGCCATCCAACGCATGGACAATGACTCATGAGCCAAACAGTAGTAAAGGACTGATGAATGACTCGTGGGGCAAAACAGTAACCAAATGAAACTTTTTTGTTTTGCTTGCTAGGAACCGTGGAACACAAGTACTAGTTTTTTTGTTCATGTTCACATAATTTGTTACTCCATCAGTTCTTAAATTGATGTCGTCATTGACTTTTTGAGTTATGTTTGATCGTTCGTCTTATTCAAAATATTACTCAAATACGCAAAATTATAAGTTGTGCTTCAAATTTCTTTAGTGATAAAACAAATCATAACAAAATATATAAGAATTTTTTAAAAAAATGAATAAGACAAACGGTCAAACATAACTAAAAAAAATCAACAGAGACATCAATTTAAGAATGAAGGAGTAAGCAGATTGCTAATGGACTAAGGTAGTAATATATTCTCACTAAAAAGACATCAGCACTTCAATATTATAAATTTGTTTGAACCACTCTGCAAAAAAATAAAAGGCTAAAGAGGCCCTTAGTGTACCAATTTGTTGTTTTTACACATTGTTAAGATAAGTTGTAACGCACATAACAAGGGCCACAATATATTGATGGCAAGGATGTCAGAAGGAAAGGCATGTAGCTTTTCTCGATTCTGGGCGTAGCATCTCGTTGGGCTATTGCGAGAACAAGGGATTTATCCTTGTTGAGTTGGTTGCAAGGTAACAAATAGCGAATCGCGGGTTGGTAGCGAATTGGTGTTTTGGTAGCGGATTGCGGATAGCGGCCGCTATTGCGGACGCAAAGTTCCAATGGCAAAATTCAAATTATCCTCACAATTTTGGGATAATGAACCATCTTCCAAAGACATTATGCCCAGTTCAGGTTGTGAGACTCTAAAGGAGAGCACCCACACCGTTGGTAGATCATAATGCCGGCAAGCAACACTGTAGACAGTCATGACGGTGGCCACGGATCGATAGAGCGGACTGATATTGCGGCATGACACAACGCTATTGCGGCTTGATACAACGAAATTGCGGGGCGCTAAACGCAATTGCGGCCGCAAAATTACAACATGCTACCTTCGAGACGCTACCTTGATGCGGTAGCGTTAGAGGTCCGCTACCGCAATTGCGGCCGCAATAGCGGCCGCTACCAACGCTAATGTAACGATTAATTCCCTTCTCCCTACTCACTTTTTTACCGACTGACATGAGAAGGTAAATCTGTGTTGTGTAGTGACACTGAAAGATATGATCGCATTCATGTTTTTAGTTGCTTTAATTTGAACGCCAAAGAAAGTGTAAAACTGATGTCCTAGTCTGCAGCTTAGCAGGAGATAGCGTTAGCGTGACTTACCATAGAAAGCAAAACTGCATTCACTAAATGTGCACAAATTCAGGCTGTGTTTATTAACGTTTCAACTGGCATTATTGTTTTTTTCGAACAAGTCAACTGGCATTATTGTTGTGTTGGCTTTTCTACACTCAACGGAAGCATCTCGAGCCGAGCTCCTCTACTCGGTCATCTCCCTGCTTCTAAGCTCGACCAACCTACGCTATTGTAACGAGGCCCTCTAGGCAGCTATTCCGTGATCAGCTCGTCGGTTGCTTGTCTATTAGTTCTTTTTTTTTTTTTGGTTATGTTGGGTATAAAAAAAGGTTACAATTTCTTATTACCTCCGCTTCAACTCCACTGCGCCTAATCAAACGCATAAGGTCATGTAGCTGAAGCTAGCTTCAGCTGATGGTCATAATCGGACAATTGCATTTAACGCAATAGCATCAAGTAGTGGCGCACACACGACAAGTTGATGAATGGATGAGATGTGGAGAGAAGAAGGATCGGATCGATGCTAGTAGTCAACTGCTCTGCTTCGCGTGATATGTGTTCAGAGCCGCATTAGGCATAGGGACATGACCTAACATGTTGTTAACTGCAAGTCAACTGACAGCGTGCAACTGAGTATTGCGTAGAACTGCTTGCAGCTTGTGGAAACGTTGACTTGGGCAGTATATGCATCCTTTTGTAGTAGCATCACTGAGCTAAGCACAGCCTTCAAACAAAACCCAAAGGACACTACTGTTTGAAACAAGCATTACAGTTGTATCACTGAGCTGAGCACCCCATGAAGTACAGCAATACCTCACCCACATCCATACTGTTCCTTGGCCTCCTCTTCGTCTTACTCTCGAGCTCGCAGACGCACCACGGCGCCACTGCATCATCGTTCCCACCACCCAAGCATCATGGCGTCCACACAAGGTCCTTCCCGTCCTGCCTCGCCGCCTCCGGGATCCGCAACTTCTCCCTCGCCGGGTCTCCGAGCTACGGCCCGCTCCTCAACTTCTCCATCCAGAACCTCCGCTTCGCGCGGCCGTACCTGCGCAAGCCGGCCGCCGTGGTGCTGCCCGCCTCGCGCCACGACCTCCAGCGCGCGATCCTCTGCGCGCGCGGCGCGTCGCTGGCGATCCGCGTCCGCAGCGGCGGGCACAGCTCGGAGGGCCAGTCGTACACCGTCTCCGGCGGCGCGCCGGACGGCCGGGCCGTGGTCGACGTCCCCTTTGTCGTGATCGACCTGATGAACCTGAACCGGGTGCGCGTCAACGCCGCGGCCGCCACCGCGTGGGTGCAGTCCGGCGCGACGCTCGGCGAGGCCTACCTCGCCGTGGCGCGCGCGTCGTCGCCGCGGCTGCGCCGGAGAAAGACGACGTCCCTGGCGGCGGGTTCGGGACGCTGGCGCGGAAGTACGCGCTCGCCGCGGACAACGTGCTGGACGCGCTGCTCGTCGACGCCGAGGGCCGCGTCCTGAACCGGCGCGCCATGGGCGAGGACGTGTTCTGGGCGATCCGCGGCGGCGGCGGCGGCGGCAGCTGGGGCGTCGTCTACGCCTGGAAGATCCGGCTCGTCGAGGTTCCCAAAACCGTGACGGTGTTCACGCCGACGAGGAACGGCACCAAGGCCGCCCTCGCCGGGCTCGTGCACCGGTGGCAGTTCGTCGCGCCCGCACTGCCCGACGAGTTCTACCTCTCCGTCAATCTCACCATCGGCGGCCCGCCCATTTGGCAGCAAGAAGACGCCGTCATAAGCGTCTTTCTCGGACCGAAGGAGCTGGCCTTGTCGGTGCTGCGAGAAAAGTTCCCGGAGCTGGACCTCGCCGAGGCGGAGGTGTCGGAGACGAGCTGGATCGAGTCGGCGGCGCGGCTCGCCGGGCTGAGCTCCGCGGCCGATCTCGCCAGCCGCGTCCCCAACCCCAAGGCGGCCTCGCCGAAGCGCGCGTTCCAGACCAAGACGGACTTCGTGCGGCAGCCCATCCCGCGTGACGGCTTAACGGCGCTCCTCCGCTTCCTCGCCGGCGGGCCGCCGGGCGGGTACGTCAGCCTCGACCCCTACGGCGGCGCCATGGCCCGCGCCGGCGCCGGCGACACGCCGTTCCCGCACCGCGCCGGCGTCCTCTACGGCGCCGTGTACGTCGTCGTCTGGGAGCCCACCGCCGACGACGTGCGCGCCTGGTGGGACGTCGAGCCGTACTCGCGGTGGCTCCAGTCGCTGTACTGGGCCGTCATGCTGCCGTACGTGTCCCGCGACCCGCGCGCCGCGTACGTCAACTACCTCGACCTCGACCTCGACCCGCGCTTCGGCGAGGAAAGCATCCGCGTGAATAGGTCGTTGTCGGCGGTGGACCGGGCGCGGGTCACCTGGGGCGCGGCTTACTTCACCGTCGAGAACTACGACCGACTCGTCAGGGCCAAGACGCTCATCGATCCCGACAATGTCTTCAACCACGCCCAGAGCATACCACCGTTGCAGAAACAGGGCTGAAATTACACGAAAGAACACTTCTCATGAAGCCACTCATCCGTAAACACATAAACCATTAGATTGTTTTACTTATGTGAAAGCCAATATTTAGTGTAATGTTCTCTCGACTTTGAATAATGAGTGGCCATATGCATTTTATTCTAACCATTTCAGAAGAAAATGTAGCCTCTACTGTATTTGCAGAACTTCACATCAAAATTTGTGAACTATTTTGCCAAGCTCATAACAGTTAGCAAGCAGCACTACTTCTCCCGACCGCCGCAGTGATGATGGTGGCAAATTAACACATGCCCACGAAAAATGAGGAAACATAATATGCTTTGTATGAGACATCCAGTATACCAATCAGGCCTCCAACCTTAAAAGCAATAATTTTTGCATGTCTAAGTAGCTACTCCACCTGTTTCAATTTAGTTGTTACTCTAGCAAATCTCACAAAAGTTTCATAGTGTAGGGGGGCATGAGCCCCCACCCGCCTTACCACTGGATTCACCCATCAACTCTACGGTGATGGATTTGTGTCCGCCCCATTTAGAATCACACAACTTTCTATCATAGCGGTCATTTTTGCTTTCCAATGGCCCATTCAATAGTCGCTTCCAATTAGCATTTGGGTTTGCATGAAGTGCACATTGCATTGGCGATGCACTCTTCCCAACTTGTCAGAGAAAAGATTTCTATGCATATTATAATCCTAATGTCTTGGAGCATCTGGAAATGATTGGATGTTTAATAATATAGACCCAACGGTATAACGCTGTAGAGACATGTTCAAGAAGGAATTCAAGCTATTGATGCACAGAGCTAGAAGAAAGTATTTCAGAATGGATAGATACAATCTGATCGTAGCCCTTTTCTTCTTTTCGTTCTTTTATTCGTGAATTT
This sequence comes from Eragrostis curvula, assembly GCA_007726485.1. NCBI lineage: Eukaryota > Viridiplantae > Streptophyta > Magnoliopsida > Poales > Poaceae > Eragrostis > Eragrostis curvula. The sequence goes on from RWGY01000132.1 coordinate 54,690, forward strand.
GTACTTTGAGACCTTTACTCTTTTAATTTTATAAATATATCCAGCAGGGGGTGACCCCTCCTGTTCTCCTCAAAAAATATATAAAAACAACAACAACAACAACAACAACAACAACAAAGCCCTTTTATCCCAACAAGTTGGGTAGGCTAGCGAGAGATAAAACCTGTAGGAGTCAATAACAAGGGAGGCAACCCAACCAAAAAAGAAAGAACAAAAACATGGTAAAAAAAGAGAAAGGAAAGGGAGAAAAGGTAAGACCCAAGAGTGAAGGTAAAAAAAAAAGAGGGGAAATCAAGGTTTCGGCACATGGATTGCTTGCTTCTACTCTCTCACGTATTCCAATCCTTCATGTTCCTCTTCACCGACTCTGCCCATGTCAATGTTGTTGGAGAAAAGGTAAGACCCATGGCTAGCTCCTCAACAATATTCCAATCCTTCATGTCCCTCTTCACCGACTCTGCCCATGTCAAAGTTGGTCGACCTCTGCCTCTCTTCACATTTTCAAGATGTTGTATTCTCCCACTACATGCACATCTCCAAACCATCTCAAGCGATGTTTTATAATCTTTTTCTCAATTGGTGCCACCCCTAATCTCTCACGTATGTCGTCATTCCAGAAGGGGGCTACCGGCTAACGTCACTAATTAGCATATCTTTTCTAGTGATTTGATCGATTAGTACGCCTAGGTGATCGAGCTCCAAGGAGAAGGGGGCTACCGGCCTGGGAGCTAGTGCGGCGCCAAAGAGGCGTTCATGAGTGCAACCATTAGGTGGCACGATGCCCACGATCGGTTGCAGGAATGCATGTCGCCTGTTCACGCTCGCGTAATCTGGCACCACATCGCTCTAGCTCTGCCTTGCTCTAGTTTCGTGTCACCGCTCCCCCTGCGACGAGGGGATTATGAATTAGGGCTGAACATTGGACGGACTCGAGTACCGCGCTGCTAGCGCTGTGCCCTACAGCGGGGGGGGGGGGGGGGGGGGGGGGGTTGCTATTGTGATAGCCTCGTTGAAGTGCACGGAAGAGAGGAGTGCGCCCTACAGCGAGGCAGCTTTGATGTGGATCATGCCTCCAATTTTCTTCACTATTTATGCTCTCTATTTTTTTTATATATATTGTTGAGATCCTCTAAGTTGATTTTCGTAATATTTCAAGCAGGTTGCTAAAGGATGCATGCGAGAAGGTCAGGGCTTCACCTTCGAGGATCTCAAGGACATCAATAAGAATGCTGAGGACATTATGGAGTCCTAGAAGGGTGGCTGACTCAAGACCCAAAGCCGAAGCCGTTGCGACGTAGTACGGCTTGTTGGCTTCCTAGGGAATCCTGAACACCGTGATGGACTCTCAGACACGAATAGCGAAGGAGAACGTAGGGGGGGTCAACAACAAAGTGATTCTCATTATGAGCACAAGGATTACAATGATGTGAGAACTGACCCTACTTCAGAAACACGGGAGGGCCTATTTATAGCTTGATCAAGATAGCTACACAATGACTAACCTATCCTTGATCAAGAGGAATAATACACCAAATATACTGTACAAAAATGTTACAAAGGCATAATTGTTTATATTTTGCCCCTCTAAGATGGGAACCCTAGCTTCCTCGTCTTGGGTTGCTCCACGGGCCCCACTTGGAATCGCTTCGGGATTCCTCTTTCTCCGCGATGACTTCACTTCAACAATACAGCATGTCCTGCCTTCAGCTCACTTCTTGCACACCAAGGTAGATGACACATCATGGTCACAAATTAAATAAATGGCGAAGTGTTGTTCATCACTTTACCAATCACTCCGTCTATCCCCAATAGGGCTACGACCATTGATGATGTAGACATGATTGTTGTTCATGGACAGTGAATGCATACATTTGTAATTTTGTTCCTAAATACATCTTATCCTATTACATGTAGTTCGACATCATATTTAGTCAAGTGGACAAATTTTCCTTTGTCATCTATTTAGGAGATTTTAGAAAGTAGCATACAAAATCGAATAAAGTGAAAGTAGCATTAAACTTGTTTCATTAACCACAATATCTCCAAAGCCTCAGTTAGTAATTGTATCATTCTTATATAGGAGCATTATACCGAAAAGGGAAAATCCATTCTACTCCCAAGTGTAGCTACTCTCATTTTAAAAAACCACCTTGGGTATGTGTACATACCCATTTATCATTTTGTGCATGTCCACATACCTATTTTAAGATAACCTAATGACCACCTCAAAAAATTCCTTGGCAACCAATATTTTTTAGCACATAGTTTTATATCATTTTACTGGCATATGAAAATGGGTATGTCCATATACTCTAAGTACGTATATGGACATACCCAGCTGAAATATCACCTTAGATACTCTAGTATGAACACATACTCCATATTGATACCCTCGTTGGGTGAGATGCCCTCTTGATTGTGATATTTTAATGTGGGAGTAGCTACACATAAGGCTATCTCCAACGGTGGAGAAGACCAAAACCCAAACTAGATGTTGAAAACAAGGAAAATAGGATTCCAAATTTCTTGCATCTCCAACGGAAGGACCATTCCTATTCCCAAATCAGTCTCCGCCGCCGCCGGTCGCCGTCACAACAGAGCAATTCGACGACCCTCGCACCTGCGGCTCCTTGAAATCGACGGCGAGCCCCCGGTCCCTCGCGAAGACGACGCCTGCGACCCTCCTGCGCCACCGCCGCCGCCTCCAATGCCGTGCGCACGAGCAGGAGAACGCTGAGGAGATGGAGGGGAAGGAGAGGAACGCCGGAGAGGCGAGGAGCGCGGCGACACACTCCATTGAGTCTCGTGCTGCTGCTTGCGATGCCCGGCTCCGCCCCCCGCTTGCCTCCGCCCTCCCGCTCGTGCCTGCCTCCCTCCCGCGCCCTGGACGCCTCCGCCGGAGACGAGGACGCCACCGAGAAGGCGCCAGCGGTGGAGGCCTCGGTGGCCCGCGATGCCCTTCTTGAACTTGAGCAGCGCCGCCACGTCGTCGCCGGCGCTGGTTGGGCGGAGAAGCTCTTGGTCTCGCCGTCGCCCCCACAAAGAAGCTCTCATCCCCCTTCCTCAGCGCTCCCGCCTCCTTCCTCCGGCCAGGGGAGCCCGCGCCCACCGCCGCCCCCTCCCGCCTCCTTCCTCCGGCCAGTGGCGCCGCGCGCGGCCAGGCGGGCGGGTCGGCGCATCTCGCGGCAGGTGCTGGCGGGCCGCCGCCGGGCGCAGCGCGTGCAGACGCGAGGCGCACCTGAAGCGGGCGCGTGCAGCCAGGCAGGCGTGCGGGCAGGCTGGGCGGAGAGGCGAGCTCGTGCGCGGCGCCATGGAAGAATGAGAGTGGAGAAAGGAGGAAGAAAAGAGAGCGAAGCGGTACGGGCACGGTTGGTCGCGGCGTCCGTCTGCTGTATTTGTTGGTTGCCGAGGGGAGGAGGCGAATAATGGGACGTCTGTTTGGCTGTTCCGTTGGAGATGTCATTTTGATTATTTTAGACCCATTTTCACTATAATGCTCAATTTGGATCTACGGTTGGAGACAGTCTAAGAGTAGGAAAAATGCTTCCATACCTAAAAATCTTTTGTATAAATGCATTATATCTAAGGGTTTGAATGGAACGTACACAAGATGATATTTTGATTTACTCAACAACCTATAACTTTTCTCATTGTCTCTTCACATTGTGCACGCATTGATCATATCAGAGACATGTATGCATGCCACATAATCTTAAACAATACATCTCTATGAACTATGAACTACAAGCCGATGAGACCATTGCACTTTGGGATCACCTGGTGCATGCAACTCTTCACTTCCATGCAAATTAAGGCCCTATTTGATAGGGCTTCTCCAATGGCTTCTCTAACGGCTTCACATGTTTTTCAACCAAAGGGATGCTTTCTTACGTGCTTCTCCTTAAAAAAAAAGGAGGAAGCCGTATCAAAAAATAAGCTTCTTTTCTCTATGGCATCCTCATCTTTCCATATTTGTCCTTAAAAATATCGAGAAGCTGTAGACAAAGCTGTTTTGCCAAACGTTTTAGGCACAGCCGCAGACACAGCCAGCACAACCGTTTTTTTAAAGAAGCCACAGCCACGGCTGAAGTCGGCACAGCCACAGCCCTACCAAAGAGGCCCTAAATTCAGCCCTGCATTTGTAATGGTGGGATGCTCTGGGCGTTGCTGAAGACATTGGCCGGGTCAACGAGAGTGTCTCGGCCCGGTCGAAGTTCTCCGCGGAGAAGTAGGCCGCTCCCCAGGTCGCTCGCGCTCCGCTCACCACCGCCGACGCCGACACTTTTGTGCCGAGGTCGAGATCAATGTAGTTGACGTACGCGGCGCGCGGGTTTGAGGACATGTGCGGTGCCATGTACGCGCATAGCGCCCGGAGCCACGCCACGCGCGCCTCGCCGTCCTCGCCCGTGTCTCAGGTGACGCCGTACTGCACGCTGTAGAGGTTGCCGGCGCGGTGCGGGAACGGCGTGTCCCCGGTGCCTGCGCGGGCCATGGCGCCGCTGTACGGGTCCAGGATCACGTATCCCGACGGCCCCGTTGCCAGGTACCGGAGGATCGCCGCGACGGCGTCCCTCGGGATCGGACGACGGACGTAGTCCGACTTGTTCTTCCCTTAGCGTTTGCGCTTGGAGTCTCGGTTTGTGAGTTCCTCACTTCCTCCGCCGAGGTCTGCCCCGCGCGGCCGACTCGACCAAGCTCATTTCCGACACCTCCGTTTCGGTGAGACCCAGGTCCGGGATCCTGTCGCTCAGCACCGACATGGCCGGCTCCTTCGGGCCGAGAACAATCCCCGTGAAGGACACTGTCGCGTTGCCGTCGTCATCTTGCGATGAGGCAGCTGACCCGCCGATGGTGGGGAAGACGGAGAGGTAGAACTCGTAGGGCAGAGCCGGCCCGACGAACTGCAACCGGTGCACGAGCACCGCGACAGTGTCCACCGATCCGTTCCTTGTTGGTCTGAACACCGTCACGGTGGCCGGAACAGGGACGAGCCGGAGCTTCCATGCGTAGACGACGCCCCAGCTGCCGCTGCCGCCGCCGCCGCGGATCGCCAAGAACACGTCCTCACCCATGGCGCTCCGGTCCAGGACGCGGCCCTCGGCGTCGACGAGCAGCGCGTCCAGGACGTTGTCCGCGGCGAGCGCGTGCTTCCGCGACAGCAGCCCGAACCCGCCGCCGGAGACGTGCCCGCCCACGCCCACCGTCGAGCACGACCCGGCGGTGAACGCCAAGGACGACGACGCGCGGGCCACGGCGCGGTATACCTCGCCCAGCGTCGCGCCGGACTCCGCCCACGCGGTGGCCGACGCCGCGTCGACGCGCACCCGGTTCAGGTTCATCAGATCGATCACCACGAAGGGGACGCTCTGTTCGCCTGGTGTTACGGTGTATGACTGGCCTTCGTAGGCTGTGTCCGCCGCTGCGCACGCGGATGGCCATGGACGCGCCGCGCGCTGCAGGTCGTGCCGGGACGCCGGTAGGACTACGGCGGCCGGCTTGCGCACCCCGGGAACGGCGAAGCGGAGGTTCTGGATGGAGAAGTTGAGGAGCGCGGAGACCCGGCCCGGGAGAAGTTGCTGACGCCAGAGGCGACGAGGCAGGACGACAAGGACCTGGCGCTCGAGCCATTGCTGTCGGACAGAAGCCGCGACGCGGTGGCATTGCATTGTGCAGGTAGGAGCAAGCTGAGGAAGAAGCCGACAAAGAACAGAACACCAGGGTCAGTACTGCTACACATTTTTGTACTTTGTGTGTTCATTTAACTATAGCCGGTGCGAACACTATGATCAGTTCGAAGATTTATACTGTACTCAGAGTCTCAGACCATTTGTTGGTGTCTCCGTTGTTGAATGCCGCCTCATTCACTGTCTGAGCTTGTCATGTAGGTAAGCAAGTCATTAGATTAGGCAGCATGTACGGCGATTTTTCCTTTGAAGTTATCTAGGTGTAATACAGCGTAGTGATATACGTACGAGTCGATGTAGTTTTTGCAGCCTTGCAGGTGTAATACTTCTGCATATACTCATAAGCTACCTGATGCCCAATGCAAGACGAAGATCACGAAGTGTAGGATTTGTCCTGACCTGAGTCATGTCCAGACGACAATGGTCGTCTCGGCTACCGGCAGCGTAATCATGAAACTGTTCCTCTGTCACTAACCAAGCTCTGTTACGCTATTGTCTCCGTCCCGTCCCTAAATGTAAAGCTTACTAACATTCAAACATAAAATTAGTAAATGTGTTAAAAAATTACTATACCTTTCATTTTTAACTTATGAGATCAACTCATCCTTCCATCAATCCTTTCACCAACCCCAGAGTTTGTCTTATCTGTAAAACGTCCTATATTTAGGAAAAAATTATAACTTCAAAACACTCTACATTAAAGGACGGAGGGAGTAGTAAGCAAGCACTGCATATCCCACTTGTATTAAACATTCTTCTATATCAATGGTGAGACCCAATGATTCAAAAATAAAAATAAAAAATAAAAATGGTGAGCCCCAATGTTCAATTTCGTTTGATTTGCTATCCCACAAAACTGTAACAGTAATTACACATAAATAAACGCGTGTGTAAGGTTCCCTGCGAGATTGTACCATTATATTCAAATAATGGTACAATTTTGTTGGTTTTGACAAGCTCCCTTCACTCATGATTTATGGGATTTGCTATAGGCATCATTGCGTTACTGTGTGAACAAATACGCTTTGCATTTAATTCACAAAAAAAGAAAAGAAAAAGCACTTGTGTGACATGGAACATTTAAATAAGATCATGGAATAAATTGAATTGTAATACTGGAACCATGTGATGGAACATTTAAATAACTGTTGAGGGAAAAATAGCAATAAACTATTTTTGTTTAGGGAAATAGTAAATCAACTATTTGGAAAAAGAAATTAGAAACATGAATGAAGCATTTAGCATCCGGTATGCTCAAGCCAGGAGTCATAATGGGCCTACACGTGTAATTGGACTGGAGAGAAGGAATATTAGTCAGCCGAAGGGACACTAGTGATGTTCAAAAGGGCCGGGCCAAGCGGGTTAGCACGAAGCACGAATTTTTTTGTCCAGTCCAAGCACGGCACGGCACGATTAATATAGGGCCGTGCCAGCCCGTTAGCCTGTGCGTGTCGTGCCATGGGTCGAGGGTCTAGCACGACAGGCGGCACGGGCACGACACGAAATAGGGATGGCCCACCTAGCCTGATTTTAGCCCGTGTAGCCCGTTAGCAGCCTGAGAAGGCACGGCCTATTAGAAGCCTGTCACGGTCTGTTAGCAAAAGTTTTTGCTTGTAATATGTTTTCTTTAGACCATTCTGGTGGTGTTCTTGGATGGTTAAAGTTTTATTTGAATTCAAGTGGTTGTATTTACGAACTTGTGTGAATTTTGGTTTAAAATCTAGTCTTGAAATGATTTTTGTGCTGCTAAGGCACGAAATGATTTATAGGCACGAAAATAATTTAGGGTCTTTCGGCCCGGCACGGCATATTTAACTCATTGCGTGCCGTGCCATGAGCCGAAAGTCGAGCACGACGGGCAGCACGGCACGGCACGAAATTAAATGGGCCGTGCCTTTTAGGGCTCGGGCGGTGCCGTGCCGTACCGCCCGTTTGGGGACACCGCAGACGCTATTACCGGCCCAGCCCATCTCATGTTCCTCCCCTAAACCCCCCAAATCGAAGGGGAGAGGAGGAAGGGGAAAAAAAAAGCTCGCAGAAACAGAGGCGAAATGGCGGCCTCCGGCGAAGGCGCTTCGCTGCCGTCTCCGGCGGGCGGCGAGGACGGGCACCGCCGCCGCGTGAGCTACTTCTACGAGCCTTCGATCGGAGACTACTACTACGGGCAGGGGCACCCGATGAAGCCCCACCGCATCCGCATGGCGCACTCGCTGGTGGTCCACTACGGCCTCCACCGCCTCCTCGAACTCTCCCGCCCCTACCCCGCCTCCGAGGCCGACATCCGCCGCTTCCACTCCGACGACTACGTCTCCTTCCTCGCCTCCGCCACCGGCAACCCTGGGGCCCTCGACCAGCGCGCCGTCAAGCGCTTCAACGTCGGCGAGGACTGCCCCGTCTTCGACGGGCTCTTCCCCTTCTGCCAGTCCTCCGCGGGGGGAAGCATCGGCGCCGCCGTCAAGCTCAACCGCGGGGATGCCGATATCGCCGTCAACTGGGCCGGTGGGCTCCACCACGCCAAGAAGAGCGAGGCCTCCGGGTTCTGCTACGTCAACGACATCGTCCTCGCCATCCTCGAGCTCCTCAAGTTCCACAGGGTATGATGCGAATCTACTCTTTCTCTACGCTAATTGTTTTGGAGTTTAGATGCTCGGGCTGTTCGACTGTTTTATTATGGAAGCAGATGGCTTTGTTAGGTTATAGATTCAGATGCGAATTTTGAATGGCTTGTGGATATAGGATGCAATTGTTTGGGAGATTGGTGTTTTGATTTAATTTCGCGCCCAGAGTACAATGCTAGTCCTCAAGGGACTGTAGGTTGCAATGATATTCACAGGGGCAAGCGTCCCCTTCAAAGCTCATTTAATCGTCATGGTAGAGAGTTCATTAGGTTCTATATTTTGATGCTTGGATTGTTTAACTCTTTTAATCGTCATGGGAGAGGGTTTAATAGGTTCCAGATTTAGATATGCAATTTGGATGGCTTTTGGTTGCTGGATGAAATTGTTTCGGTCACTGACTTGGGATTTGATTCTGTGCCTGACGGAGCAAGATGCTAATCCTCTAAGAGTAGATTTGGAAATTGCTTTGAGTTTCACATTGTTTACCATTAGTGTGCACATACATGTTTACCATTAGATGCTAATCACTCAGCTAGCATTTCTTCTGATTTATAAGTATGTCTTTTTAGTGTTTTTATCTGTACATACATTTTTTCAATCTGTTTGCTGGATCTTTTAGGAAATGTTTCTGATGGACATTCTTTGCCCTTTATTTACTTTCTATTAGTGATGTTTTGGATAACGTACTACCAAGATAGAAGAGGGCCAGAACACACTCTAGTTAAAGCAATTTTTGATATTTGCTATGCTTTTCTTTGATGAGCTTTACTCTTTTTTTAGGGGATTCTCGAACTTTAATTCATGGTAGGAAATAGTATAAAGTTCATGGATGATATGGCTACATTATGGTTTGCTTATATAAAACTGATGGCTATCATACCCATTTCTTCCAGCGTGTGCTATATGTAGACATTGATGTCCACCATGGAGATGGTGTGGAGGAGGCTTTCTTCACTACGAACCGAGTCATGACGGTTTCCTTTCACAAGTATGGGGATTTTTTCCCTGGTACTGGACATATCACCGATGTTGGAGCAGGTGAAGGAAAACACTATGCTCTCAATGTTCCCCTGAGTGATGGTATTGATGATGCCACCTTCCGTGATCTGTTCCAATGCATCATGAAAAAGGTGATGGAGGTTTATCAGCCAGAAGTGGTTGTCCTCCAATGTGGGGCTGACTCTTTGGCCGGAGACAGGTTAGGTTGCTTCAACCTGTCTGTGAAGGGTCATGCAGACTGCCTTCGTTTCCTTAGGTCGTACAACGTTCCTATGATGGTTTTGGGTGGTGGAGGTTACACCATTAGGAATGTTGCACGCTGCTGGGCCTATGAGGTTTTATTTTTATCTCTTCCGCATACAGCTAATTGCAGTTGTTGTTCGAGAGTTTATCAGTGCTGATAGAATTGAGTTGTTGTAATGCAGACTGCAGTTGCTGTTGGAGTTGAACCTGATAACAAGTTGCCCTACAATGATTACTACGAGTACTTTGGCCCAGATTATACTCTTCATATCCAACCAAAAAATGTGGAGAACCTGAATACTGCAAAAGATTTGGAGAACATAAAGTAAGTAAACTGTTTGTTCTTTTGCTGGTCCATAAGCTTCTGTGTTGGGTACACTTGGGATGAAGCGATGATCTGTTTCTGTTGTTTTCCCTTTTAAGAATTTCATTTGAACTCAGATTTCCCTTTTTCCTTCTTGTACACATAAGTCGTCTGTATAAATAATTCATCTTATCTATGAAATGGTGGAATGTCTAAATGCCTTTTAGCCTTCTGAGAACTTTCCTTTCTTCCATTATATTGATTAGTTGATTTTAGTTTCTGCCATGTGGGAATAGTTATGTTACTCAATGTTGCATCATTTGGAAATCTGTCTTCCACAGTTCACACTTTGTGCCTAGCATATATTTCTGTAATTGCAGTGGCTAACCTCTCTATGCAAATCTTCAGGAGTATGATATTGGAGCATCTCTCAAGGATAGAACATGTACCCAGCACGCAGTTCCATGACAGGCCTTCAGACCCTGAACCTCCAGAGGAGGTTTCTCTCATGCCGCTGACACTTATTTTGATTTGATACATTGCTTTATTATATGCACCCATTGAGAATTTGTTTTGTAGCAAGAGGAGGACATGGACAAGAGGCCACCTCAGCGAAGCAGATTGTGGAGCGGAGGAGCTTATGATTCTGATACAGAGGATCCTGACAACTTGAAAAGTGAGAGTAATGACATAACTGCCAACTCACACATGCAGGTTTGTCCTACTTCTCAGTAGTTCTTGGCTTTTAGAATTGCTAATTGGCAATGGATGCCATTACCTACCGTGGCCATTCTGTGTTAATGATATGAAACTCTCAACGATTGAGACTGATGAGCTAGAGTTTGAGTTGTGAACGTGTTAGATATGCAAAAATCTAGCAATGGCCTAAAGCAGCATTGTGCACTTGTGATTGCAAAATTCATGTTTCTGGTCAGTACTCCTTCCAGATGATTGTGTTGTCTAAACTGGGAAGTTTGATCTTCTTTGCGCAGGACGATGAACCAAACGATGATTTGTAGAAGAGGCCCATGAGTTGCTGTGTTCTCTGCATTCCTTATCGTCGGCATGCAGGCTGAAGAGCATGATGATGGGCAGGAAAGCATTTCAATATGTGCTGGGATCCGTCCCCCCTGATCGTTTGTAACACAACGAATGTTTGCTCCGCTCCTAACTTTCCTGTTCGCCTGGTCGGCACATTTGTCGTGTTAGAGAAGAGATTGTGCGGGTATTACTTGGGTGCTCTTATGCATTCACGGCCCTTTTGTGTCGAATGATTACTGTGATGTTTCTATTAGAGGAAAATTGATTTCAGTAATTTAGGACCTATAATGACGAAGGTATTAACCCTTTTACGGTGCCTGTGCACTGGAGCAGAGTTGCTGTTCCTGGGGCTTGACCACCAGCAGATATGGTAACTTGTATGGGCATAAATACACAAACTATCATGTTTCTCCTGCCATGCATGCTTCGAATTGCTTGGAGCGTATTTAAGGTCTAATTACTGATTATTCGGGGTTCATGCGTTCTTACTTGCCATCCTAAGGATTTTTTTTTAGGGCAAATCGAGAGCTTTTATTCACTCCTGGCAGAATTACAATCTTTGGATGTGATATCCATGAGCTAGTCTGGAGTATCATCCACCCATGAACACACTCGAGTATTACATGAACTCATTCGTGCACAGCAATGTGCAGCCGAATTAGCATTACGCCTAACAAAAGAAATACGAAAACCAGCAAAGGACCTGCCCAGCTCTCTGATTTCATGCCAAAGACAGCAATAGTTGATCGACCACCTGATTCAGCTTTGAGATAGTTGACCAAAGTGAGATTGTCCATCTCTAAAATGACTCTGTTGATGCCTCGTGCCACAGCCATCAACAGCCCATCCCTCGCCGCGAGTGCCTCGACTGTGATCACATCAGGTAGTTGCTCATGCCATCTAGATTCCGCCGCCAGCACCACCCCATCACTATCCCTTAGCACCGCACCGCCACCACCGGACAAGGACTTAGCACTGAAGGAGCCGTCTGTATTCAGTTTGCACCAACCCTCCTCCGGAGCATGCCATCTCTCGCAAGATTGAGATCCTCCATACAAAGCATATTTTCCACCATCCCGGCAACATGTTTCACTGCTGCTCTTGCCTCCCACTGTCGCTTGCCATGGCGACGTCCATTCCTTCCAGTCCACAACGACCAAATCCCACAGATAAAGATTGATACATCCTCTTGCGGGCAGCACTTCCCCATCAGAAGGTCAGTCGTCCAAGTCAACGGGTGAAGAGATGGTAATTTCTTTCCCGTGACTTCTTTCATGGACTGCCAAAATTTCTTCGCGAACGAGCACTGCACACTCACATGAAACAAATCTTCCACCGAGTGGCCACAGTCTTCACAATGACTTTCCTTAGCAATGTGCCTTCTCTTCAGTTCCGCTTTGGATGGCAGAAAATTATTCACCACTCTCCACCAAAATATACGCACCTTCGGTGGAATTTTGAGCTTCCACAAATGTTTCCACCATTGGCCTGCCACTGACGAGCCCTGTCCATCACCTTCCTGTGTCTCCCTCTGCATTTGTTCCCTTTTTAGGAGCCTATATGCAGACCGGACTGAGTACTGACCATGTCGCTCAAGCGCCCAAGCCGTGACATCATCCATCAGCCTGATACCCGGTCTCAATTTCAAAATCTCTTCAGCATCAATCTGAATAAAGGATTCCTTCACTAATTGCTCATTCCAGACCCTAGTGTTTGGGAGAAACAATTCATTAACCATTGTCACATTTGCCTCTGGTAATCTGACCCTTGGCTTCATCGAGAGAATACCTTGGATCCAATTGTCCTCCCAAATATTGACTGTACTTCCTTGTCCAATACGCTTAATCAAGCCCTTTGTAAGCACCTCCCGTCCATACAACATGGCCTTCCAAGTTTCAGAACTCCTCTTCTGCTTGGTGGCCGACATAAAGCTCCCATTAGGAAAGTATTTCCCTTTAATCACCTTAGAACATAGAGATTCCGGTCTAGTCATAAACCTCCACCCTTGTTTACCCAACATGGCTTTGTTAAAGAGTGGTAACTCTCTGAAACCCATACCTCCATCTTCTTTCGGTCTCGTCAAACTCGACCATCGCTGCCAATGAATTTTATGGTTGTCCAAGGAACTACCCCACCAGTAATTCGAGATGTAGGAAGTCATTTTCTGGCATACTTTTGGCGGCAGCTTGAAACAACCCATTGGATACGTTGGCACTGCTTGAGCGTTGGCCTTGAGTAAGGCTTCCAGCCCCGCACAGCTCAGAGTGTTCTCGCCCCAACCTGAAACAAAGTTCCTTACTCTATCCGCCACATAATCAAAAGCACCATCAACTGCTCTACCCACTGCCGTGGGTAAGCCCAAATATCTCTCGCCCAATGCTTCAGTTTGGATTTGCAAGCTCTCATGTATTTCTTGTTTCATATCATCCGTACAGTTCAGGCTAAAAAAGAATGCCGACTTCTGCTTATTTACGAGCTGACCCGAGCCCCTGTTATATTCATCCAGAATAGAAGTAACCCGATCTGTGCACCTCTTTGTCGTCTGAGTGAAAATCATGCAATCATCAGCAAATAAGAGATGAGAAATCCACGGAGCATGCCGGCTTACTCTCACTCCCCTGGATATGTGTTGAGGGCCACAGTTCTTCAGCATGCTTGTCAGTCCTTCTGCGCATAACACAAACAGGTACGGGGAAATCGGGTCCCCCTGCCTGATACCTCGCGTCGGCTTAAAACTTGGCGAAAATTGCCCATTTACTCGAACTGAGAAAGACACCGACGATACACACTTCATAACCAGAGAACGCCATTGCACTGAAAACCCCAGAGCATCCATCACTGCGTCCAAATATCTCCATTCAACCCGATCATATGCTTTTGCCATGTCCAACTTGATCGCACATGCTCCAGCTTTTCCTTTCTTTTTCTTTAAGTAATGGATACATTCATAAGCAATAATCACATTATCTGTGATCAATCTCCCCAGCACAAATGCACTTTGTTCCTCCGAGACAATATCATCTAGAACTCTTCTCAGCCTGTTTGCCATCATTTTTGAGCAAAGCTTGTATAACACATTACACAAAGATATAGGCCTGTATTGTGTGAGCTCTTGCGGGTGTGCTACCTTCGGAATTAAGACAAGCAGTGTCTTATTGATTTCCTCTGGCATCTCCCCACCATTCACAAAACCCAACACAGCTTCGGTCACACTACTTTTGATCAGCTCCCAGTGCCGCTGATAAAAACCGGCATTGAAACCGTCCACTCCCGGGGCCTTATTTGGTTTCATATGGAACAAGGCTGCCTCCACCTCATCGCCCGTGAAAGGACGATCTAGCAATTCATTCATCTGGTCAGTCACTTTCCTGGGAACATATTGGCACACAAGTTCTGGCGCCAGATCTTCCTGCGCCGTTAAGAGATCCTTATAGAAAACACTGGCCATATTCTCCAGTTCCGCTTGTGCTGTAGCTGATGAGCCATCATGGCGCTTAAGTGCCCGTATACGGTTCGTGCGCCCCCGAGCTCGCATTTTAGCTTGAAAAAATTCCGTATTACGGTCACCCTCACGTAGCCATTGGACCCGCGATCTCTGTTTCTCCATAACCTCCTCCCTGGCCAACATTTCAGAGAGTTGTCTAACCAAATTCCTCTCCTTTGCCGTGGGGCCTCGGTAAAGTGTCTGACTCCGTTCAGTTTCTAGTTCCGAGCGCAAGCGCTTGATATTTTTCCTAACGGACCCAAACACATCTCTGTCCCAGCTTTTCAGCGCACTCTGCAGCGAGGACAACGATGACGCAAACCCCTTCAGGGTGCAGTTCCCCTCTCCTGGGTCCCAAGCTTGATGCACGAAGGCCTCATATTCATTGTGGCGCTGCCACATATTTTCATATCTGAAGGGCTTTGAGGGCCTTCGCCTAGATTCACCATCTAACCTTTCTGTTTGTGTAGGACGAACCTCAATGACAAGGGCACAATGATCAGACTTGGCAAGTTGCACATGCTGGACCGATGTGTCACCATAGCAGTCAAGGAAGCGTCCATCCCCCAACGCTCTGTCAAGCCGCACTTTGACGTTGCGGCTACCTTCCTGTTTGTTGTCCCACGTATATGGCAACCCCATGTAGCCCAGATCAACAAAACCACAATCCGCCACCACCTCTTGAAAGCCTGCCATCTGCCATTGCTCCCGAGCAGAGCTTCCAAAATGTTCCTCCTCGCGCAACACTTCGTTAAAGTCCCCGGCGCACAGCCAAGGCACGTCGAGCTGTGCGCACAAGAACCTTAGCAAGTACCAACTATCCTTGCGAAACTCCCTACGTGGCTCTCCATAGAACCCCGTAAACCTCCATTGTTGGTCACCTAGTGCTCCACCAGACACAAGAACATCAAAATGAGACTTGGACTGGTTCTGCAAATCCACCGTCACATCATCCTGCCAAAATAGCGCCACACCTCCACTCTGCCCCACAGACCCTACCGCAAGGCCATTTGGGAAGCCAAGACGGTATTTGAGTCCAAGGGCCCTGTCCTTCTCCATCCTTGTCTCCATCAAGAAGACAATCGCGGGCTTATGCAACTCCACCACATGGCGAAGCTCCTGAACTGCCTCGGACTGCCCGCAGCCCCGGCAATGGAACACCTCTCTTGAAATTTTTCTCTGCAAGATAGGGAGGATGAAAACAGAACGTGGAAATCCCAGTACCATATTTCCCTGATTTTCTTTTGTATTCTTTGGGGTCTAGTCGGAAATGGAATTAAAACTGGAGCATCGCAGTAGCCGGAAACAAGAGTGAAGATAATCGTGTTTTCGTGATGGTATTTTTGGACCATGTTCCAAGGGTAATTGGACTTCTTAATGAAATACGTGAAATGCATGTTCTAGAAAAAAAAAAGGTAATTGGAAGATAGTGATGAAATTTGTTATGGGACGCTAAACTTTTATTGAATCGGTCAATTCACACCCAACCTATCATTTGTTCCCAGGATATATGTTCATTTTACAATCTCATCTTCTGTGAAATACCAATGGTTGCGAAGGGAACTTAAGCACCCTTCCAATAAACACAAGTATCTCATATAACGTACATGACAAAAATAAACTGACTTTGCATAATGGATATCATTAACAGCAACTCAATTCTTTGCACTATTTGTCTATAACGGACTCGAAGTAGAGAACTGAAGACCATTAATTTGTCTATATAATGGCTGCGCTTACAATTCTATTAATATTCTAGTGATACAAGAGTAACACATGACCATTAATTGTCCGCAGCTAAAGGTAAGTTGTTCGTCAAGCATTCGTTACGTGCGAGCAATATACAAAGAGAAACACCTGCAAAAAGCCCAGCACACCCAAAGCATGTAAGCACAACACCGAGATGGACAAAACTTCACATGCCGCCGGCCTCACCCGCAGGAGGCTGCGCGCCGCGGCCATCGCCGTCGCCGTCGCCGCCATCCTGATCAGCTTCCCTCTTTCGGCGCTCGCCATCATCCACCAACGTTCACCGCCGGCGACCCGCCGTGAAGAACAACCAACAAGGACGAAAGAGACCGAGGACGCGCTGAAGGGCTGCTTCATCACGGACCCGAACGGCCGGAAGTGGGCGTGCTCCCGGATGAACAACCCGGCGGCGAAGCTGACGCTGTTCGAGTGCGCCGTCGAGAACCGCCTGGGCGCCGGCATGAACCTGTACTGCGCCGACGAGGCGATCGACCAGTTCGTCGGCGCCGGCGCCACCGTGGACCTGCTCTTCCCCAGCGTCTTCGACCCGGCGCCGCGGATCAGGCCGTACACGGGCGACCGGACCGGCCCGAACGTGACCTGCGAGTGGTTCTGCGCGGGCAACACCATGACCGGCGTGGTGGTGTGGGACGAGCGGTGGCCCGAGGCGTGGTCGTGCCGGAAGGACGGCGGCGACGGGCAGTGCAGGCTCGTGTTCGAGAGCAGCAGGGAGGTGGTGCTCGTGACGCGGGCTGGAAGGAGGGTGCTTGGTGACCTCGCCATCAAGGACTGCAGCAAGAACTTGTGGGGGTATGGAGGGTGGGTGCCATTTGGGCTTGGGTGCACGTACCCTAAGCACGACCACGAGTACTATGGCTCCATTGCCTAAACTAGCTCCTCTGCTCCTGTTGGATGACGGCGATGATATGCTTTGTTACCAAGGAGCTTACTCACAGCAGACATTGCCATGTTGATGACAACAACATTCCATAGTCTGGAATGTTGAAATATATTCCCTTTTCTAAAAAAAAAATGTTGATGACAACAACATTCCATAGTCTTGTGATGGATCGATGAAGCACCCATGCCTCCAAAATCCGAACACATAAGCTTAACTCAAATCATTAAAAAATATACTGGTCGTTTCTTGGTTACCAAAAACAGATTACTACTTGCAACTTTCTGGAGAGATTTGATCGAAACTGAAAGCAAAAGAAGAGGTACCAAAAATAAAACAAACAAATTCACTGCTCAATGTTCTAATTACTTCTATGTCCAGATGTGCTTTGAATTCTTTCAAAGCCCGAAAAATCAGCAAATCACGACACATTAATCACGTGACAGATTCCATTAAGTTTTAAAAAAAGGGATGATGCTTGTGACCTGTTAAATATTGTAGGAACCATAAATGCATTTACAACACTCTTCAGGCGTTATAAAACTTGACAAAACAAAACACATACATACATGCTTATTTTCTAGAATAGCTTTTCTTCAGTGCCTTTAACTCAACTGCCATCTCATAAGAAAAACAAAAAAAAAAACATAATCTTGTTGTGTCTATAGCCATTATTTTCTTATTTAAAAGGATAAAATCGACTGCATTAGTCACTAACTATCTGGTGTCATGCCCTTTGGCTACGCGTCGAAGTGGCATATTGTTTTTTTTTTCTTTTTGCAAGGGCAAGTGGCATATTGTTGTTCTTTTAGTTTACACACCCGCGTATAACATGATAAAATAGGCTGAGAAAAATTGCAGTTTACTTTAAATTTAAATAATTCAAAGCAGGGAATAAATTAGTCTTACTAAGATTTTATTTTAATTTAAAATAATTAAAGGAGTGAATTGAGCGCTGCCATTTTATTCAGAGGGTACTCAAAGGGTCAAACAAATGAAGTGAATTGTTTCTGGGAATAAAATGGATATTTTCTAAGAGAATGAGCTTACTTGAAAGGAGAGATCATAACCAGTTGAATATCGCCTGATTTAGTTGGTTAAAATGAGATTTTGTAAGTTTTAATTTGGGACATATTACAGTGTGCTTCTTTTGAGATGATCATAATGTCTTGTTGGCAAAACAGTGCGATAAGACAATCTTTCCCATCACAGCCTCACTGGCTGAACATCGAGACATACCAGCTGCTAATTATGAGAACAACATAATTTAGAACATTGCTAATTATCAGACAAAATAATTTAGAGCTGCAATTAGACGAATTATTCCTTCTCAAACAATCTCTACTACTTAATAAGTCTAAAGAGGGTCGTCAGCCCTGAATTTTCAGACCTCTGCCATTTGAATTTGTGTTGAATTCAAATTCAAAACGAATTCAACAAAAAAAATCCGACTCGGTTTCCTCTTATAGAAATCGAATAGCAAGAACTTTGTGCTGTAATGGTTAGTGCATTGGGCCCATAGTTATTAAGGCGGTAAGGCGCGGCGTGGCGAGTGAGAACCGCCTGACGCTTAAAGGTGCAAGGCGGATGATGCAGCGGCGCCATTGCATCGCTTTGCCGCTGAAATACGAGATCCTTCCTCACAAAAAAAGAGAAATACAAGCTTATGTGTGCAGCCCATTGGCCTTTTCCTTCAGTCCATTGGAGACTGGCCCAAATAAGTCAGCCCAACAAGGTGGAAACTTACAGGCCCAGCTCCAGAACGGACACCACGGCCAGATCTGGAAGCTCCCCGACCTTATCGTCTTCCTTCCCCTTCCGCCATTGCTGAGCGCAAGCTCATCTTGCCCAGCCGCCACAGTCCACCACTGCATGAGATTTTGGACGGGGAGGAGCGAAAATGGATCCTGGAACTCATGCCACTATCCTTTCTCCCCCTCCCGCAGCGTGCAGTGAGATCCACGTCCGTCTTCCCCACAGCCGGAAACTGAGCACCACCCGCATCGCCGGCGATTGCTCCACAAACGGTGATCCATGTACAAATTGCTCGCGCATATGGCTCCTCCACTCGTCTGCACACCAATTTTTGCATTTTTCTGGGCCAAAAATCATTTTTTTTTCATATTTTTTATTTGTTTTTTTTACCGTAAGGCGAGGCGACGTGAGGCGACTCCACCTCTGACCGCTCCGACGCTTCGACGCCTTAAAAACACTGATTGGGCCTCCATCCTAAAGACACAGGTTCGAATCCCAGGAGCGCACACAGAGTGCCAATTTTTTTCCTTTTTGCCTGAAATTTGTAAAATTTATAGAAAAATAAATAAATCTCAGAAAAATATGAACCAAATTTTGTTAGAATCAATGTGCATAGATCTACCAAAAGGTACAATCAAACCCTTATGATTTTGAGTAGATAGTTTTACAAATTTTCTGATAATGAAAACAAAGATAAATGCATATATCCATTTCTATGCATGGAAAAAACTTGAAATATGGCATGCACACATATCTGGTTATTTATCATTTGCAAGTTATTGTTGATGTATTTATTTCTAGAAACACATCACATCAAAGAAGATAATTTGTGCTTCCAAAGTCTTAAAAAATAGACACTGTCAGATGAATTTGTGCTACCTAAATGAATCGCTCTTCTATTGATAAAGTTAAAACAATGAAAATTTCAACACCCGTTGCAACGCACGGGCAAAATGCTAATAATACGAAAATCCGAACACAAGAACCGAACAATTTTGACCAAACTTTTTTGTCCGGATTTTAGTATTGAAAAAAAAACTGAAATAACCAAAGAAACCTTTCGGAAACTTGGACGATACAGCTACATGAGTAATACCTGAACGAGTGCCATCACAAAAGAGAGAATGTAAGCGTAACATATATATGAGGATTAATATCACAAACGTATGGACTCCTAATTAAAGAATAAGTTACTCACGAATCTAACTTACTTCCATGTTAAATTGACACTCCACTCGAGCTTATAGGCAAAGAGGCGGATGTGCATGCTTGCTGGCCAGCCAATAACCAACGCCAAGATGGTTGCCAGCGCCGCGCGCAAGCTGCATGGTGCCGCCATCATCATCGTCGTCCTGGCCACAGCCCTCGCGGCAACCCTCCTCTCGCCGGCGGCCGCGCGCAACGTTCGGACCGAGGATTGCTTCATCACGGACAAGGCCGGCCGGAACTGGCCGTGCTCCCGCATCAACGACCCGTCGGCGAAGCTGACGTCGTTCAGCCTCTCGGTGGAGAACCACCTGTCCGCCGCGCTGAGCTTCGACTGCGACGACGACACGGCGTACGACTTCGACGTGGCGCCCGGGAAGTCCTATCACCAGATCTTCGCCAGCGTCTTCGACCCGGCGCCGGTGCCGTTCCGGCACAGGGTGCAGCGGACCTTGCCCGCGGTTGCCTGCCGGTGGTCGTGCGCCGGGAACTTCATGAGCGAAGTGGTGCTGTGGGACGAGCGGTGGCCGGAGGCGTGGTCCTGCCGGACGACGGGCGGCGGCGGGCAGTGCAGGCTCGTGTTTGAGAGCAACAGGGAGGTGGCGCTCGTCACGCGCGCCGGGAGGAGGGTGCTCGGTGACGTCGCCATCAAGGAGTGCAGCAACAACTTGGGCGGGTACGGAGGGTGGGTGCCGTTTGGGCTTGCCTGCACATACCCCAAGCATGACCACAATTACTACGGTAACATCGGCTGGCTAGCTAAGGGATGACGGCGGTGATTTCGTCAACAAGGAGCTTACTCGCAGCTAGCCAACATGGTCATGCCGCAGACAACATATATTTCATACTATATTGTGATGGTTGCGAGTCGAAAAATTATTTCAACTCCTGATTAAACGTTCTAAATTTCTAAGTGGACCGAGAATGCGCACATGACTTTAAGCGCATAAATGGCCTAAGCCATAATTCAGAGAAAATTACTTATCTTGTGTTGGTTAGTGAAACAGTAATGGAATGTCTAAATACTAAAATTGACGCTCGAAATTGGAGATGTGCTTTGAATTCATACATATCTGTAGAACTTCGAAGCGACAAACTGGCGTTGATTGTGCTTGGTGGATTCCAGCAGGACAAAAGCCATTTATTATAATTTATAAACCTATTAGGACTTTTTGCACTCACAGATAACTGATGTATAATGCATAAAGGGCAGGCTTCCCTTTTCGTTGGACCAAGTACACACCAAGTTCTTAAAGCTCATCGGTTACGATTCTTCGTAATCTTTCAATTCTAAGGACCATAAAAGATTTTACAGCATTTTCAGATGTTTGCTATACTTTTTTTTTTTTGCGAGAAAGGCTGAGATTTTATTAGATCAAGGTAGGGTTACAATCAGCTGCCACAAGATTGGCAGCGAAGTCCGGCGCCCGTCCAAGCCAAACTACTGTGGACGTCGCATTACAAGAAAAATTTGCTAAAGCATGGGCAACCCTATTTTGATCTCTATAACAATGTGTAATCTCAACCTCACTGAGCTCATCAACGAGCGCTCGAACCTCCTTCAACAACAACGCCAGATGCGACCTGTTTTCAGCTCTTGACTTCAGAGCGGAGCTAACGGTGAGGCAATCCGTTTCCAGCGTAATAGGCTGGTCGAGCCATTGCAGTGCCAACCTGAGGCCTTCCTTGCATGCGAGAAGCTCCGCTTCCTCTGCGTCAACACAGTCAAAGAGGACTCTCCCCGATGAGAACTTGACAGCACCGCAACTGTCTCGCGCGATGACACCTGCAGCCGCCTTCCCTGATACACTGAAAAATGCAGCATCAACATTTACTTTGATTCGTCCTGGTGCTGGCGGCACCCATACATGATCAGCTTTCATCTTTGTTGGGTACATCAGTCTCTTCCCTTTATCAGCCGGGTGTATTGACTGTTGCCGAATTTGCAACAATGATGCCCGGTAGCTCTGTAGGAAGTGCAAAGAGCCCTCGATTGCAAGCACTTCACCCTCATGCCTCAATTTATTCCTCACATGCCAGACTCGCCACATCAACAAGAGCAGGTTTGCCTTCATTTCCTCATCACAGCGCGCAAGAAGGAGGAGCAGCCAATCTGGTCCACAATCAATTATGTAGTCCTCCGGAGGCAACTTCCATACTGATCTCATAGCTATTCTCAAGCCTTTCGCCAAGGGGCAGCAGAACATGGCATGGAACTCAGTTTCATCCTCCACACCGCACAAGCGACACCTCGCAAGAGGCTCCAACTTACGGGAACATTTGTTCTTCGTCGTAGGTAGGCAGTGATTGGCCACACGCCAAGCAAACAACCTGACTTTTGGAGGCACATCTGTTTTCCATATTCCATTCCATAAACTCCTATTCCCATCAGGTGATGCGCTGCATGACTGCTGGTTATACACTTCTGGTTCCTCCATGCCCAGTTTATATGCGCTCCGAACAGTGAACATGCCCCTTTTCTCATAATGCCAAGCAATGAAGTCCTCTTGTCCCCTCAATGGCAGCTTGATTTTCCGAATACAGTCCACATCCGGCTGGTGGAAGATGTGGTTTACTAGCTCCATGTTCCATGAGTTTGTGCGAGTATCAATCAACTCAGAAACCCATTTAAGTCTGCATCGGTTTTTCTTGCCAATCACATGTAGGTCTGGCTCATGCGGTAGCCACTGGTCGCGCCAAATGCGTATGCTAGCTCCATTCCCCACTCTCCATATGATACCCTTCTTTAACAGTTCAAGCCCGTGTTCTATGGCACGCCAAGTCGGAGAAGCGTTGCCAGAGAATGAAGTGTCAACAATATTTTCACTTGGATAATACTTAGCTTTCAAAATACGAGCACACATGCTGTCTGGATTATGGACTAGTCTCCATGCCTGACCAGCAAGTAAGGCCTGATTAAAAATTCTCAAGTCACGGAAACCAAGTCCACCTTTGGTCTTGCACTTCAACATTTTCTCCCAGGCACACCAATATGTCTTGCGCTTTCCTTTTTCTGCCCCCCACCAGAATCTCTTAATCTGCTTTGTAAGATCATCACACAACCCAGCCGAGAGCTTGAATACTCCCATAATGTAAGTTGGCAAGGCTTGAGCTACAGATTTAATTAATGTCTCTTTTGCTACTCCTGACATGAATTTCTCAGTATAGTCTGACATTCTCTTACCAAACCGTTCTTCAAGTGGCTGGAATGCTTCCCGCTTCATGCGACCATCTGGTGTCGGTAGGCCAAGGTAACGAGCCTCAAAAGCCTCCTTCTGAACTTGCAATATACCGCGCACCTCATTCCTCCTCACATCAGGCACATTTGAGGAGAAAAGAATAGAGCACTTTTCTGCACTAAGAAGCTGCCCTGTCCCAGTCTGAAAATCCACAAGAATGTTACGCGCGCCTCAGCCTCTGTTGCTTTAAAAAATAGGAGACTATCATCCGCAAACAATAAATGAGATACCGATGGCGCACGCCGACACACCTTAAGCCCACTGATTGACCCATCAGTTTCAGCCCTTATTAACAACTTCGATAAACTGTCGGCCACAAGCAGAAACAGATAAGCAGAAACATAAACTTCTATGTTTGCTATACTTGACAGCGGAAAAAAAAAAAGGAAACTTACATAGACGCTTCTTCTCTATTCAATCTTCCTTGATCACCATTCGCCAAAAAGAGATCATTTTGTTATAAGTCGAAGGATGACAACCAGTGACATAGAAAAAAAGAAAAAAAAAAGAGCGAAAGGGCCTGTAGCTTAGTGGTTACAAGAGCCTCAGTAGCACTGTACCCGAGGTCCTGTGTTCGACTCCTAGTGGAGTGAATTTTCTAGTATTTAATGTCGGCTCAGTTTTCGAATAAGGATATGGTTTGCGTATGTGTGCTCATAGGGGTGAATGTACGTGCGATGTGAGTGTCTGAGTTGTACTGTGTAATCACAAAAAAAGAGGAGGGGGAATGTGCACCTAAATGGGGGCGTGTACCGGAAAAGATTTAAGAAAAGAAGTAAACATCATGGTAATTAATACCGGGAGCTTGGATTCTTTGGAAGCAGTAAATATTTGTCTATGGTGATTCCCCTAGGATTCAGTAAGCAATGCGGCAATGCGTAAGTTCAAAGTTGAAGCTCATTTGTGGTTGCAAGTGCGAAAAAGCTGCAAGAGCTCTGTCCGAGTCAAGCTGGTAGTGAAGCTTAGACTTCCTTAGCTAGGGTCGTATAGGATTGGTCATGGTGATCATGTAATTATGTAAGACTGAATAGGTTCCATTAACTCATGGGCATGGGTCTGCCATCTAATGTACTCTGCCTTTTTCTTCTCTCTTAAATATAAAGAAAGATACACAGCTTTCTTGCATATTTTTTGTTCCAACTGCCTCCCCCACCCCCCCCCCCCCCCCCCCAAAAAAAATATATCAAATCTCGTTTCTAGCTGTCACTCAAACAAAAACAAATATAATATACTAGCTCGGTCGATGGCGAGAGACGCTTACATTGATATCATAGGGACCCATCAAAGCCTGGTCAGGACAGGGGTTCACGCGAGCACCACGAGCTGATAGTGTTGCATGCGGCAACTCAGGACCAGCAATATCTGAAGCCAAGGAGGTGAACACAAAGTCACAATTAGGGCCTGTTTACTTTGGAACCTCCAAGGAGGTGAACACAAACGCACGATTTCTTGTGCATGCGGCTGGGATCACTGCCTAATCAAGAAGCTTCCAAACAGGGCCTTAGTGCAGCACCCAGGATCGAACATGAGTGCACCCTCTGAGTCGGTGTATTTTCCACGGCACTGTGAGTGGCTTTTTGCGGTCAAAAAGATACATAAAGGGTTTCGTGAGATTTTATTTTTTTATGACAAATTCAAAGTGTGGATTTCTACTACTGAAATGGCCATTGATTTATTTCCTCCCGATCAAAATGCGTGTCCTTCCGAAAGAACAAAACGCTGTACAAACTGTTGACACTTAACGAGGACAAATGGATCTGCGTGTACATGCATGAACAACTATGTTTGTCCTGTGTTTTTTAAACTAAAATAATTCCATTTCCATCTCAAAAAGAGTGGATATATAAATTCAAGAATAACATCTCTAATCTAAGCATTGATACCATAAACGTATGTACAGTTAAAATAAGTTATTACTCGTGAGTTTTTTCTGGCAATCTTTATTACTCCTGAGTTTAACGTGTCACCTCACCTCGATATTAAATTGAGCCCGAGCTTTAGGAAAAGAGGAGACGGTCGTGAATCCAGACACCATAGCCAAGATGGCCAAAGCTTCATCACAAACCTTCAGCACCGCCAACTGCCAGGTGCGCGGCGCGGTCCTGATCCTGACCACAGCCATCGCCGCCGCCTTCCTTGCCACCGTCGCAACGGCCACCGATTACAAGATAGTAGTGGAGAGCCGGCTGAGCACCGATATGAACATCTACTGCGAGGGCGACATGATGGACTCCATCCTGGGGCCCGGGGACACCGAGGAGCGGGCCTACAGCGGGCCGGGGAACCCGGCGGTGACCTGCAAGTGGTGGAGCGCCGGCAACATCATGGACGGCGTGGTGGTGTGGGACGAGCGGTGGCCCGAGGCGCCGTCGTGCCGCAAGGACGGCGGCGACGGGCAGTGCAGGATCGTGTTCGAGGGCAGCCGCAGGGAGGTGGTGCTCGTCACGCGGAAAGGGAGGAGGGTGCTCGGCGACCTCGCCATCAAGGAGTGCAGCAAGAACTTGTGGGGGTACGGAGGGTGGGTGCCGTTTGGGCTTGGGTGCACCTACCCCAAGCACGACCACGAGTACTACGGCACCATCGGCTGGACAACTATGTGATGACGGCGGTGATCGTCACAAATGGTATTGCCATGCCGATCGATGACAACATTTCGTAGTCTCGCGATGGTGGTGGGTGGCGAGTGAATAATTAAATTTCAATGTATGACAGTCTGTTAAACATATTCTGGCTGCATATAATCATTGTCCACCTCTCCCGTCTACGCGGGACGCGCCGCTCTCCCTCGCCGTGCGCGCCATCCATGTCCGGCTACGCCTTCGTCCGTTACCTCCTCGAAGACCCCGCCATAGCTTCGTCAACAGGCCAGATCGACGACCGCGCTTCTCAGCCACTCCTCGATCACGCGGTGACCAGAAGACCAACGCGCCGATCGCCGTCACCGCATGCC
This sequence comes from Eragrostis curvula, assembly GCA_007726485.1. Lineage (NCBI taxonomy): Eukaryota > Viridiplantae > Streptophyta > Magnoliopsida > Poales > Poaceae > Eragrostis > Eragrostis curvula. The sequence goes on from RWGY01000132.1 coordinate 80,860, forward strand.
ACGGTCTCCTGCTCGATCGCGTGCGAGCCGCGGGACGGCCGGTACCTCATCTGCTGCCAGCTGCCCCACGGCCTCTGCACGCTGCCGCGCTGCACCTAGGTACCCCAAGCACGACCACAAATTAATACTACAGCACCATCGGCTGGATATAGCTACTTGATAACGGGCCGATGTTAAAAGGGTGCTAGCGTTCAGACGTCGGCTATGTTGCAACGGTTGAAAATAAACAGCGAACAGCATCACCGCAACACCGATCCATGTTTCATGCAACATCATAAATAAACTAGCAAAAATGCCCGTGCGTTGCCACGGGCTGGTCGAAAAAAAAACTTCAATATTGTTTTAATAGATTAAAAATTTATATCAAAAACATCAGGTGCAAACTAACGTTCCAAAAACATATGAAAACAAAGAGTTAAGCTAAAAAAGGTCATTAACACTGGTTTTGTAGGTCTGAGTTGACTTTAGAGCTCGAAATAAAATTACTGGTTGACCACTTGCAACAGGTAAAGCGACATGAGCCTCTTACAGGCAATCCCTATGTCATAATCAACAATGAAATTAGAGTAGGTCACAGTTAAAACATAACATGCTAATTAAGTTGTTGCCAACAAAATGCATAATCCGCACAAATAATAAGATTATTTTTTAACTCTATTGCTTTATCTTGAAACGAACTCACAAGACAAATAATAAAGAGCAGATAAAATATGATATATATCTAATTAGACTTGGTAGATGAATCGGGTCTGAGGTGGCGTACAATTAGTGGAAAATTGTCTAGCGGGTGTTGAAATAACACATACCAGCTGGAGCATTTGTCACTACAAACACTAGACATGATAATCATACAACACTTACCATGTAAACTGAGATGTGAAAAAAAAAAACATTCCCTCACCAATTTAACCAAACATTTGGTAGGACCTTCTAATTATACGTCTCTTTCGACATCAAACAGTTTGACATATTTCAATGGCATGATGACAGCAAAACTTTGTAGAATTCAAATATATTTTAATGATAACAGAATTTTGACAGTTAAAAAGTTATACCAAACTTTGCTTTGTGAAACAACAGAATCTGCAGAGTATTATGATCCTTGTGAAAATAGTCCACGAGCATCTCATCTAAAATATCATCCATTTACAATTCTATAGGCAAGTTGTAGCTACAATGCAGCTGTCCCCATATCTTTGGAAAAGGAAATGCAGTTGTGTTCATGCACTTCAATAGCCTCAGTTAAGCACCCAAATTTGGAGGAGCCAACTATAGAAAGCACAGCTCATCAGTAGCCGGTTCATAAACTACAGACCCTCCATGTCGTTGATATTGTTGCCTGCCACGTCCAGCATCCTGATTGCCCTGAAGGTGGACAGAAACTTCATCAGAATATTTGGAGAAGGAACTTCTATATTTCAGCAGCATTAAAGTAAATATATTATACTTAAACATGCCTGCTCACGAACCACACTCTACATAATTTACCAAATAATGTGAAGAGTTAGCACTTCAAGAAACTCAGACTCATTTTCAAAGAGAAAGTAAGTCAAATATTTATGAGATGGGTCTCAAGTGATCAATGGAACTGGACCAAACTCTATCAGAATGTATCAGTATTAGCCGTCTTTCAATTCCGGAATTTTATATAGAAAAGTTCATAGTATTGGCCTCTGAAAATGAAGCCTGAAACTAATGAGGGGTTTAAACTGTTAAGCAATGAGGAAGTATATACTATAAGAAGACACTGTAAGTCTCATGTGACCTAGCTAGCATAGTTTATGGAGGATATAACCCAACTATTATAACACAAAAAATCAAATAAATCGGTGATACACAGAAGCTATTATGAGACTATTGTAACACATGAACATCATCTCTTAAAGAAAGGCACTCTGAAAAACTGTTTAATGTATAAATGTTTAGAGTGCTAGCCATTGAACATGATGCACAAAAGCAATGAAAATTTTGACTTGCCATGTATGCAAGCATCGTTAGGCATCATAACATGATCCTATCGATACTTAAACACTATCCAAAAGTGAGATATCAGAAGCCCAAACAAAGCAAGTGCGTGAAAAAAAAAAACCTAACCTGTAAAAACCGTCAGTTCCTATGGAAGAAAGGCAGCCTGCTGAACGTACAAAAGTGTGCATTTGATTAATGAATCAGGTAAATTTAGTATAATTAATAGATGAGGATTTCAACCTCACACTTAAAAGTTTGATTCCAGACACCTTGCTGGCCTTTTATTGATGAAATAACATAGATCCAAGGCGCATCCCATAAAAAGTATCCTAGAAACTAAACAAAATTAAAAGCTGATATCAGATTAAATCAATTAAGTAATGGCCCTGTTTGTTTTCGTTTATCTGGAACTCGCTTATTTGAGAAGCAGGTTTTTCTGATAAGCCGCTGTCTGGAGAATCCGCTGTCCAGATAAGCTGGGTGTTTGGCAATCCTGATTATTTTCATTCGATTGTCTGTCCTGAATGCTGAAATGACATGAATGCCCCTGACATTGATAATAGCTCTTTTTTGTGTTGGATACGAAGAGAAGCTGGTATATATAGTATATTTTGAGTTTGTTAAATACTAATTATATTTTGAGATTGTGTTGGATATGAACTGCTATCAGATTAATGTGTACTGCTGCTGTGACTTTAGAATAGTGTTGATCATAAAGAACTTAAGAGACAAAGTGAGAAACATTGTAGATCTAGGGTAGCTTGCCATCCAAAGACCAATCAAACAACAGCAGCACAATCGGCAACCAATGTCTTGAGGTGTGAGGAGGATTGTTATTTTAGGCTATAGCTGTTTCTCGGCACAATACTTTTTTCAATGAAGACAATTTCTGTGCGCCATTAGAAGAAAGGCAGGGCTGCATCAATAGAGATACGCGTTGTTGTATGCTGAACTGCCAAAGAGATACTGGTGTTACAACATAGAAAAAAAATTTGTGCTTATTCCGCAATCGCTTCAGCAGAATAGCGTGCACTTTAAATAAATGTACAATTTTTTTTATATGGATTTATCAACAATATTCAATGAGCAAAGTGTTGTTGCACAAATTGTGTGTAAGTTGGCACAATAACTTTATGCTGAATTTTCTCACAGTATCCATGTTCAGTGAACAACTGAACAAGGCATTGTTATGCAATTGTAACTGGCTCATAACAATGTAGTGAAATTGACAAATTTGATTGCTATTCGTTTAAGACATTACCTATAGGTTTCATTGTATAGTTATCTCAGCACATGATTAGGAATGAATATAACAATCTTTACTGATTTTTCGGTCTAAAAATCAAGAATAGAAATGACAGTAGACAACAGCATCTTGTCTAGCAAAGATATGGAATCTCAAGGTTAGTTTGTTGACATGGAACAAAAGCCATGAATTAATGTGTAGCAGAAATACATTTCATAAACTTACCATTATTTTTGTATCTTCAAACACATAGGCATCCTACATGATCCTAGAGCTCATCGTATTTGTGCCACTGAATTCCCATTTTCATTGTCGTCACTGAGATCAGACATGAACCGCACGCTCCCTGCAGCATCAACCTCACAACATTCCTGTCGATCTCATGAAAGGCAACATTGCCTCCATCTGCCATAAGGTACGGGCGCACCTCATCCAGAACCAGCTCGATGTTTTCAGAGGTTTGGGTGAACTGAGCCACTGGATTCAGGTCGGCAACTGCTCGAACAACTGAAAAAATAAAAACAAGGAAAACGTTAAATTCAATTCGCCTCAAGAATTGCAGCTTCCAACAGACTCTTTCTGATCATGGAACAGAGTCTAAACTGATTATGCAACATCACATGCAGCCCTGTGTTGTCTGCTTAATTGTCTGTGCTTTCGGCAGTGGGTATGTGAATCTATTTATATTCTGAGTTCAGTTTCAACATGTTGTACACAGCTGGGCTTTGCTTTGATGCCATGCGTTTCTGAAAAAAAAAAATCCCCTGTGAGAGACATGCCAGTTTAGCCAGTTTCCTGCAACAGAGTTCAGTTTCAATATGTCATACGCAGAGGGGCTTCACTGTGGGTGTGGAAGACTTGTCAGTATTCAATCTACGATGCATATGCAATTTCCCAAACCATATGTGAACAATAGGAACCATTTGTCTATTCTAAATGCTGATACCAAACAAAGAATCTATGACCGATCGGAGGATGACTCACATTGCGGACGCCAGCAAGTGGTTCCGGCGACGAGCAGCCTTGGAGCAGGAGAGGCCGCGCTCCCACGCAAGCAGGACACGGCCTGCAGCTCGGCAAGACGAAGGCCTGGAGCTCCCTGCCGCCCCCACAGAGCAACTCGACGGAGGTGGTCCCTCACTTGAACTTCGTGCAGCTTGGCGCGACTGCCCTTGAATGAGGTGCCCGCACCCAGGTCTTCGCCGTCCTTTTGCCCGCGCCGGCGGCGGCATCATCCGTCCTCATACCCTCGATAGGGCGTGGAGTGGTGGTGGCGGCGCAGATCGAGAAGGGATGGCTAGACGGGCGCGCGAACGAATTGGGGAAGCAGGAGGCGGGGAGGGGGGGCGGGGACGGCAGCGCGGAGAGGAGGCGGCTCCGGCCGGATCTCGCCGAGTCGCCTGGCCCTTCCTCGGCTAGGGTTTGGAGCTGGGTCGGCCGCACGTGTCCTCGCCGAAGGACGCTGCAACACGAGGCTTGCCGTCGAGCGCGCTCTCTAGAGCCGCGTGCGGACGGCGAGGAGGGCGACCTCAGCGGCGAGCACCACGGCTGCTGCTTCTGCTCGAGGGAGGAGGTGGAGGCACGCTGCGAGCGCAAGGGCGAGGAGGGAAGTGGACACGACCGGAGCGCGGAGCGGAGCGGGGGGCAGGGAGCCGCGGCAGCCGCGGCGACGGCGACGGGCGGAGCGAGGGAGCCGAGGGCGCGGCGCCTGTTTTTTCTTCACCTGTCGGCGCCAATTCTTTCAGAAAGGGCCACGACGCACGTGAACTCAGAAGGAAAATAATAGGAGTAGAGATCTAGGTCGGAAAAAAAAAAAAGAATCCCCACCCAAATGCCATGCTATGCAACATGTGACGCAAAAAATGCAACATATTAGGTTGCTTCATGCAACATCAAAGGGCTAAGCCAACGGAATCACATGAATAATTTGCAACATCTCTAATGGCTGCAACATCCATAAACCCTAATCGCAACAGCCTAAAATCATCTGTTGCAACATCGAGCTCTCCATTTTATTCAAATCGAACATGTGCCAGCCTAAATCAAAGCTCTATCGAGCTCCATTACATTCAAAATCGAACCCGGTTCCAGCTACTCATCCCCACTACGCTAAAGATAACAGACGCGGGAGATGGAGCGAGCTGAGGGGCGGTAGATAGTGATGCTGTCTATTGACACTGAATTTTGGCCTGAGGCCCACTGTCAGCGTTAAGAAGATGTGTCTGATGTGTGGAAGAAGTGGTGGCCCGTCAAGGGATCGTGGAAGAGAAGGAGACGTGTGCACGCACGTATGGGTCCAAGTCCTTTTTTAATTCTTTTTTTACTTTTAGTTTAGAAAGGGATTTTAACCGAGTCGTATGAGATTCGGAGTGTGTTTTGGGGTATAAATATGGCCCCACTAGTATTGTAAAAACCCTAACCAATCAATACAATTACTTTCGGCGCATCGCCACCTTCTTTCTCGACGGAATTTTCGTCGACATCGGCGTCTATCGGGACTCCGGTTTCGTCGACTTGGATTTCGTCAGGTAAGCGCATCGGTCTCTATTATGTCGACTTGTCCGTAATTAGAATCGATGTGGCTGCTAGTTATCCGGTAATTTAGATTAATCTAGAGATCGACATTGTGCGTTTATTGCTTGGAATTGTTAGACCTGGTCCGATTCTTTACTATAGTTCAGTTGACTTGTCCTGGCTGTAGCCTGGTGATAGATTGTCGATGTCGATAGCTGTTTAATCTAGTTATTCGAGTCACTATTTGAACGAGTTAGATTTAATTAAGCTTATTGCTTGCCGATTGTGTACTACGGTTTGACCTGGTCCTGTTTTACATTTTTCTTCAGTTGACTTGTCCTGGAAAAAGCAATTAGCAGCATGTTAATTTAATTAAATCTATTAGTTTAATAGTTCTTTCGGCGTGTTTAACCGATTGTTTACCAAATTCAAATCTATGCTTGTTTATGCTGTTTAAAAGTCTTATCTTTAATGAGTAGAAGATTTGAAGCATGTTTGCCGATGCCGATTTGATAATCATACCATGCTTGCCGATGGAGTTTTGCCGATCATATGTTATGTTACCATGCTTGCCGATGGAGTTTTTGCCGATCATGTGTTATGTTATTATGCTTGTCGATGTCGATCTTGTTTCATGATTGCTTTATTTATCGTGCGAGTACTCTTGCTTTGCGAACATGCCGATCCGTTTCTAGCCGACAGCTGACCAAACATTATGACATAAGTTACTTTACTTTATTATTTGCTTATATCGGCTGCGGTTACGCATCGGCCTGTCCGGGGCCGATAACCCAGGGATTTTACACGCTTTTCTTGTCTTTGTCGATTTGCAGGGAAAATCGACTGGCACGCTCCGGAATCCATCGCGTTCCAAGTTTGGTCATGAACAGAGTCAAGCAAATCTCTCAGGCCACGTGTGTGAAGCAGTAGAAGTCAATTTTGCTGTCAACATACTTTTTGGCATGCCCAGTGGGACACATCATTAAGTTCGTTTAAGTCAGATGGCGTACGTTCAAGCTGTTTCTGAGGATGGTTCTCCAATGGTTGATACTAAAGGACAGCCACTCTTAATTCCTGCACCAATCACCGGTGATGAAAAGAACTCTTCTGAGATAACTGGCAATAATGAGGTATCTGCATGGGAGAAGATGACCGTGGATCAGAAGAGGCTATATCAAGAGTTCCTGATAGATTGTCAAGTGAAGTATTTTGAGGCGGTCAAGACAACACGTGGCAGGGCTATCACGAAGTCAACTATGCCTGTAGTGCTGAAGCAAGAAGAATTGGTTGCAATCAAAGCTGAAAAGTTGCCAGATCGGGTCATGTTAGATGCAGCAGTCAATGCTTCAGTTCACTCTGCTTTCATCAATCAGTCAGGAGTTCTAGTTAATTCATTGTATAATTTGGTCAAGTCAATTGTCGATGGTACTGTGCAAAAGGAAGCTGGGTTTGTGGGACCAACGTTCACTTTTCCGCCTGCTACTCCGTTACGCACTGCGCCTCCTAAAGGTCAACCTACAACTCAAGACGTTGCGTCTTCTGAACAACCAAAGCAACCATACGGTATGCCAACTGAGTTGTGGACTCCAAGCGCTAGGGTTCTGGAGATGGGAAAGGCTCGGGTATCGGCACCAATTGCTAGTGGAGAATCAGTGCCGATGTCCGCGTCTAGAATGGAAGTGGGTGGAATTTCTGCAGCCCCAGGAACTAGGCCAGCTCCTCAGACAAGATACAACCTGGTTCCTAATGCCGACCCATCACTGTTCAATCAGGAGATTCCACAAGGCTATCACATCTCGGCAGATTATCGAGAACATTACAACAAAGACCAGACTGTCCAGGGACAACCATAGTTACACTAGTTGTTCCAATCGGCTGGGGGGCATGGACAGGGTTCTTCAGAAGCCATAGTGGCCAGGTTGGCAAAAGTAATGAAGGAGCAGTTTGATCTCAAACCTAGGGAACAGACCTTTATGTATTGACGTCCATATCCAGATTGGATGGAGCAAGTTGCTTTATCACACCGATACAAGGTGCTAGAGTTCTCCAAATTTTCTGGGCAGGACAATGTTTCCACAATTGAGCATGTTAGTCGATACTTGGCACAGTTGGGAGAAGCATCAGCTCAGGACGCATTGAAAGTTCGATTGTTTCCTTTGTCATTATCCGGATTGGCATTCTCATGGTTTACCTCGCTACCTGCGGGATCCGTGCAGACTTGGACCGATTTGGAAAAAAGGTTTCATTCGTATTTCTTCACTAGGATGGTTGAGCTCAGTATATCAGATTTGACAGCAATTCGACAGAAAGCTGGAGAGTCAGTTGCCGATTTTGTGCAGAGGTTCAGGAATATTCGTGGCAGATGTTACAATTTGAATCTGACGGATCGGCAAATGGCTGAAATTCCATATCAAGGGTTGTTACCGCAAATTAGAGACAAGTTTGCACCACAAGAAGTCAATGACTTGGCCCAGCTGGTTCAAAAGGCTTCAATTCAAGAGGGCCGCATCCAAAACACTCGTAGCAGGCAGTACCAAGCAGCGTATGCCGATTATTCTTCTGAGTCCGATGATGAGGATGAGATTGCTCTTGCTGAGTGGACCAGGAACAGGAAATCTTTGGCATGTCCATGGGTTAAGCAGAAGGTGGAAGGGAAGCAATATGATTTCGACATCAACAAGGCTGATAAAATATTTAATCTGCTGCTTCAAGAGAAGCTCATTCAGCTTCCACCTAATCATACGTTGCCGACAGCTGAAGAGTTGAAGAAGATTAAATGGTGCAAGTGGCATAATTCTCCATCTCATCACACTAATGAATGCAAGGTATTCAGACAACAGATTCAGTCGGCAATTGAGAGTGGTCGCATCAAGTTTTCTGGTCAGAAGCCGATGAAAATTGACGAGAACCCTTTTCCAGTCAACATGGTTGGTGGATCTGCTGCGCTGATCGGCAAGTATTCAAGGAAACGTGAAAGAGATGACAGGAGGTCCAATGATGATGAGTTTGATCCACACTGGATTTGTCATTTCTTTCAGTATTGTTGGGAGCAAGGCATGAAACTCCCGCCTATTGAAGGTTGTCCAGGTTGTAGCAGGCGATCTGCCAATTTATACAGAGAAGCTGGTACTTCAAGAGGATCTGCTCCAAGATTTCATCAAGATCGATTTGAGGGAAGACTGATGAGGAAAGCTCCTGTACAAGAAAGGCTTGGACCTGTCAACTAGTTGGATGAAGAACAGAGTGAAGATTATCAGGGCAGATTCACAGAAGAAGGTCAGTGGTGTCCAAGTGGCATTTTCACGAAGACACAGAAAAGAAGGGTGCAGAGGACGCGTTGCCGAGAGCTGAACAGGGAGATGTACCGGAAGGATGACCACAACAAAGGGCCCAGAACTAAGCAGGTGTGGAGGCCAAAAGTCAAATCTCAGGTACATGAAGTTGAAGCACCTGTCAATATGGTTTTTCTGCTTCCACATGAATTTAGTTCTTTGGATATTAATGAGTCGGAAGAAGAAGCTTCTGCCGAGTTGTTACTGGATCCACAGCAAGCAGTGTTTGACAAACCTACTGGTGTCGATCATCTTCATTTGAGGGCCTTGTATCTCAATGGATTTATTATTGGCAAGCCGATGAGTAAGATGATGGTCGATGGGGGCGCTGCTGTTAATGTCATGCCGATGGTGACTTACAAGAAGATTGGAAGACTCCCTGAAGAATTGACCAAAACCAACATGACATTGAGAGATTATGGTGGTAGGAGTTCTGAAGTCAAAGGGGTTACTAATGTCGAGGTTACTGTTGGAAGCAAGACCTTGCCGACGACGTTCTTCATGATCGAAGGTAAATGATCGTATGCCGTACTGCTGGGGAGGGATTGGATTCATGCCAACTGTTGCATTCCTTCTACAATGCATCAACTCCTTGTCTAGTGGATCGGCGATAAAGTGGAAACCATTCAAGCTGATCGATCGGTAAGCGTAGCAACTGCAGATTTTGTGCCGACGATGGTGGAAGAGTTGCCGTGCATCTCAGGAACCTACTGGGAAGGAGAGTCTCTCGATGTCACCGATGAGGGTGTATGCATCACGGAGGGATCGGCAACTCCACGGTTGCTCTAGCACTGGAGAAACCGGATGTCGATCGGTTGACTGAAGCGCAGAAAGAATCAGTTGACGGTCAGCCGATTGACGAGAAGGATGAAGGGAAGCTCGGACATGGTTTTATATCGGCCGATGAGTTAGTAGAAATGGACATTGGGAATGGTGACAAGCCTCGGCCGACATTTGTTAGCAAAAAGATTTGTAAAGAGTTTAGTGATAAGTTGATATTATTATTGAAGGAATATAAAGATTGTTTTGCTTGGGATTATAGCGAGACGCCTGGTCTGAGTCGAGATATTGTTGAACACCGATTGCCTATTAAGTCTGGGTTTCGGCCGTTTAAGCAGCCTTATCGCAGAATGGATCCAAAGATTTATGATGCCATCAAAGAGGAAATTACAAGGTTGTATGATGCCAAGTTTATTCGTCCGTTTCGGTATGCAGAGTGGGTTTCTAGTATTGTCCCGGTTACCAAGAAGAATGGAAAGATGAGGGTCTGTATTGATTTTAGAGATTTGAATAAAACTACCCCTAAAGATGAATATCCAATGCCGATGGCGGACGTATTGATTGACGCAGCTGCTGGACATAGAGTTCTGAGTTTCATGGATGGGAATGCAGGATACAACCAGATCTTTATGGCTGAAGAAGACATTGCAAAAACTGCTTTCAGATGTCCAGGTGCCTTGGGGTTGTTCGAGTGGGTTGTCATGACTTTCGGTTTGAAGAATGCTGGGGCTACTTATCAAAGGGCCACGAATTTTATTTATCATGATCTGATTGGCCGATTAGTGGAGATTTACATTGATGATGTGATGGTAAAATCCAAGACAGACGAAGATCAACTTGCCGATTTGCGAGAAGTGTGTTGACACTTCTTACGGTCACAGATAATTCCGCAAGCGCACGGAGTATCGTGTAGCACTTCACCCGGGAGTATTCCAAGGTATCGTATTTGTTTTCCCCAAGGAACGAAGGTAATCTGCAACAAGGTAGGTTTTGTCCAAGGACAAAGAGATGCAACAAGATGCCATGGGTATAGAGAGGATGAACTAGATTATGGTTGCTCGGGATAGCACAGATCAGGTTCTACTTGCTTACTTCGGGCACTGGTTTAGGCTTGGTCTGCCAAGCCACGCCAGCCTGTAGCTCTACGACATACCCGAACGTGGAGGATTACGAAAGGACGGACAGGGCTGTCACCACCTGCCGCCTACCTCTACAAACCGTGGGGCATGCGGCAAACACAGGTAACCTCTAGCCAAGACACCACGTCTATGCCAGCGACTACTACTCTAACCTCGATCTCAAACCAACTTGGAAGATTAAAGCACCCCTTGCGGAGCGATGATCCCATAAGCAGGTATAGCAAGATCTGAATACTATGAACGATACAACCAATCTAAGGATATCATGAATACCTACTTCAGGAATAGATCTAGTGCAATGAACGATCAATGAACGATGAACGAACGACGAACGACCAAGAACGAACGACGAACGAACGATGAACTATTCCATAAGGAAGTATCCATCAAGATACAAGATTGGGGCTAGCTCCCTACAAAGAGGGGACTGCCCCGCCCTCCTATCCTACTCTCTTCCTACTACTACATCTTGTGTCTTCTCCTCTATCTCTCTTGTGTTTGATGTTCTCCAAGGGGAGGGGGTACCCCTTTATTTATAGACCTGGAAGGTCGGCAACTTGGAGGCGGTTCCCGAGGTCGGTGGCATTAATTGCAGGTGGAACCGACCTCCAGAGGTCGGTTGTGAACCGCCATAGGAAGATGGGCCAGGGAGGCCTTCCTGGCAGGTCGGCTGACCTAGCCAGAGGGGGTCAGTCGACCGGGCCTGGGCCCCACTGGGCCTAGTCTTCCTCTGGTCCATGTCTCTGGTTGTCTCCACTCCTGATCCACTCGCATTGTGTTGACTTGGGTCTTTATTTGTGGATTTTGGGCTTTTGGAGTGAGATCTTTATTCCGGGGAAAATTCGATGAAGGCAAAGTCCATGATTGGTGTGTTCTTTTCCCCGTTTTCATATGGATTGCACCTGCACTCATAGATATACCAAGACTAGTGGAAATGATTAGTAATAAGCCCTATGTCTACTCTTGGTGTTGGATTTTGGTTGTTAAGTGCAGGTAGTTGACGGTAAAAGGTATGCTATAAGGACCGTCAACAAGCTCCCCCACACTGGCTCTTTACTCGTCTCGAGTGAAGATGCGAGCTCAGCATAGGAACGTGCACACAAGTTATTTCAGGCCACACTAGCTACTTGTGAACTTTTTGGTGTCTAGCATGCATCCTTGGGTGATTGATAAGTGGAATGTTCGTGACTTAAGTCACCAAGCTTTCACTTAGCAAGTACCTTGGAGGTTTTGAGGTAGCATTTTTGAAAACATGAAAAACATGGCTCTTGCTCCTCAAATGATTCTCTCGAGTCGCTCAAAGTGTATGTCTCCTTACCAAGGCGATGGTGTTACCTCTTTCTGCCCTACTTCTACGGCTGATATGTGGAGCTTGGTAGGGATGAAGAGTGGCATACTTGCATTACTTATGTTGCCGAACCAAAAGAATGGATCCATGGAGAACCCAAGTCATGCGGCCTGATCAAGATGTGCATGTGTGGATAGTGGTGGAAATGGAAGTGGTTGTGGAAGTGGTACTCCTTTTTGTGTCCCTTTCTCTCTCTCTCTTTTGGAGTTTATGAGGAGGACATGGCTATCTTTTCTTTCTTTCTTTTTCTTTTCTTCCCCTTTTTCTTGTTGCTCTACTTTTGTATGAGCAGGGGTTTATTCTCTTTCTATTTCTTTTTCATAGCCATGTCTCCAATGATACTCTTTTTTCTGAGAGAGAGTAGGTGGCATGGGATTTGGAGTATTTATTTGGTGGACGGAAAGATGGTATTGCGTAACTTCCATTGTAGAAGTTAGCATATGAGGTGGTGTGTATACGATCTTGATCGGGGGAGCATGACAAGTATCTCACTAGGGTCACACAATTTTGATAAGGCTCAAAGCAATAACAAGCAGCATATGTGTATGAGTTTTGCAAAGTAAAATCATCATATGGCTTTGGTAGGAAGATAAGTATCAAGCGAGGGGCGTTGAGCCATGGTATTTTAATTTTCGTAGATAAATTCTCCAAGGACTTGCAAGTTGAGCAAAGGATCATTTCGTCGAAGCATATCACACTTGCCAATAACTTAGGAAAGGATGGGTTCCTACTGAAAATGGTGCTCACAAGCAGGTGGTGATGAAGCGAGAAATAACAAGTGTGCAAGTCCATCAAAGGGAGGAAGGTTAAAAGCGGTTTCCAAGTTTTAGTGGGACAAGTTTTAATTTGATTTTGCGAGGTTCAGGAAGTAACTCGACAATAATGCAAGTAAAAAGGGAGTGTAGGGTGCAAACTCAGTTGGCAGGAGGAAAAGGGAGCCTGATGGGGTCCACCAAGCGTCGCCCGACCTCCCTGATTGGGTCGGCCGACCTGGCCTGGGCCCTATCAGTGCTGATTCTTCGCGTGTTGTCCTCCACTAAGTTGCTTGTTTTGGATCTGAGTGATTTGCTCGTGATTGATGCAGATTTGACGCTGTTTTCTCCCCCACACTTGCCTTTTACCTATTTCCTTCAAAATTTGACAAAAACATGGAAACACAAATCTTGCTCTGCCGGTATGGAAACCCGGGGAGCACTAATATTATTGAATTGCAGCAAGCTTA